>CM053587.1:5342309-5404794 GCA_028646515.1 Pseudochirops corinnae
AAAAAAAAAAAAGAAAAAAAGAAAAAGATCCCCAAAAGAAAACTCCTAAGAATGTCATAGCCAGGTTCCAGAGTTCCCAGATAAGTAGAAAATATTACAAGCTGCCAAGAAGAAACAATTTGAATACTGTGGAAACACAATCAGGATAACCCAGGATCTAGCAGCTTCTACATTAAGGGATCAAAGGGCCTGGAATATGATATTCTGCAGATCAAGGGAGCTAGGATTAAAACCAAGAATCACATACCCAGCAAAATTGAGTATAATGTTTCAGGGGAAAACATGGTCATTCAATGAGATGGAGGACTTTCAAGCACTCTTGAGGAAAAAACCAGAACTGAGCAGAAAATTTGATATTCAAATACAAGAAGCATGAGAAGGTAATATGGAAAAGAAATCATAAGGAACTTATTAAAGTTGAACTATTTACATGCCAACATGGATAAACAATAATTGTAATTTATGAAACTTTTCTCAGTATGAGGATAGGTGAAGGGAATATAAATGTTCATATGTGTATACATACACATATGTCTATATAGAAGGATATATATATATATGCATATGAATACATATGTGAGTGTGTGTATATATGTGTACATAGACGGAGGGCACAGGACCAATTTAATAGGAAGGGATGGTATTTTAAAAGGTGAAATTGAGAGGTGGGAGAGGAATAGAATGAGAGGAGACAGGGAGAGACAGAATGGGGTTAAGCATCTCATATAGAAGAGGCAAGGGATAACTGTTACAATCGAGGGGAAGAACAGGAAGGCGAAAGGGAATGGGTTAACCTTACTCTCATTGAATTTTGCTTAGGGAAGGAATGACATATACTCTAAATTGGGTATCTTGCCCTGCAGGAAAGTAGTGGGAATGGGGATGAGAGGGGGGATGATGAAGGGGAGGGCGGGGAGGAAGGGTTGTTAGAAGCACACACTTCTGTAAAGGGACAGGGACAAAGTAGAAAATAGAACAAGTTGGGGGTAGAATAGGAAGGTGGAAAATACAGTCTATCTTTCAGAATATGTCCATTGTGGAGATGTTCTGTGTAACTACACATGTACAGCCTGTATTCAATGGCTTGTCTTTCCAGCGGGGGTGGTTGACGAGGGAGTAAGGGAAAGAATCTAGAATTTAGAGTTCTATAATCAAATGTTAAAATATATATATGTACATATATTATTATTATTATTATTATTATTATTATTATTATTATTTACATGCAACTGGGAATTAAGATATACAGGCACTGGGGTAAGGAGATCCATCTCACCTTACCAGAAAGTCAGAGGGGTGATGGGGGAGGATATAGGAGAGAGCAGATTTGGGGAGGAGCTATACAGTGGGATACCTGTTTGGGGGTGGTGGGTAGGGGAAAGATGGGGAGAAAATTCGTAACTCAAAATCTCGTGGAAATGAACGATGTAAAATAAAAATAAACAAAACTTATTTAAATAAAAAAAGAAAATGTCAAGTGAAAAAAAATTTTATTCAGTTGTATAAATTTCATCTTAAAGAACCAAAATAGTGTCTCCCGTGCATGTGTGAACAATAGTAAGACATGGCAAGAGAGAGAGCTGTCTCTGATTGTAATAGCAAGCAGGGCAAAAAGAGGCCACATGTTTACCATGAAGGTACACAACTGCTGCCATCACCAATGGTTCAATAAATCAGCATTAAGTGCTCATTACTCTGTGCCAAAGACTAGGAATATTTTAGTATAGTACAGAAGTAAATGGAAGAATTGTCTCTCTCCCTCTCTTTCTCTCTCTTTCTCTTTCTCTCTCTCTCTCTCTCTCTCTCTCTCTCTCTCTCTCTCTCTCTCTTTCTCTCTCTCCTCTCTCTCTCTCTTTCTCTCTCTCCTCTCTCTCTCTTTCTCTCTCTCCTCTCTCTCTCTCTCTCTCTCTGTCTGTCTCTATATATGCATATACACACACACACACACACATGTATATGCATATGTGTTTATATATATATGTATGAGATGTCCCAAATGTTCTTGTTTTCCCATAAAATTGTCCTGATTGCCTCAAGTCCCAGAATGCTACCTAAATGTGATCTCTAACCACTAATTTTCCACATATTGAAAAAAAATCAAATGGATGAAGAAAGCCTACTTACTGTCCAAACTATGATATAGAATCGGACAGAATGGCCCGAGAGATGGTCCATCAACAAATGCACACAATACGTACGTAGGTAGACAGACACAGGTTGTTTAGACATCCTGAGACCGTACTGATGGACAATGAGATCGGTGTAAAATAGAATGAGAAGCTTCGAATACTATCTTGTATTTGAGAAACTGCAAAGCACTTTCACCAATTCCAAATCATTCCCCAAAATATAGACCTCTCTTTAACACCAGTAACCTTTGACAAAGCTACACGTAGCTGCAAATCATGAAATACCACGGTTAATTAATCATCCAATGAGTACTTACTAAGCACCTATGTTCTATGCTAAGTGCTGGAGATAAAAGGACAAAAATTAGACAGTCCCTTCCCTCAAGAAATGGGCAGTGTGGTGCAGTGGAGGGAACACTGGTCTTGGAATCAAGAAGATTCATCTATGTGAGTTCAAATCTAGCCTCAGAGACTGACTAGCTGTGTGACCCTGGGCAAGTCACTTAGCCCAGTTTGCCTCAGTTTCCTCATTTGTCAAGTGAGCTGAAGAAGGAAACGGCAAACCACTCCAGGATCTTTGCCAAGAAAACTCCAAATGGGGTCACAAAGAGTCAGACATGACTGAAAAACAGCTTCCTGGTTCCAAGCCTAGTAATCTGCCTACCATCCCATGCTGACTCTCCTTCACAACAATATAGAACTCCCACAGAAAGCCTACTCTATCATCCTAAAACTTGTTGCCTCAGAGAGAAAAGAGCAGGACATGACTGAAATAACCAAACAAGAAAAACCCTCAAGAAGCTTGCCTTCATTAGGAGGAAGCCTGTAAATACGGGAGCATATGCAAAATAAATAAAGTCACCTGTGATTTTGGGAGGGAGACACTGGTCATCACGCAGATGACATCTGAGCCGTAATTCAGGAGCCAGAGAAATGTGAATTCAGAGCCCCAGAGCGGAGCAGTCTGTCGCCAAGTCATCTGTCTCAGTGCTACCTCAAAGTGCCACAGTCTGAGGCTTCTGGTCAAAATAAAAGGTCTCTACAACCCTTTGTACACACTTCTATGCCCTGACACCTCCTCTCTGCAGGGAAAAACCTTCTGTGCTGTTTGTTTCTCATGATGTAACTAAACAACTAAAAATATTTATCTTCATTTAAAAAAAATACCATCTTAGAGGCAGCTAAGTGGCACGGTGGATAGAGCACCAGCCCCGGAATCAGAAGGACCTGAGTTCAAATAAAGCCTCAGACATTCACTAGCTGTATGACTCTGGGCAAGTCACTTAACTTCAGTTGACAGGAGAATGAGGAGGAGGAGGAGGAGGAGAGGAAATTATCTTGGGTTTCTAAGTTAGATAAAAAAGTTCTCATACATTAAGGAGTTTCTTTTGATACAAACTGGTTATTTGTTTTCCTAGCTTAAGGAATATTCTCATTCTTAAGAGCATGCTATCAAAAAATCAAAAAAATCTAGATCCAAATTCAAAGATGACAACCCAACATTTCTTTTTTGTATCCTAGGACATTTTGAGGTATTATGATAACATGGCATGATACTTAGTGCTACGATGGCCTTGATACTTCCAGATCATAATTCCTTTTTGTCGTGACAAAGAACTGGAAACCTAGAGGATGTCCATCAACAAAATATGGTGGAGGAACATAAAGGAATCCTATTGTGCCACAAGAAATTATGAAAAGGATGATTTTAAAAGACAGACTTTAGAAGACATGAGAAGACATGCATGCATTGATACAGAGTAAGTGAACAAAACCAGGAGAACAATTCGTACTATAACAACACTTTAAAAATAAACAACTCTGAAAGACTTAAAACCATGACCAACTACAATTCCAGAGGTGACAAACCATGTGAACCAGCTCCTGACAGAGAGGTGATGATCTTAAGACATATAATGACACATCTCATAAATGTTTTAGATGTGACCAATGTGGGAATATTCTTCTTGATTGTACGTATCTGATATAAGGGTTTTGTTTTTTCTTTCTCTGCCCCCCCCATGGGGAAAGGAAACAGCAAGATGGAGAGAAAATAAAGGCTCATTAACCAAAAAAATAAAATTTGAAAAATGTAAAGGTCACAGATTCACTCATTATCAATCAGCCCATGATGCTTCTATTATTTTTTGAATATGTAGAATGTTATCAGCAAATATTAAGATAGGTGTCTACTACATGAAAACCATTTAAAAACACCATTCTAGCTGCCTGCCTACCAGGCACTGTAAATACGGTCATTGTAATTAAATCAATGTGGAGAGGCCAGATGTGCCAGTTAAAACAAAGCAAATTGAGACCTTTGATTTCGGCAGCAGTCCAGACATTATGATGCCATAATACCAGTAGTCATGCCAGTCCCCCTCCTGAGTCATATGTAGGTTTATTTGTCTTACTTTAACATTTTCAAAAACTGTATTTTTTTTTCTCCTTCCATTCTAGTCTAGTAACAGGAACTAGATGGCTCAATGGATGGAATGCTGGGCCTGGAGTCAGGAACATCTGAGTTCAAATCCTCAGACATTTACTAGCTGTGTGACCCTGGGCAAGTCACTTAACCTCTACTTGCATTAATCCACAGGAGAAAGAAATAGCAAATCACCACAGTATCTTTGCCAAGAAAATCCCATTGACAATGTTGGCATGCTACGGTCCACAGGGTCATGACATAGTCAGATAAAACTGAGCAACAGAGTAACAAGTGAACTAAGCATTGCTGCCATCCTTATCTACCCCTACAAAATAATCCTGCAGCAACCAGCTTCACTTGTGTGAACGTACTTAGTATTACATAATCTGTTTTTATTATGCTGAGCAGGAAAAAAGACCTAAGAGTTTTCTTGACTTCTAAAAAATGACTCTTTCCATGCTGAAGCAAGAATTTCGAATTCAAGAACAGCAAAGTACCTCGGTCAGCCATAGGCTTCATTAAACAGAAGCTGGCCAGGGCTGGGAGCCAGGGTTTTATCCTGGGGTCACTGGCGGCTTTGTAGGAATAAGCTACAGGTTATATAGGCTTCCTCACTGCTTTTGTAAAGCTTAAAATGCCATGTAAACATGAATAATAATAATGATGATATGACAAATTGGTATTTCTATTATAGTAATATATCACAATGTGACAGATATTTATAGCTTTATGTAATGTTATAATAATGTTCTGATATATTATGTACACATTGTTATGATAGTCTTATGATGAATAATAACTTAGCAGCAGCAGTATGATAATTCTTCTACCATTGTCACAATCATTAAATGACACAGAAAATGATTGAGATGAAGAAATTAAAATGACCAGAAAACTCAATGAGCATCCAAGTTCCAACTCTGAACTAGTTTTCACTAACAGGAATTTTGGCTGCTTCCTTCTAAGTGGCCAATTCACATTCATTCAAACTGCTTTTCTAGAAACTCTCCCAAAACATTGCAGAATGATAACCTCCTTTTTAGATTTTACGTGTCACTAAGATGACCTCTAAAGAAAGAATAGGTAAAGATTTTAAAATTCTATGAACTAGTCAAGACTTCATTTAAAAAAAAATGTCAAGTGGAAATATTTGGCATTGCCATGGATCTGAAGCTAGGTCTTCTAGGCTCCAGGCACAGAGGTCTATCCACTGTGGCACCTAGGTGCCTCAAGAGTATACGAACAGAGACACACAAAAAAAGAAGGCTATTTTTTTTTAATCCCCCAAAGGCAGAGAAAAATGGAATAGTGAGGCTTTATAGGACTCAATGAAGAAGGAGTTAAGTCCAGAAATTCCCTAACACCTTACAATTTGCAACCTTAGCAGCTGAAGGAACATAACACCGGCTTACAATGTCAAGGTAAAGGAGGGTGGGGGGAGGGAGGGAAGAGGGATTGCCTTGACCAGTGAGATCATATCACAGCTTTTAAAATTCTAGAGCATGGTCATTTAAAGGCCTACAGTTGCTCAGAAAATGTTAAGGTTTCAAACAGAAACACACAAAATCTGAGTCACTCTTTTCCCATAACTCATTAATTCAGTTCCAACCTCTTCAAAGCTAACAAATAATTGTGTTCCATAGCAAGTCTGTCTTCTGTAAAATTCCTATGAAACCTGTGTTTCAGATGGTGAGGTTTCAAGCTTGCTGTCTAGCAAGTGTCTGACTGCATTTAGATTAAATGAAGAAGTGAAGCAGTAGGTCCGAAAAACAAAGACGACATTTAACAGAGTCTGTGGGCTAGCCAGTAAATGTTATAATTTAATATGTTCATTGGTTAATAAGGTCTGGAACACAGATAAGGAAGGGAAAGTACACGGAAGGCCACATTAAGCCTTCTTTTACCTTCTGTCTCAATTCAATAGCCAGTGGAGTCTGTTCAAGTGATAAAAATCTGAGCCAGGTCAATGCTACTTTAGGTGTTAAACAAATCTTCTTACTTGTAAGTGATATCTCTACTTCATTCAAGACAAAGATAGATAAACTGGTTCTTTCCTCTTTCAAAAATTGCTGCTCCCTGGAAAAAAGGTAATGGTTCTGGGTATATGACTAGAAACACAAATGGACCCAGCAATTGATGTTGAGTTCTTCTAATACAGTGGTTCTCAATCTGTGGGTTATGTTCAATTTGTAACAATGAAAATACATCCTGCATATCAGATAGATTCATAACAGTAGCAAAATTACAGTTATGAAGTAGCAACGAAAATAATTTTAGGGTTGGGGGTCACCACAACGTGAGGAACTGTGTTAAAGGGTTGTGGCATTAGGAAGGTTGAGAACCACTGTAAAATTTAATAGATTTTCAATTCTCAATTGAACTATCTTCATAGCAGTTAAGAAGCAATAATAAAACTACTATTTAGACAGTGAACTCTACCCAACCAGAACATGGTCTTAACAGTTTCTGGAAAACCTTGTTCCTTTTAACCTTTTGTCACGAATCCCATTTTCTAACCCCTTCTTTTTGTGAGTTTTCTTTTAGTACTCTTAATTTCCAGCTTCTTCAGCTATGGAGTACAGAATGATAAAAAAAAATTCTTAAAGAGACCTCATCAGATCTGATGGTTTCTTCCCAATCATGATTTGCCATAATGTTAAGTAGAGAGACCAGGAAGATATATAACTATTGTGTCAGGACTTCCGTAGGTGGTAAGTATGCCCTAGGCAGGCAGGAAAGTGGGACCTGCCAACTTTACTGAACCTTGTTTGCGTGCTAATCAAAGAGGATACTGTAACTAAGGCTAATCTTAGGGTCCCAGACAACACAGTTTCTATGGGATTGCAGGGTGGGGAAGGTTACAGAGTTCCTGAAATAGGTTTAAGAAACAAAGGCTAAGAATCGAGAATTTCATGGGAGTTACAAAGAACTTCCTAACCCCAAGTCACATAGTTGTCTCAGACCCAGGATCTCTGATTCAGTACTGAACAAAGGCAGGCAATAGAATAGATTTAATCTTAGGCTGAAGCATTCTTCTGGTTGTTACCTCCCTGGCTAGGTGTGTAGTCTCATAGTCTGGCCTATAGCTATAGGAATATCAGCCTTCCCTCATCAGAGAGAGGCCTTCTAGACACTGTACCACAGGAGACTGGAATAGAGAAAAGCAAAGGACCTTTAAGAGGTAAAGTCCAGCAGATGATGGCAAAGAGCAGCTTGATGACCATGAGACTGACAGAGATGCCCAGCAAAGGAAAAATGAAAAAGAGGGGAAATCTGATGTCCAACAGAGACAACATGATGTGCAGTTGAGAGTGGAGATACGATGTTGTTGCGGTTCATCCTTCATTCTTGAAGATCATGAAATCGGGGAGATGATGCCATGACTTGCAAGTGAATTGGCTTTAAGGGAGTCTGGGCTGTGCAAAGTCACCAGCCTCACTTTGTCCTCCGGAACCATCTGGGTCCAATGGCCAGAGATAGATCAGGACAACTGAGGAGGGCCCACCATGCAGTAGGGGACCTTGGCATTTTCAAGCTAAAGTGTTTAACAGATCTGAGTTTGAGGCAATGCCCATTCACTGACTACGGCTTAATAAATTAATTGATGGGGTGAGCACAAAGAGAAGACCAGTGATGCCCCAGTGGACAACAACATGGTAGTAGCATGCTCCTCTGGCCTCTGTACATATTCCCTGGTCAGTGTATGTTTTCTGAATATATGGCCTTCCCCACTGATGATATGATAAAGTGAGAGAATACACCCGATGTGTGCACAGGGGGAGCTTTTCTCATTTTATTTGATAAGATGCTTGAATAACTATCTTTTTGTTTGAATTAATGTGTTCTTTGTCTGGTTGATAAAAGTAAATCAACTGTAAAAGATAAGGACAGATGGTTTTGAGTGGGCCCTCACCCACATAGTACAATATCTCAAACCTAGGGTAGATCTTTATGCCTGGAGCCCTAGTGTGTAAATTGTTGTCCCAGGTGCTATAATTATAATATACAAAGGCTGGACCCAGGAGGAACCTGACAGGGCTCTCTTGAATCCCTCTGTCTCCTTCACAAGGTGCTAATCCTTTGACAAGGTAAGCTCTTGAGAGGCCCCAGGACATCTTTTTGCGCCTCTAATGCTACCTTAAGGATAATTGATTGAACTTGGCTACTTACACACCTGAGCTAAACCCTTAAACTTGACTTTTAAAAAAAAGAGACTAAAGAGCTGAGTAAGACATGTGGCTAGAACCAGAGCTGAGAAAGCCTTGCAGAAAAAGCCCTCCAAAGACTGAAGCTGGCACATTCGAACTCTGACTTACTAGCAATGGCACTGCATTTCTGCTGTGCTAGACTCATTGACCACAGAGAACCCCGTCTCCAGCGCTTGTAGCAGGTCAGCTGTACCGCCTTTACCATCAGTAAGCTGGCGTTCATTTTTCCCCCCTTGAGCTGCTACGTTGTCCTCTTCTCTGCTGAATTTCATCCCACACTTTCTTGATGATTTCTCTAATTTCACAAATCATATTCTGGGCATTTACAAGCACATTCAACATGGTGATCTGAAATTTTAGTGAGTGTGTTCACAATCCCATCATTCCAATAGACAATTAAATACTATCTAATAACAGCAGGCTGGGTCCCCTGTCAGATACCATTCAGAATACCCTGCAAATTCAGCTTGAATATTGTTGCTTCCTTGAGCAACCCCCCCACCAAGGAGACAGATATATAATGTACACAGAAAGAACTTTGACTTAATGGCATCTTAGAAATGAAACTGTTGGGAATAAGGATATAGTTTGTTTTCATCTGTGTTTTCATTGGTGTAGGGCACTCCCAGAGAGAAAACTCCCTCTCCCAATGCTGACCAGCAGCCTCTCTGAAATTTTAGGTCTTAGAGAAGTTGACTGAAGCACTAAACGTTAAGAGACATGACCTTGGTCATAGCAAGGATATATCAGAGGTAGAAATTGAACACAACTAACTCTTCCCTCCAATTAAAACAGAGGCATCAGATCATAGACTAGGTGACCTAGAACAGATCAGAATGTAATTGGGAAATATTTAACAACAAAAATAAATAAATTAAATATCTAAGAAAATAAGCCAGAGATAACACTACATTTTAAGACTAAGTCAATACATGTGGCAGCATGGACCCTTGTGTGGAGACTAGTGGCCTGTTTCTGTGTGAGTTTGACACTCTTGCATTACACACACCC
This sequence comes from Pseudochirops corinnae, assembly GCA_028646515.1. Lineage (NCBI taxonomy): Eukaryota > Metazoa > Chordata > Mammalia > Diprotodontia > Pseudocheiridae > Pseudochirops > Pseudochirops corinnae. The sequence continues at coordinate 5,352,086 of CM053587.1, forward strand.
CTGCCTCTCAAGCATCAAGTTTAGAAACACAATCTAACTCTCCAAAATGAATACTTAGGTATAATATTATAGAATGGTGTGTGTTAAAACTGAAAAAATCTTGTCGTATTTGGAGTTGTCTCATTGGAGTTCAGTTTGTTTATTTGGCATTGGGTTTGGGTTGTGTTTTTTTTTTTTTTTATTCCCTCTTCACACCCCAGTTTGCCCATTGGCTACAATGCCAATTCTCTATCTGGGGCTCACCTGGCTCACTAGGCATTCTCAGTCCAGCTGGCACCTTAATTCTACGGTTCAAATTTCAGTTTTCTCATTAACAAGCCAGTAACACAGGTCACTATCTATAGTCTCTTCTTAGACCCTCTAGGAGCAAAAATAAAATCCAGACTTGGGTTCTTTAGGAAAAATAGGAGAAATTTTTTGCCAAACCAAAAAGTCTCCTAGATTAATCAAAATAAGATATACTAGAATTTTTTTTACCTGAGCTTTCTAAATAAATAAAAGGAATACAGGACTGCAGAAGAGGAAGAATTTCAGTCTTTGAAAGCCAAAGGTATGTAAAGCGCCACAAAAAAATCACAACGTTGCTGAAAAGCCTGTTTCAAATCTGGGGGCTCTGGATTTCTGGGTCAGTCTCTACTGCAAAAGCTATTACAGAGAGAAGATTCATGTCATTTTTATGGAATAGAAATCCAATTTTACTTATGGCACAAAATTAAATAAAGACATAGATTATTTCCTTTCCTACAATTTATAATTAGGTTTCATTTGTGAGTAACGATCACTTCGATCCAGAGCCTGGGGAAGAAGGCTCTGCTTTCCTTTGTGCCACAGGACCCCATCTTCCCGAGGTCTCTGGCAGCTCTCCCACATTTGATGCCTTCCTGATAAAACTGATCAAAAGACTAGATGTGAATCTTACTATGATATTAAATGAAATACCATTGAGGTTTTGCAGTAAATCCTTAGGAATAATCTCTCTTTTCCCAGAAAGAGTCCTCATTAGTTCCTATTAGCTTGTACTGAGTACCAACAGATACATAAAGGACATATGAAGAAACTTGACAAAAGTAATAGTCATTTTTCTGATCAGAACAGTGGGAAGGAACTCTCAAAAAGTAGATTACATTCAGAGAAATACTGAATTATGATGCAAGACAACTCATTTCCATTTGTCTTTTGTTGGTTAGTTGGTTGGTCGGTCTTAAAGGTCGGGTCTCCCTATTTCACCAGACCGGAAGTACATGGGCTACTTTACAATCCAATCCCATTGTTATTGGCATGGGAACTTTGACCTGCTCTATTTCTGACCTGGGCAGGTTCTCCTCTCCTCAGGCAACCTGCTTACAGGGGATCATCATACTAATACCAAGTTTAATGCATAACCCCCTGGCAGCTCAGAACTTCCGAGCTCAAGAGATGTTCCAGCCTCAGTCATCTCAATAGCTGGGCATGCACCCCTATAACCAGCCTGGTTTTCATTTGTGAGTCCTACCACTGACAAATTCTGGTTTTCTGTGGCAGGTTCTATATGTCTTGATTTACATGTAGATTCTTGTTGCCTATCTGCCTCAAAAATACGTAATTCTCAATATAACTACTAGATAATAAATGTATTGAGCACCTAAAATATTTTTAACTTCTTGGAATGAAAGTTCTCTTAAAGAAAAAATTGGATAAATATAATGTAATATTGAAACAATGGAGTATAGGTTGTTAGAGTTGGAAGGGTCCTTAGAAGTTAACGAGTGCATCACTTAATTCCAAGATGAGGAAAAAGAAGTGGAAAGCTAGTTAGAGGAAAAAGTGGGAACATAACCCAGCTTCTCCTGTCACCCAAAAAATACTCTCTCGGAGCCTTAACTAGCAATTCTGATACCAGAGCAAACAGTGCAAAGGGTGGCCTCAAATTCAATTTAAGACAAATTAACTGAGCCAGGAATTGGTTTATCTCTATATTTCCAATGTGTAGTCATTTGGTCTTAAAGACCTCTAGGTAAAGGAGAAATATAACAAAGTCTAATACTTTGGAATAATTCTATTAGAAAGTTATTCTTTATGTTTAACCTAAATCTGCCTCTCATGAACTTTCAAACATAATGTCAACATCTTGATGGATTAAAATGGATATCCATGACATCTTAATAGACTAAAAATTAATTAAAATTAAGACATGCCTATCTGCAAATTGTATTCCAGATTTGGACCAAAACATAGAGATACGACAAGATCTTAGGGGACAGAGGGATTATTATATGGATTTAGATATACTGTGGATCAAAATCATATCCCCTGAAAAATAATAAGAAAGTGTGGGAAAAACTTGACAGCTACTCCCAGCTAAAAGTACCAATATTAGCCCCATGTCTCAAAAGTAACATTGTAACGGATTTCCACCATGTATTTTTTCAGAATACAACCTATCTATTCAGTTCCGCTGGAATAACGTAATATGCCTACAAAGAAATCTGAAAGTACAGGGCCCCTGATAGATAGATAGATAGATAAATAGATAGATAGATAGACAGACAGACAGATAGATAGATAGATAGATAGACAGACATTCAGACAGACAAATTCACTTACACATAATTCAATAATTCATTGTGTAAAGCAGACCTGTATAGCACCTTTCTCATGCAAACATATACTTCTGTATTTCAATCTCTGAGTTCATGAAAATGGTACAAATAACAGCCTCTTCCTATATCCTCTCTTTGTTTGACTTTTAAACACACAACCTTCAGTAAGTCCTCACCTCAGGGTCCACTCACTATTTGGTAGGTCTTTTTAAAGTCTCATAAATTATATAGTTACCTATGTACCATATTGGTTGTCCAGATGTCATCTTTGCTCCTGCTACAGAACCAACCCATCTGTTCTTCTGGTTATATATCTTATAGCAAATCTCTCTTTCCACTGATCTCTGGGAGATCATAATTTTGACTATTTAGAAATTCCCTCCAAATGCATAGCATTGTCTGAACAATAGGCATGCTTTATCTACTTGGGCTTTTTTTATGTGTGGATAGTTAAGATGAATTTTTTTTTTTTTTGCTTTTTGGAGGGGGGAGGGCAGGGCATTTGGGGTTAAGTGACTTGCCCAAGGTCACATGGCTAATAAGTGTTAAGTGTCTGAGGCCATATTTGAACTCAGGTCCTCCTGACTATTCACTGTGCCACCTAGCCACCCCTTAAGATGAATTTTTGAATGGCTGCTATTCTAATTTAGGAGGCTCTGAAATGTTTTAGAGCTTGATGTAACTAGGATAATGTTATCTGAAAATAGGGGCACCTTGCAATTTACAGGAATTCCTCATACATTTCAACTTTAAGGCGCACAGAGAGTTTCCGCGACAGCAGAAAATACCTTGGGGAAAGCATGTCTCCTTCTGTTCTGCCTCGCCTGATAGCGATCAATCAATCATCAGAGCATCAGGAGACGTGTTAGGAGAGAATCTTAAAGCTTTTTCCTGCCAAATCCAGGCTTTTTTTAAAAAAATAGCAAACAATAAGCACAGTGAGATCTCACACTCCCTTCCTCTCTCATCTTGTAACCGTGAAGATGTGGGCTGGTGTGGGGCATCCTGCTGAATTCTCGTGCCTTCATCAAGGATGGCCTCAGTGTATTTGTAGACTATTCTCATAAGGGTTTTACAAAGATGAGAGAGAGACAGAGACAGAGACAGAGACAGAGACAGAGACAGACAGACAGACAGACAGTTATCGGAAAGGATGAGGAAGGGATAAAGTGAGTGAGAAGGAGCCCAGTGTGCCTACACATGGAGTCAGAAGTTGGCTGTCATTGTCGGTCTCATAATTTTTCCTGCTGCATTGTTGCCTTGCATAAACCTCGTCACTGAAATCCTCTCCTGACTGGTGACTTCTTCCCTGGGACTATCATTTTAGGAAGGATCCTAGCTATGCTTCATCTCACATCTGGAGTCTTTCTGAAGACTCCTTCCCCTCTGGCTTCCACATTGCTCCTGTGCAGGTTCCCTCCCTTCCTCTCCCCCAACTTTTCAATTCCCCCATTAAAATGTAAAGCTCCTTGAGGGTAGGAATAATTGTCTCACTTGTATCTGTATCCTCACTGCTCAGAACATGACGCGACACACAGTAAGTACTTAATAAATGCTTTATCAATCAATCTAATAGTTAATGATGTTCTCTCAAGCATACTTTTCAAAAGGATTCATATCTGTGATATTTTCTATTTGTTTGATAACTTCAGTTCTTCCCAATATCTTGAGAATTAATTCCTCAATATTCTTAAAACTGTGTCCTATCTGACATGGACCTCCTCTAGGTCTGGTCTGATTACTTTCCCCATTTCTTTTTTTCTTTAAGTGTCTTGACTACTTCCTCATGTAGCACATTAGAAACTTTGATGCTGAATCCAAACATAATAAATAGCTTTACTGTCAATGACATGGAAGATTTGTTCTAGAAATGTTAACACATATTTTCCATTTTGTATCTTTGTTGTTCTCCTTCAATGTTCCTGGAGTGATTTGAGTCCAATGCCAAACTTTCTGAAAAGTGTTTTCTACCTCCAACACTTTTTACTGTATCATTATGAGTACTATTCATAATCTACCATCATCATCCTCCATAAAATTTTATAAGTAAGTTTATATTCTAAACTAGCCTTGCTCTGACTGTCAACTTTCTCCAGTTGAGAAGAAGATCAAATATTTGCTGTCTCAGGCAGTTTCTAGGGTCTTTTGGCCTCCTCGTTATGGCCACTTTACATTAAACTTTCATAAAAATGGTGATAATCTATAATCCATTCCTTCTCATTTATCCATTTCCAAGTATCAATAATTTATTAAACTAGGCCTGGTTAAAGTTGTTTAATTACATGCCACATGTTTCTTTTTTCTATTTTGATTATTCTAATTTGGTATTGTTTTGATCTTTATTTTTAAAAGTCAATGGTCTAATTGTACACTGACAGCTGATTCAGAATGACCATCTACTACCTTATTGGACATACGGAACTAGAGATGGTCCACAGACATCTTAAAGTCAACCCTGACCAAAATTAAATTTATATTTCCCCCAAAGCCCTCTCCTTTTCCTAACTTCCCAATTTTTGTCAATGCTACCATCCTCCCAGTGACCCAGACACTCAATTTATGTGTCACCCTTGACTACTCACTCTCTCACTCCCTATATCCAATGTATTGTCAGGTCCTGCCAATTCCACCTTCACATGCATGCCCTCTCCCCAGACATCACCATCACCCCAGACATCACCATCACCCCAGTAAAGGTATTCGTTACCTCATACCTGGGCCACTTCAATCCCCTGTTGGTTGGCTTCTCTGCCTCAAATCTCTCGCCATTCGAATCTATCCTTCACTCAGCTCTCAAGAAGAATATCCTAAAGTAAAGGTCTGACTCTGCCATCCCCCCATTCAGTAAATTAAAGTAACTCCTTATCGCCAATATCAAATACGAAATTCTCTGCTGGCTTTTAAAGCCTTTCCCAACCTCGTCCCATATACACATTCCATTAAAGCAGCCTTCTCATATCTACTCCACGATTCAGTGATGTTAGCCTCCTTTCTCCTCCTCACAGAAGATACTCCATCTTCCCACTCCTTGCATTTTTATTGGCTGACACCCATACTTAGACTTTTTGCTTGCTCATTTCCACCTATTGTCTTTCTTCAAATCCCAGCTAAAATCCCACATTCTACAAGAAAACTTTCCTGGTCTCCCTCCATATTAGCTCCTTCCTTCAGATTATCTCTGACTCATCCTGACTGTATATTGCTTGTATGCAACTGTTTGTATGTAGTTGTTTTACATTGTCTCTTCCCCTTCCTCCCCTCCCAACAAAGTAGGTGCTTAATAAATGCTTATTGACTTGACTATTTGAAATGCTCACACAGAACCTGGATAGACACTTGGGGAGGATAATGTTGCAGAGATTCATCCTTCAGCTCTTGGTTGGGGGAGATGAATGTAAGAGTTCATTTTCTACTCTGAAATAGGTTTTTTTGGTTTCCTTCTTACAATGCTTATTATATTCTGTCTTGCATAGCCCTTCTCTCTCTTATCCAATTATAAAATGCTTTGTTTCAGGAACCGTGTTTTATTCATGACTGAATAGCTCACAGCTTGGGCAAGTTAGATTCAACATTATAATGGCCAAGACAAATCAGAGATGCATATGGGCAAAGGAGATTCAAATCCTTGAATAACCAAGGATGATTAGTTTCATCTCTATCTTAGTAAAAATGAAAATATACTGAATTATCCAAAGACTAAAAAGAAAGAAGCCGGCAATCACTATCCTTCTAGCACATAAAAAACAATACATAAGATAAAAGATTTCCAGTTCACATAAGTCTGTCTACATTTCTTTGAACTCATATATTTACTTACAATAGTATTCTGCCACATTAACATGTCACAACTTTTTGTATATAATAATAAATTAGTTTCCAGAATGGTTATACCCATTCATGACCACCCATAGTGCTTGTTTTCCCATAGTCCTTCCGTCATTGACTAGTTTCCATTTTTGTCATCTTTGTTACTCTGATGGGTATGAAGTCGAATCTCAGAATTACTTTAATGTGCATTGCTCCGGTAGTTATTTGGGGTATTTTTTTCAAATGGCTATAGATAGCCTGGGTTTCTTCCCTTGAGGACTTACTGTTCACATTCTTAGACAAAAAGTAACCAAACAGTGCATGCCCTTTGACCCAGTTATACTAATATTAGCCTTATACCCAAAAGAGATCAAAGAAATAGGAAAACATGTTTTATGTGTTAAAATATTTATAGCAACTTTTTGTGGTGGCAGCAAAACTGGAAACTAAGAAAATGTCTAACAATGGATAAATCACTAAACAAGTTGTGGTATATAAATGTGATGGAACACTGTTATAAGGAAATAGATTATTTTAAAAAGACATGAAAAGGTTTATATGAACTGATGCAGAATATAGTAAGCAGAATCAAAACAATTTCACTTTAACATCAGCATTATAAAAAGCCACAATTTTGAGGTCCTTTATAAACTGATAAAGAATGAAATTAGCAGAAGTAGGAGAATAATTAACTCAATAACAACTCTGTAAGAATTAGCCATGAAAGTTATAAGAACGAGGGTGATACAGTGACCATTCATGCTGGTCCAGTGAAATATACGACCCATCACAGTGACACAGCAGATTTAAGGTGCAGAATGAGATTTTAATTTGCATAAAAGCAGTGAGGGAATTGATTTTGATGGACAATACACATTTGGTACAACAAATGTGTTTTTCCTTTCTTTCTTTTCCTCAAAGGGGTGGGAGATGGAAGAGATAGAAAATAGGTTTGTTAAAAAAAAGTTTTAATAGAGAGGTAGGGGGATTGCTCCAGATCTGAAATGTTGTGTGCACTTTCAGATGAGATCAACACATTATTAGTTTTACTTAACTGTTTTATTTTGTTACAAGAGACCTCTTATGAAGAAGAGTTAATCTGTAAATATGGGTAAAGTAAAAACAAGACATCAGTAAAACTTATTTTTTAAAAAGAGATTAATTCCTTTAGTGGACATCAGGCTGAACACAAGCCAGCAGTGTGAATGTGGCGGCCAAAAACGCTGGCAATCATAGATGATATTAAGAAAGAGAGAACTTCCGGGAAGAAGGCAGTAAGACTCCCTCTTTATTCTAACATTCAGTTCTTGGAGCCATAGTTTTAAGAAAGCTATTGAGAAGCCGGAAAGCATACATATAGCGGGCAACCAGGATGGTGAATGCCAGGAGTCTATGTCAGGAGGACTGATTGAACGGACTTATGAATGGTCTTAGCCTTAGAAGACTCAGGGGATATAGGACAATTGTGTTCACATATTTGCAAGGCTGTCATGTGGAAGGACTAGAATGATTCATTTTGTTTGACCCCCAAGGACAGAATCAGCAGGAATGGGTAAAAATTACAAAGATGAATTTATGCTCGACAAAAGAAAAACAACTTCCTAACAATTTGAGCTGTTCAAAAGTGGAATGGGCTGCTAGGGAAGTAGTAGGTTAGCCTTCACTGAAGCTCTTTAAGCACAGTCTGAATGACCATTTAATAATCATCATAATAGCCAGCATTTAGATAGTGCTTAAAGGCTGGAGAAGCACTCTCACAAACATTATCTCATTTCACACTCACAGCCACCTGGGAGGTAGTTGCTTTTTTATCTTCATTTTACAGAGGCATACAGAGATTAAATTACTTGCCCAGGGTTACGTAGCCAATAAATGTCTGGGGCTGGATTCGGATTTAGGTCTTCCTATTCTAATTCCTTCTATTTCTTTTTTTTTTCTTTTATTGCTATTGCCAGGATTTCCGATACAATATGGAATAATACTGATGACAGTGGGCATCCTTGTTTTACTCCTGATCTTACTGGGAAGGTTTCTAGTTTGTCCAAGCACAGTACCTCATCCACTGCACCATCTCACCAATCATGTGTGTCATAATGGTGATTTCTTTGGGGTTGCTATTACATTAGTTGGCCATTGAGGTCTTTATCAACTTTCAAATTCTACATGATTCCGTGACGGTTTGGCACATCTTCAACTGTACTTAGAACGGCAAATTTTCTTCCAGGGAAAACTTACCTTCTCCTGAAGAATTTCCCAAGATATTCCATCCAAGTGGCAACTCCAAGTGAGCCATAGCCAATACAAGGTCTTCATCCAAAGCATGAAGCTCTTTCACCTTGAGACCAAATTGATCAAGTAGAGTCTGATGACTGCTACAAGTGAAAGAGCCAACTTGGCTAATGAGAGAACGGGACAGCCTACAAGCCACGTTGTCTATGTATATAATAGAGCAACAACCCATGGTCACTGGGGAATAACCTTCCGAGTACAGACAAGTGGACACCAACACCGTTTCCTCAAATCCGTGTCCTGAAACACAAAAGAAGAACTAATGTACCTTGAATCTTTGAGAAACTGTAAGAAAGACATTTTCCTCATCTATAAGGAAAACCTGATTATTATTTAAGAAGATATCTTAAGAATGTATCTGAAATTACATGACCTTTCTAAAGTTCCAGTGAGTGGGCCTGAGCACCCAGTTTTATTACAAAGACAGACAACGCCCTCAGAACACCTCCAGGGGACTACAGAGGAATAAAGGACAGCAGGTTGGGAATTTAGTGCTATCTTTCTAACAGTTGTTAATGAGATTTGGCAGAGCTGGTGAGGCCAAATTTAAAATGGTGTCTCCTTTGAGTTCTTCCTGGTTTTTAAATTAATCTTTTTTCCAAGGGAGTCATGGACCATCCTGGGCCATGGACCCTCTTGAGAATGACCTGAATCATATTAAAATGTAATGGGGAAATGTTTAACAAAATATATTAAATACAATACAATATAGATAATGTTAATTTGTGGTTTTCTAAGTCAATACATGGCCAATAGGGGTCTATTTCTATTTGAGTTTGATACAATTGATTTTCAGTACATAAATGCAGTCTTCATTTAATACTACTCTATCAGTGTTATGATTTTGAACAGATATTTGGAATTTATTCAATTAATGTTTAAAAAACATACATACAGCCATCATCATGTCATGATTCCAATCAGAAATATCCATCAGAATAAATACAGACATACACACACATAAATCTCCTCTGCTACTTCCCTGTCTACCATATGTTTCACACATTCACACATTTACACCGCAATTATTTCACACATTCACTTTCTTATCTTTATGTGGAAATTTAAATCACTTATAGAAAAATAAACAAATAAATTGGAATTTCTTTATAAACTGCTCCTTTCTCACCCAAACTGAGGCTGAATATTAAAGAAGAGGAAGCAAAGAGGAACTTACTAGGCATATGTAGGTACTGTTATTTCTCTGACATTCCTGACACTAACTACCTGTGATCACAAAGTATCTTCACAAGGTCACAGAATTCCCAATTTGGAGGGGACCTCCATGGTCAGGATACATCTGCCTATGCCTAAAGAGGACTCTCCTACTATAATGCCTCATTTAAGTATTATAACTAATACAAATATCCAAATTAACTACAAAGGACATAGGAAGGAAGATGCCCTCTGCATCCAGAGAAAGAGCTACTAAATGAAAATATGTATGGGATGATTTTATATGTGTGTGTGTGTGTGTGTGAGTGAGTGTGTATGTGAGTGTGTGTGTGAGTGTGTGTGTGAGTGTGTGTGTGAGTGTGTGTGTGAGTGCGTGTGTGAGTGTGTGTGTGTGTGTATGTGTGAGAGAGAGTATGTGTGTGAGTGTGTGAGTGTGTGTGAGTGTGTGTGTGAGTATGTGTGTGAGTGTGTGTGAGTGTGTGTGAGTGTGTGTGAGTGTGTGTGCGTGTGTGTATGTGTGAGTATGTGTGTGTGAGTGTGTGTGTGAGTGTGTGTGTGTGTATGTGTGAGTGTGTGTGTGAGTGAGTGTGTGAGTGTGTGTGTATGTGTGTGAGTGTGTGTGTGTGAGTGTGTGTGTGAGTGTGAGTATGTGTGTGTGTGAGAGTGTGTGTGTGAGTGAGTGTGTGTATGTGTGTGAGTGTGTGTGTGAGTGTGTGAGTGTGTGTGTGAGTGTGTGTGTGAGTATGTGTGTGAGTGTGTGTGAGTGTGTGTGAGTGTGTGTGTGTGGGAGTATGTGTGTGAGTATGTGTGAGTGTGTGTGAGTGTGTGTGAGTGTGTATGTGTGAGTGTGTGAGTGTGTGTGTGTGTGTGAGTGTGTGTGTGTGTGAGTGTGTGTGAGTGTGTGTGAGTGATGGTAGCCACCTCTAGGGCAGAGGAGGAGGGAAAAAGAGGAATGGAAAAGAAATTTATGTGATAATTGTATATTTAAGAGGAATAGCAAGTTGTACATAATAAATTTGTATTTTCATGTGCTATCTTCTTTTCATTATACTGTGTTATGGAAATGCTTCTTTTATTCCATAAATTAAAAATGAAATAAATACAATAAAGACAAAAACCAGTGGTCATTCAGGTTTTACTTGAAGATTTCCAGTGATAGCACTCACTCCCTCTCATGAAGGAACGGATTTCACTTTGCAACAGCTCTAATCATTAGAAAGTTTTTCCTTATACTAAAACAAAACCTGTTTCATCATTTCTATCCATTGTTCTCACTTCTACCCTCTGGGGACAAGCAAAACAAGCCTAAACCAGTTTCTTCATGTGAGCCCTTCAAACAAGTGAATAAAGAATTGGTCTCTCCTACCGCATCTCCAAGTTTTTTTTCTTCTTGGCCTTTCTGCTTTTTGTAATAGTAGAATCACTATGGAGAATACTTTCCTTCCTATATTTTCTGACTCTATCCTACCCCTAAATATGATTACTTCAAGGTAAAACTACATCTGCATAAGCCAAGTAATTTTTTTAAGGGCAATAGGATAGAGATCTGTAGCATCCCTATGTGAATATCTTGGTTAAAACATACATTTTACAGATGAGGAAATAGAGACCAGAGAGTCTGTAACTTGTTAGCTCAAAACAGCATTAATTTAAATAGCTGAGAAAGGATTTGAATCCACATCCTCTGACTCCAAATTCAGTATTCTTTCCTCTCTGCTTGGCTGCCTTTCTCCTTAACTCTTAGCCACTTGGCAAAACATTCAGAGACAGCAGAATCTCTAGAAAGCAATAATACACTATACAAATCGACAGAAAGAGAGTAAGGGTAAGAAAAGACTTCACCAGTTGGTCTCTATAGGACTCCCTCTTCCCTCCAGTAAAGGAAAAATGAGAACCACTGGGCAAATGTTGTTGTTTGTCCTCCGTTCTCAAAGAAGAACATGACCTCAAGGAGGTGGTCTCACATGTGAGTGAGGTGGATTTAAGTGAGGCAGAGCTGTGCAAAGTCACCAGCCTCACTTTCTCCTCTGGAGCCATCTGAGTCCAGTGGCCAGATACATATCAGGACAACTCACAAATATACAAATGAATTCTGAAGAACTTCAACACCCCCTCTATTCAGGGTTTACTCACAAAAATTAAGTGACTGACACTCTAAGAGTCCTAACAAATGACTCCAGAGAACAGTATCATATGAAATCTTTCAAGAAGGATGTGACACAGTTGCTCATATTGTTTTTTTGGAAGGTTGAACTTCCTAGGAAGTGGATATAGTGTATAGCACACAGCAAATAGCCTGCATCTGAGAAATGTGATGACCAACAACCACCAATCACACACTTGGGATCAACAGTGAGACAGAAAATGGTCTCCTCTGTCAGAGAGTTTGCAATGTAATGGATGATGTCTTTCCTGAAGCCCAGAGTTGAGAAGGAGGAGGAGGAGGAAAGATGCTCCCTCATGAAAATGAAACAAAAATTCCACATTTTGGCTGATTTGCTGCCATTTTTGCTTTCTTTCTCATAGAAGATGATCGGGAGACTTCAAGTAAGACATTATAGAGCAGAAAGGAAACTAAAGGTGTTGGAGGGAGAGGATAAAAAGGACAGAAAGAAGAGAGGAGGCAGGTGACAACAAAGGTGGAAGCAAGGGGAGGAGCCATCAGAGTACAGAGAAAATATCACTCTGGAGTTACCTATCTATTCAGGTGCTCTTCATTCTCTTAAGGAGCTCTGAAGCCAGGCAGGGAAGAGTTAAGAGTTGTTTTCAGTGAAAAATAAAATCCTAAGTTATTAAAGGAATCAGATAACAATTTCAGATCACTGGCTAGACTCAAATGGAGTTGTGAGCTTCCGATGTATTTCTTCACGATGGTCTAAGTCATCATACAATGCCATATTTATATTCTACTCTCCTCCCAGCAACCACAGGTTGCCCAAAAATCTGGCAGTGAACTTGTTTTCAGAAGGTGAGTCAGTCTGGTTTATAGTCTGAAAAGGTCTATATAGTGTGATTTAAAGAGCTGAGGAAAGTTCCCCTGTCCAAAAACATCACAGAATCACCAAATCTCCAAGTTAGAAAGAAACCCAGAGGGTACAAGTCTGGCATATAGTGGGAATTTAATAATTCCTAGTTGACTTAGTCCAACATGCCCCTATCAAGAATGCCCTCTACAACAATGCTTGCAAGTGAGCTTTCATCTTCTGCTGGAAGACTTTTGTTCATCCTTAGTTTTTAAAGAGGACCAACAACATCGAGGGCAATGTCTTGACTCGCATATGAACTGGACTTAAATGAGACAGAGTCTTCCAAAGTCTTCAGCCTCACTCTTCCAAAGTCATCAAAGTCCGGTGGCAAGACAAAAGTCAAGAAAACTGACCGTGGCCAATAGATGCAGTGGATGACCGTGGCACCTTCCATCTGATCCAACTCTAAGAGCTCCACAATGCCTTCTTCAGCCATCCTTATGGCCATTAGAACAAATTGTTCTCATCTGCCCATTCTCTGGAGTCTTTGTACGCCTAAGGTAGACACCCCGCTACCTCCCAACGTAGGAAGTTCAGGGGTTTTTAGGATGTTTTTTCTTGTTTCAAGTCTAAATTCACCTTCTCCTCAACTCATACCTGAATCACTGCTTGTCCGCTTAAAATGCAAAAAAAAAAAAAAAAGTCACCTTAGAAGCATAATACTTTAAACCATTTGCATCCACTTGCACATTAGAATGGATTAAATTCTCAGATTAACTAGCTGTCACCTTGAAAAGGGGAAAACAGGGCCATGAAGAATGGGACACAGGCCGCATGTCAAGGAATGGAAAGCAGGAAGAGGAGAAAGAAAGGTTGAAAGCATGTTACCCTACCCAGAGAGGGTAGGCTCAACTAAGGTGTCACAGCGGAAAGCCCTGGGCAATTGAAGGTCAGCATTTGATGGAACTGGGGGAAAAGGAGAGGCTAAAAGGAAAAATAGGAGGTCATTAAAGACAAACCATCTATTTCATAGTCTTGTCTTAGGTCATCTCTGGCACGAGGCCCTGAAGAGACAGCATTTCTTCTGTTGCATCATTTTGGCATTACTACAAAAAACTTCATTCTGGTACAGGGTCTGATCCCAGATGCTATGGAAACTCCAGCAGAACAAGTCCCAGAGCGACTGAAAGCAAGCTGGCTTTCTCAAAGCTATACCTGCCCCTCACTCGGGACACTCAGTTTTGTTTTTCTCCTAGTTTGTTTCCTGTTTAAAATGCTGTGCAGCAACAACAACAAGTCTCCAGATACATTTACCAATAAGGTATTTAGGAAGGAAAGGCTTACCTGGAATGCTAGACTGGAGGACGTTATCTCCGATGCGTTGTGCAAATGTCACATGTCTTTGATGAGATCCATTGTAAATGAAATAAAATTCAGCATCTTGAGGGAGGTAAACATTTTTGTCAAACTTTGCATACACCATCATCTGCCCCTGCAAAGTGAACAAAGCAAATCATAAGCTCTGACTTGGAGAAACAACAGAAAATGTTCTCAAGTGAAAAATATATCATGTCTTATATATTACATAAATTAATTTCACGTAGCATACCCTTGAGGGCATGTAGTATGCCCTCTCCTAAAAATAATCCTTTTTTAAATAGACAAAATGTATTCATAAACTTGTGTACACACACACACACACACACACACACACACAAGAATAATAAAAATGACAGTCTATATGGACGCACTGCCCTTTGTTCCCATTCCTTAGTCTGAACTTGCCTGGATGACAAACACATTTTTTGTCTACTATTTATACTGCAGGTCCAATACCATGATGAGCATGAATGTTCCTTATAACCAGTATTTGGTAAACTTTTGCACTGTCCTGGACCCTAACAGGAATTTTCTAAGCATCTTAAGTGCTTACAAGGCCATCCAATGAATTATCACTCCCTTCCCTGGTTTTTGTTTCCAAGAACCACACCCACCATAAAAGCTCTCTTTCTTTGAGCTACTAAAGTCTCCTTCATATTCCCTCCCCTGTTAGATCTGATGGGTACGGAACCCTTGGGATTCTCAGCCTGGAGCCCTATGGACTTTGTAAAAAGCAATTTTGATAACTAGATTTCAATGTAACTAATTTCCTCTGTAATCCTATACATTTAAAAATATTATCATAAGAATAGATCCGTCTATTTCATCAAAGAAGTCCTTAACACAAAGGAGGTGAAGAACATCGAAACAGAAGCTGCTATTCTGAAAAATTCATAGACACTCCAGAGATGGTTATGAAAAAACTCTCTCTTTTCTAATAAAATGTCATTAAGAAAACTCCTCTTTTTTCTGAGAGACAGTGGCTAGTAATAAAATTAAACCAAATGTTAAAAAAAGAAAGAAAGAAATGATTAGCCCTCCAGATGGCCCCTAGAAGAAACACTAAAAGACTTCATGTCTTATGGACACTCCCTAACCCAAGAAGACAAAATACAACACAAAAGAGGGCCTTGAGAGAGTGGGAGAAGACTGTGGGGGCCTATGGGAGTGCCAGGGAAAGGGAAACCTGGAGGTGGAAAGGGTCACACGTTTCTGGACAGCCTCCAAAACTTAGTCTAGAGTTCAGCGAGGCATCTGAGCATTTGGATGCCTGCCTGAACCAAGCCCAAACTAGCATTCACAGAGATTTCCTCATCCCTCCAAATGCTTTTTTTGGGTTGGGTTTTTTTTTTTTTATGGTGGAGGAAAACCAAAGGGGGAGGATGTAGGCATTGTTATTTTAATTATGATTTACTAACATCAGCATATATAGAACCATTCAGAAGGATATGCAACTTCATACCAAGTATAACTGAACCCATAGGGTGAAAAAACAAAATTCAGTTCAAGACTTGTCTTTCCAACAGTTACGCAGCTATTTAATCCTTTAAAACAAAGCATTGCACCAGTGTAAAAACAGGGCATGGGCTATTTTGCTTTGTAATCCTATGCCTAAAATTATTTGCTTTAAAAACACCATATATCAGAATAATTTAATTCTGATTGTGACACCCTAAAGAAATCCTAGTTTACTATGAGAATAAATAAAAATATTTATATGTATACATACATAAATATATGTGGCCTTTCTCATACAAAGATACATGCACACATATGTTTGTATATACACATGTGTTAACATATGTGTCTATGCATGTGTATATAAAATTATTAGGCTGTACCACATCAAGAAAAATTCATCAGACAATGGCTTCAAAACAAAATACAGGAAAAGGATCTGAAAATTAAAAAAAAAGTCCAATATAACTGAGAAAATGTAAACGAAATTCCATTTCCGAAAAAAGGAAGAACAGCTTGCTTTAGTCAAGTTCCTGGCTGCTGAGTGAATTAATTATCTGCAGGCAGAATTGTCCTGACCTGCGGCTGAATGGTTTTGTATTTTTTATGGAAAACAAATTGCCACAAAAGATCACAGTCTTTCAGAGTCCACCAGGATATCTGATCTGCAGCTATTCCCAACATCTAGCATATGACTATTTTACTTGATCCGGTGAGCAAGGACCATGGCTCACAACAGAGTTTAACTACAGCCTTCTCTGAAAAAACACAACACACAACAGCACAGTCGTACAACTCCATTCTTCCAAAGGCCCTGCCATGCTTTACAATCACCAGGAAAAGAAGACACTGGTGTACTACAGGGGTCTTCTTTAGAAACATAACAGGGTACTGAGAGGCAGGCCTAGGGATGCAAGCAAGTAGGAATAATGATTGGAGAAATGATATTCACCAATGACCTGGTTTGGTCTCTGGTTTGGCAAATCACAAAAGACACCTGAAAAATATGCAGAAAACCAATCTTTGGAGAGGAGAGAAAGAGGGAAGGAGCTTCTTCACTCAGAAAAGTGCTATGATTGTTCAGATAAAAGTTTAAAAGGAAGAAGAATGAACATCTCTGAGAAACGGAAAATAGCTTTGGGACTATGCAGAATTGAGTCTATTTTAAAATGAAAAGCTGTATAGAAGAGAGATTTACAATTTCACATGATATTCTCTTTTTCTGTTCCTTGTATGTGGAAATGTTCACATTTGTTGGTGTTTATAATCTTTACAATAACAGAAAATTAAACATTTTTAGAGTAAGAACTAATATTATTCAGGAAAATAATGCCACTAAGAAGTTTCACAGAAGTCAGTAAAGGGATCGTGTATGAAAGAAAATGCCCAAGCGCCCGATTTTTGTTCAGGAAAGAAGTCCCCTGGACACTATGGTCAAAGGACACTAAGCTTATTACTGTCCTAGTCAAATTTCCACTTAAAGAATTCTCCTTTGACTGTTTAATTCACCATCTGGATTCAATTGTAGACATCGTCTCCGGCAGCTCAACCCTTTTCACTTTCCTAATTCTATTGGCAAGGGTGTCAGAATCCTTCTTCTTCCATTCCAAAGCATCAGAGACCTATTCGCCCCTTCCCACTCCCCTTGCCCCTCTTCCCCTCCCCCCCCCAACTCATTATTCCTTAGAGAGAAAATGCCTAAACTATTCCAAAGTCTTTGCTAAGAGGTCCGGTAAAATCCAAAAGGTCACCCACTACCATGGGAGGGTAGAAAGGCAAAATTAACAGATGTCTATAAAAGTACTTAGTGACCCCCCCCCACCAAGCTGCTCGTAAAAAGAAATGGACTTTCACATAAAGTGGGAAAAATTATTGTTTCCTTCCATCGCAGCAACCTAAGAAAAAAGGTATAAGTAAAGAAGAGAAATGGCGGGGGGGGGGGGGGGGGGGGGGGGGGGGGGGGAGACCAGCTAACCATGAACACGAGACATCTGACTACAGCACACACCAAAATTTCAAAATCCTTTTTGGAAGTCTGCATGAGATCCAGCAAAGACAGAAGATGGATGCTGCGTGCAAATCATCCCAGAACAAGCGAGGTCTTAAATGAGAGCAGCTAAGCCGCTCCAAGCAGCACAAATATGAGGCCTTTAGCTATTCTTGTTTAAACAAAGACCTTACATATTTGCAAGCAAATAAAGCTCCTGTGACATTTAAAGAAAGAACATTCGTCCTAGTCATGGAGGGAAAGTTACCATTTAGCGAGGCCTAGTGGAAAGAATCCTAGATTTGGAGTCCAAGGGCTTGTTTGACATTGGGAAAGTCTCTTAATCTCTCTGTGTTTCCATTTCCTCATCTAAAAAAATAAAGACTTGGACCAGATAATCTCTAAGGTCTCTTCCCCAATCTACATGCTATGATTCCATAGGATAATTTCATCCTCAGTCTAAGAGCAAGCTGTTTCCGGCGTATCATCATCTTAAATTCTCGATAAACATACATAAATTTGAGGTTAAAATTCTCAAAAAAAAATCCTAAATAACTTTAACGCAGTTTTCATCTCTCTCATGATAAACTTATTTTACCATCCATCTAAGAAACAAAAAAAAAACAATCATTTGTACTTTGCAGTCCAGACTCTAGAATCTTGTTGGAGCTGAATCATTCTTACAAACAAATGCCAAAGCTGCACCAACCCACTTACGGGTGGGTTTTTTTTTTCATAAAAGGCTGCTAATTTTTTAATGTTCTAGTCAAATTCTAATTTTGAGTATTCTAGTCTGCCTACATTCCCATATGGATCCAAGTGGTTGTTTTGTTTAAGTTCAAAACTTTCTTGAGTAAATCTTTTAGAATCCGTATCAAAATCTCTCTCAAGGGGACAAATGTCCCTTTTCCCTTCAACCGTAATTTCCAAAATAGAAAACATTCACATATACCCCACTGACCCTCCTAGAAGGCCAAGTATTACCTACAAATAGACAATAGAAAAAAGAAGGAAGAAAAAGGAAATTAATTTTGATTAGACACATGCTAGGAAAAGCACAAGCAATAAATGAAAAAAGGTATTTTTACTATCAAGCAGCTTAGACGAACCTTCAGTGAGGGGCAATTCTGTCTGTGAAGCTGAGCTAAGCTTCCCCAGGACAAAGTCCTCTTCTTGGGCATCACTTCATTCGGTTTAACTGACTTAAATAAATATTTCTGCAACATTTACTAGGTACCAGTTGCCATACTAGGTCCTGGGGATGTACATAGACAAAAATGAGGTAGTTTCTTCCCTCCAGGAGCTTATGTTCCCTTGGGGAAATACAATATGGACTCGGCCCAAATGAACATAAATACATCGTCATCAGGAGAGAGGAAACGGGAAGTCCTGGCAATGGGAAGGATCAGGAGAGACTGACCCTCTGAGGGGGTCAGGGATTCCAAGAAGCAGTGGGAAGGAAGGAGAATGTCTGGGACGTGAGGGAGAACCATCAAACAGAAGGGGAGATAAATGGAGTAAGTGCTTGTGGGGAAATAATGCGAAATGTGTCTGGAGAAATGAACTAAGGTCAGATTATGAAGTGCTTTGAATGCCAGCGGAATTACTGAGTATTTAGACCTTCTCAGAGAACCAATGGATTATATACACTCCTGCTCCTGACTTCTACGGACATTTTAAATGAAGACAATTTGTACATTACTGCAGATCAAAGGCAACCAGTGGAACTGAGGTATCTAGTCCCTCCAGCAATTCAGTGGGCTTAGCCACATTTTATTTCTGTGGTATACGATGTCTTTTGGTTACATAATTTTATGTATTTAATTATACCTTGCTACGACTGCAGGATTGTGGCAAGCTCATCTGTTGGGCTAAAGCCATTTCAACTTAACAATCTTCATTTAGTACCTAAAGTATAACTACATAAAAGCAGGCAGTTGAAATTTGTTTTTAACTTTGTTCCTGAAAGTCCAGTATAATATAGTGAAAGAGGCAGCATGAGGCAGTTACTGCAGGAGCCAGTCTTTGAGTCACAAAGCCCTGAGATCGCAGATCCCAGCTTTAGAGTTGGAAGGAATTTTAGAGTTCATCTCATCCAACCCACTGATTTGACAGATGAGGAAAGATGTTAAACACTGTAATGAAGTTATATTAGCAAGTATCACTGATGACATGGTGCTAATTTACCCTCTCAGAAAACAGATTTTCCTTCTCATATCATATAACCTACATATATTAAAAGCATCTTGAATACTGCAATGTCAAGACTTCTTCCACTTTACTTCAAATCAACGAACATTTAGCACCTAGCCTGCCGAAAGCACCAGCAATGAGCTCTAAAGATACAAAGACATAGGCAAAGAGTTCCTAGTTATCTTCTAAGTAGCATAAGGTATAGATAGAATCTAATTGAGCCTTACAACATTTCTGAGAAGGGAATGGAATACATGCTGCTATTATTTTATTACAGACTCAGAAATTAAGGATTTTTTCTGGGATCACAAAGCCAAACAAACAGGTGGTATCAGGACTAAGCTTCCAATTGCTGAGCTTATTTCCAGTGCTTCACTCACAAGATTCGGCTACCCCTCTTAACCTTTCTAAAGAGTGTGATTATATTCTGTCAGGCAAAATACCATATTCCCAAGGATACTGGTATATTCTTTGATTAAGCCATCATTTTAGATAATACCTAGTTTAGAGTAGATATGTTTGTGTTTCTTGGTTGCTTTGATTTGCATCTTCACAGTTAACTAGACCTTTATAAGCCTAAGGCATTATCTTTGAAATCTGAATTTTATATGACAGGTTCAGCGTTCTACAAACTCAATATCATCCCAAAGCAAAACTTCTAGCCCCCTAGATCCACGAAACAGTGGGAGATATAATAACTTAAGTTAAAGTAGTCATCCTTACATATATTATCTCAAGGATACAAATAGATAACATAAAGGGAAAAGATCAAAATAACATTAAAGGAAGAAAATCAATTATCATGGAGGATCTGTGTCCAGTAATTGTGAGAATGCAATTTTGGAATAACTTGCATATTAATAAATTGTTATTAAGAAGACATCTCTTAATATCAGTTTAGATGCTTACTATCCAAACCTTGGCATCCAGCTTACCACTGCTCTCAGATAAATAGCAGAAGTGCATCAAAAGTACTTGGTGACTTTAACGTTGGGTAGAGTGAAGAACCCTGACAAAGTCTTTGTTATACATGGCAAAGCATCCCAAAGGATTGTTTGCAACAGCAGGAACAACACCAAGGAAAGCTTTTCACTTACTGTTAGGCTGCTAACTTGACTTAAGAGATTCTGTGAATATGTAGGACTCCCAGAAGGCAACACTCTTGACACTTCGGGCACAGCAGTGCAGTGGGAAGGGCGGGGACAAGGCCCGAAGACCTGGATTTTATTCCTGTACCTGCTGCCTCTTCATTTGTAACAACACTTCATTTCTCTGGGACTCAAGCTCCTGTTCTATAAAAAGACTGGGATCAGCTAGATAATCTTCTAGGTCTTTGCTGTCTTTAAAATTTTATGTTCTGTAATGTTATTTGTGGTTTTGCATATGAAACTATGGGCAATTAGGTGGCGAACTGGGTAGAGTAGCAGGCCTGGATCTAGGCTCATCTTCCTGAGTTCAAATCCAGCCTCAGACACTTGCTAGCTGTGTGTCCCTGAGCAAGTCACTTAACTCTGCCTCAGTTTCCTCATCTGTAAAATGAGCCAGAGAAGGTAATGGCAAACACTCCATTATCTTTGCCAAGAGAACTCCAAATGGAGTCATGAAGAGTCAGACATGACTGAAAAATGACTAAACAATATATGAGACTCTGAGGGAAGAAATAGCTTTTGTTGACTTTCAGAGGGGTGTGATAATCTATGTTGAGATGATAGAAAGGTTGTTTTCACCTGTATTTCCTTGTTTCCCCAGGTCAGATAGAAGGGAAGTAAGATTAATGCAATAGTAATGTGAGCCAGGAAAAAAAATCTACTAAATCCCTGGGAGTCTTATAATTTACTTGGAATGAGCTTGAGATCGGGTAAAGGACCAACGAGTTTAGGGTAGAGACAAATGGGCCAGTCCAAGTTCAGTCTGGCATTGTGATCTGTGGCAGCAGCCTGGAGCCCGGAGGGAAAAGACATTCTAGGTCTGGATCCCCAATAGCCCTCAACTCAGGCCTGGGAAGGCACAGCCACATGGAAGAGCCTACAAGTTAAGCATCGTCTCTTTTGGGATGAGGCAGTTTTTTTGAATTCCCAATTTTAATCTTCTACTCCTGGTGAATTTCTTAATTTGAATATGCAAATAAGTATGCAAATATGTAAATAAATACACAAATAAACCCTAGGAAATGCACTTTTATTCTAAAGAAGGTGTTCTGAATGAGGAGCCCATAGACTCACCTCAGGTGATCCGTGGATTGATTTCACAGGGTCCGTGAACTTGGATGGGAAAAAACCAAATAAACCACATCTTGATTTCAATATAAAATGGCTCGGTGGATAGAGTTCCGGACCTGGAGTCAGCAAGACCTGAGTTTGAATCCTACTGCAGACACTTCCTAGCTGTGTGACCCTGAGCAAGTCCCTTAATATTCATGCATCTCAGTTTTCTCATCTAAAATAGGTTTAGTAATAGCACCTACCTCCCTAGAGGGGAGTCTAGAGGATAAAATGAGATAATGTTCGTTAAGTGCGTTGCAAATCCCAGATCACTACATAAAGGCTAGCTTTTCCATTAGATTGTGAGCTCCTTGAGGGCAAAGATAATCTTCTACCTCTTTTTGTATGCCCAGTGCCTGACACATAGTAGGTGCTTAATTTAAAAAATGATTGATTGATTCTTTTTGTAATCCTAGGTATTTTGTTGCTTGGATTTAAGGACATTATTATGAGCGGTGGTCCATGGGCTTGACTAGACTACCCAAAGGGGTCACGATACCACAAAATGTGAAGAACCTTTGGTCTCAAGTGTCTTAGTGGCTAGGATAATAAGAGAAAGAAGGAAGGAGACACTTGAACCAGGCAGCCATTCAGTTTTCACCCTTGTAACAAGAGAAAGTTGGAATGGACTGTCTCTAAGGTTAAGGTCTTTTCCACCTTAGCTCTAAACCAAAGGAATCATGTTGTCTTAAGGAATAAGAAATCTAGGGGTCTGGGGCCATGAAAGAAAATTCAGTCCTCAGGGAAGATCTTAAAAATAGAAGGCAAAAGCTCAGGTCAAATGCAAAGCTCCTCTGGACTGATTCCAAGAAAAGGAACTAGGACCCTCAAGTTTGTTTTTCATCTTCTTTGCAAATGCTTTGACACCTCAATGGAGATTCATTTCTTCTTTCTCCCCAGGATGCTCAGTGCCTCAGAGGAGGGGTTTGCAGAGATTCTGAAGCACATAACCTTGGGTTTTCAAAAAAGAAGAAGAGGGGGTGACACTCCAGGAAGAATAACATAGCAACCTATACACAGGGACACAGCCTGTTTTGTGTTCCTCTATGGAAAATCTTACACCTTTCTCCAGTCATAATTGCCTGGGACCAAAAGTTGGCCGTATGATAGAAGATGGTGTATTAGGATGGTGACAATCTTAGACTAATTACGAATAAAACTTGATTATTTGCCAGGATTTTCATAATCTAATTGTTTTGTTTTCCATTGTGATGAGAGATCTAACTGGTTTATGCCAATGGCTAACTGGATCTAGGAAGAAGGAATTTCCTGAAGTGGAATGAGTACTGAGTCAATGAGTTAATTCGATCATCATGTAATAAGCTGAGAAGACCATAGCTCCCAAGACCTTGTCACATGCTTATTCCATAGCCCAAGACTAAGGCTTGCATCCTTCATGAAGATAGCATAGTTCTATCACCTACCAAAATTAACAATAGTCTAGTCCACGAAAAATTTTTCACATGTTTATTTTAAATTTCTTGTTGAACATCAGCGAAGTGAATAACTTCAGCCAAAATGAAAAAGGGGAAAAACAGGGACCCACAAAATGTACTGCTAGTTACTGGCCAAAGATCTGAGTGTGAAAACAGCTGGCCCTAGTTCTTAAAAACAGGTAACACAGTCCTTCCATACACCTGTCCTCACCATAGACTTCCCTCACTGCCAAGTAAGTGTGGGGTGTGACCCCTTTTGTGCCTCAGACCCAGACATCAGACCTTTCCTTCAAGTTCAGCAGCAACAGCTGTACCCAAAGTAAGATGGTTTTCTAGCTGGAAACCATTTCTAAATGTTTTCTGAAAAAGTGAGCGTAGGACCTTAGAGGCCTATTCATTATGATACAAGCGTACCATTTTAAAAGTAAAATCTCATTGCCCAAGCAAGAGATAATGGGTGGAAAACATGAAGCCAGGCTAAGAAGTAAAGGACTGGGAAAGTAGTGATGGTTTGGAACAAAGTGATATGACTTCTATTTCTGGTCTCACTTTCATCATTCAATGGTTTTTCAGTTGTATCTAACTCTTCATGACCCCATTTGGGGTTTTCTTGGCAAAGATGCTGGAGGGGTTTGCCATTTCCCTCTCCAGCTCATTTTACAGATGAGGAGACTGAGGTAAACAAGGTGAAGTGACTTGCCCAGGGTCACACAGCTCGGAAGTGTCTGAGGCCACATTTGCACTCACAAAAATGAGTCTTTTTGAGTCCAGGCTTGATGCTCTATTCACTGTGTCACCTCGATGCCCTCCGATATTACTGCATTCTAGTTATACGACCTTAAGTCGATCATATCACCTTACTAGACCTGTTGCCTCATCTATATAAAGAAGGCACTGGAATAGCTAAGGGGTGAGATCCCTTCCTTTTTCGCTCTAAAATTCTATGATGATGTTTTTGTCATTAAGGGATGAGTCCCAGACACATGGCAACAGGCAGGACAATTAGCTAGCTAGAAGCAGGTGATGAGAATAATAATTGAGATCTAGGGCTAAGAATAAAAGAATAAAAGAGATGGAGGAGAGGCTGCAGACACAGCAAGGAAGGTCAAGGAGAAGGAATGTGCCACGGTGGCAAGTGAGGGAACTGAAGCCGGTGACAGTGATAAGAGGAGCCAGGAGCAAAGCAAAGCAACATGTGGCTAACTGAAGAAGAATAATTCATCTCGACTTGGGGCTTTAAGGTTCACAAATACTTCTCTCACAAACCCCCTGCAGTGCGAAGTGCTACTATTTCTGTTTTACAGATGAAGAAAACCAAAGTGCGGAGAAATTAAATCATGTCCCCAAGGTCACATGGCTAGTAGGTAACAAACCCAGGTCTCCTGACTCCAAGTCATTCACCCCACGATACCAAGTAACCCAGGAAAAATAACACAGGAAAAGTACAGAACAAATCAAAATACAAAGATGAAAAACAACCCAACGGCCCTCAAACAAGCAACAAAAAAAGAAAGATGAAAAACAAGAGTGTGTGCATGGGAGGGGGAGATCCAAAGAACAAGAAACTGTCATTGTGATTTAGAAAAAAACAAACAGCATGAATTCAAGTCCTGAGAAAGGGTATAATTCATGTTATACCAATTGAGAAAACAGAAGGAAAAAGGAACAAAAGGCAGGAGGGGTATGAAAGGTGCAATGCTGTGATGGACTTTTCATTCCTCACTTCACTAGTTACACTGAAGGACCTTCATGATGCAGAATGATTGAGCACTCCCTCTCTTTACCCTTTTCCCTTGAAGGGTCCTTTCTTATTCTTAATTCTGCTCTCTCTTATCTCACTTCAGTCTAAACTATTACCTGAGTAGAGTACACAAGAACCTTTTTCTTTAGCACTCCCACAGGCCCCCAATTTTTTTTTTTTACAATTTCCTTTGCTCCACTCTGTCAAAGGCCCACCCTGTGGATTCAAATGACTCATGGACATCTTATTTTGGGCCCAAGGCCAGCTGGAAACTGGAAATTGATCCCAATAGAGGTGCCAATTTTTGGCTTTCCTAGGGGCACTGTCTGGTCTAAAGCCAATTTTAGTCCATTCCCCTTTCCTGGTTCTACACAAAGCCAACTCGTCACAGAACAATGCTTGTAGCAACAAACAGAAGTAGCCAAGACCAAAAACCTAATGAGTATTTTGTTCTCTAGAGCGAGGCAGACACTTCACCTTCAATTCGATGTCCTCTCCTCTAAAATGGGGACTGAAGTAGGAGTCATGAGGCTCAGATCCTTTTTCCAAGTCTGTTACTCATTGGTTACATAAGCTTAGAAGGGTTATTTTTCCCAGCAAGATTCTGTCTTAGGGACCTGCTTTCTTATGGAGGCAGCTCCTTCAGAGTGGACCCCACCCCAGGCAAATGCACACAGAGAATCAGAGAGTCATAAAGTAAGGGCCCTTATTGTCTTTGCTGATTTTTTAAAGCACATGTGACAGTGATCTAGCTCTGCAACAGATAGCAGATTCAGGTGGTTAAATCTCAGTGGTCACAGAGCTCGATAATAATATTCAAGAAACTTTTCTTAGCACAGAAACTGCAGTAAGCATCTGTCTCTAAGGGCCATAAACTGCTCTGTAAAACAATCTTTTTCCACAAAAAAACTAATAAAAAAATTTGCAAGACACAAGTAAAGCCCACCTATGAGTGCTAAAGTGAAAATCCTTTTATATCTGTATAATTATTCTTGAAAGACAACACAGGAGATTCATAATGCACTGCTCTAAGGCAAATATTCCTTAAATGAAAATTCTGTATGGAAAAATAAAAGGGAGTCTTCTAAAAAAAAAAAAAAAAAAAAAGGCTGCCCAGGATCCTCCTGGTGATTAACACAGCTCTGAAAGGGGCCACGTGTACTATATAATGTTAGCCAGTCTACAGACTAATCATGGACTACCTATTCCATACTATTGGTGTTGTACTATCAGAGAAACTGGGTTCAAATTCTTTTTCTGCCATGTATAAATGCACACATATAAAAATATTTCTAGCAGCTCTTTTTCTGGTGACCAAGACTCAGAAACTAAGAGGATGTCCATCCGTTGGGGGAATGACTGAACATGTTGTGGTATATGAATACAATGGAATACTATCATGTCAAGTCATTAAACCCCATTGGGCCACAGTTCCCTCATTTGTCAAATGAGGGAATTTTACCAGATGGCCTCTGAGGTCCCTTCCAACTCTAGATAGATGATTCTGCAATCCGACGGTTGCTATGAGGACAGGGAGTCCTGAGTAAAGCTCAACTGACTAAATGGTACAGCCCCAAGATATGTAAAAGAAACGGTGTGTACCTCCATATGTCAAAGGATCCTGTTAAAAATTAATGTGCAAGCATTCTGAGCGCTCTAGGTGAGAATGCCAGTATCTGCAACAAGATTTTTTGTGATTTTTCTATTTTCTTCTTGTTTTTGTTTTTTTCTTCCTTTCCTTGGATCAAAGCCTTTGTGACTCCGGAAGTATTGCTGAGAAGAATAAACATCTGCTCTTGGAAGGTCATGGAGAAAGGGCTGGAATTCAGCATGGCTGGTGCCTGGGGCGGGGAGAATAAGGAAAGTGGCCCTCCTGTGTCCATGTTGACGCTTTATTTGAACTCCATGAAGAAGCCTCAGGCCATCTCCAGACTGCCAACTGGTTTTGGAAAAGATAAACAAGTGACTAAAGACAGGACGTGGACCCAATAAAACGATTCATTTTCACTTTTTTTTAACCATGAACAATTCTACTCTAAAGTGAAGTCTTCAATTAGACCAATTAAGGCACAATCTAAAGCACACAGGAGATTAAAGGGTTCTTTTTACATAAGAGCAGGTTTCCCCAGAGCCCTGAGAAGATGGAGTCAAAGGTCCTATTCTGCTGCTCATTTATACCAGTGCTAAAAGAGAGAACTCTGACTTTCAGGATGTTATTCTACCTCAATGGTGCAGCCAAGAGAAAAAATTTATTTGGGGAAAGGGTTGGAGAGGAAATCACGCCGTGTGCCACTGGGAAAAACACCACCCGTCTGTACCACTGTCTAATTTTTTTTTCAAGATCACAACTGACTCCATGCTTTCCCCTCATTTAAATGTATGTCATGCTGTGGAAGGATAATAACCTCATCTGAAGACTGGGAGAAAAGAGACTCTTTCCCTTCTTTTTCCTTATCAAGCACTCAAGACCAACCGTTCGCAGACTGTGCTCAGTAGGCTTGTATGGGGGATCCCCAAGAGCCTTTCAGTGAGGCTACGAGATCAGACCGTCTTCCCATTAATATTAAGATATGATTTGTCTAATGAAATACTCCTCCCTTTTCTAGCTACACATCTGTGTGAAGCCAAATTTTCTTCATACACTTCAACCAAAACAACATTGCAACAGATTGAATGCAGAAGCAGATAGGAGAATCCATCTGCCAAACATGAAAAAGATTTGCAAAAAGAAAAAAAACGTAGAACTGCCATTCATTTTACTAAATTTTTTTCATTTTGGAAAAAATATTTATTTTCATAAAAATATGTGACATGTCAACATGGGATGGGTTTTATTATTACTTTCAATTAATATTTTAAAATCAAATATTTTTAATTTCTAATGTGGTAGACATCAAAAAATGTAACCCACATAAACAAAAAGGTTTTTTTTTTTGGAGGGGGGGGGTCCTCAATAATTTTTAAGTAGCATAAAGGGATTCTAAGACCAAAAAGTTTGAGAACTGTTGCAGAAGGCAAAGATGACTCCATCAAGGCTCCTCACCTCAGTGAGATGAATGCAAAGACCCAAATCATCTTACACTCTGGCTGAATATCAGAAAGGAGGTACCAAGTGCTTTAGAGGAAAATCTCAGGAGCTCAGGCCTCAAGTAGTTTCATCTTCTGTAAAAATGAAAGGGCCATCTCTTATCTTTCCAGCTCTGAAATCCTAAGACTGTACCGGCTCAATACCAGGTATGACATGCTCCAGACCCCCAAAGAAGCAAGTGGGAAAAAGTAATCCCTAGGACAGCATTGACAAGTTGAAACTATGAATATACCTGTGAAGTTAAAAAATAAAAACAAAAAAGCAAAAAGAACCAAATAAGCCGTGGTGGATCAGCGTATCAAAACAGAGAAACTCCACAGGGTCATTTTTCTGTTATAGAAGTAACATGATCTATGATTAAAAAAATAAAAACCAAAACCTGTCAAGATGACTTTCTGGGAAGGAATAAAGGAAGAGATACAAGGGACAATTTATGAAAGAGATCCACAAAAATTTTATTAAAAAAATGTCTGTCCAAGCAGCCCCATCCGTAGGTATTGGTAGTCAAATAAAACAAGGTCTTTTTGACATCAGAAGAAGCCAAACATGATATGCTTTATGTGAATTATGCCTCACTAAGATAATAGCAGCTTAGTTAACCTCCTGTCAAGATTGCTCATCTTTCGTCAGAGAACAGATATATTTCCCTTTATCCACACTGACTACTGTGATTTCAGTGCTTCACGGATCTGGGATTTTGTCCATATGAACACTTTCTTCACCAGGAGAGATCGTTGAACTTAGACTAGTCCTGAGAAAATAGAGATGGGCTCTATCACACTAGGTGGGTGGTCTGTAGTTTGAGCCTTTCCAGGGTGGGAGGGCTCCCAGAGCTTGCAAACTCAGCTAACCTCCAAGAATCTAGAGTCACTTTTGTATTTGTTTCTTTTTTATGCTTATTTTTAACATGCATTTTTAAATTTGGATTTCCAAATTCTCTCCCTTGACCCCCTCCCTGACCTATTGAGAAGGCAAGCAATGACACCCACTAGAGCTGTGAAGTCATGCAAATGTATTCCATAGCAATCATGTTGCAAAAAAGAAAAAGCATGAAGAAGAAAGTGAAAAAAACATGCTTCAATCTGCACTGAGAGTTCACTCGTTCTCTCTCTCTGGAGGTAGACGGCCTTTTTCAGCACGAGGCCATTGAAATTTTCTTAGATCACTGCACTGATCAGAGAAGCTAAATCTCACAGCTGATTTTCCTTATAATAGTGCTACTACTCAGTATAACGTTCTAGTTCTGCTCACTCCATTTTGCCTCAATTCATGTGTTCCTGGGTCTCTCTGAAACTATCCCATTGGTCATATCTTATAGCAAAACAGCATTCCATCACAACCAGATACCACAACTTTCTCAACCATCTATTCTTCGCCATCACCAAAAGCGCTGTTTTAAATATTTTTAAACACATAGGTAATTCTCCTTTATTCTTCGACCTTTTGGGATACAGACCTAGTTGTGGTATTGCTGGGTCAAAGAGCATGCACAGTTTTATAGTCCTTTGGGCTCAGTTCCAAACTGTTCTTCACAGCTCCACCAACAGTGTTATTAGTGTACCTATTTTTCCATATACACTCCAGAATCTGTCATTTTCCTTTTCTGGAACGTTCGTCATTTTGACAGGTATGAGGTCACACCTCAGAGTGGTTTTAATTTGCATTTTTATCATTAGTTATTTGGGACATTTTTATATCACTTGAAAACTCTGATATTTTCTTCTGAAAACCACTTGTTTATATCCTTTGACCACTTATCAATTGGGGAATGGATCTTGATTTTATAAATTTGACTAAATTCCCTATATATTTGAGAAATGAGACTTTTATCAGAAAAGTAAAATAATTTAGGTAGAATAGCTATTTTTACTATATTGGCTCAGACTATCCACAAGCAATTAATATTTCTCTAATTGCATGGATCTGTCTTTATTTGTGTGAAAAGTGTTTTGTGATTGTGGACGTATAGTTCCCGTGTATGTCTTGGCAGGTAGACTCCCAAATATGTTATACTGTCTGCAGCATATGTTACTCCCCCACCCAAGAGTCTTCAATGGCTTCCTAGTGAATTTAGGATTGGAAAACAAACCTTCCTTTCACCAATTAACTTACATTTCTCCCCTTCAAGTAACTTAGGTTCCTAACAAATGGGTCTAGTAGCTGTTCTCTACACTCAGAATTCCATCTCTTGTTGCCATGCTTTTCCTTAGTCTCTCCCCCATGCCAAAAGAATGCAGTCTCTTCTCACCCTTTGTCATGGAGAGTCCCTAGTTTCCTTCAACACTAGAGCATGGCCTTGCCTGGACCCCTTGGCTGTTACTGCATCTCCAACTCTCTTCTCTATGGAAATGTTACATCTTTTCCAAAAGAAAATAAAAATCCTTAAAAGCCAAGGACTATTTTTTCTTGTTTTCCTTCAATCCCCAATGCCTTGAATAACCATCGTAGGTACTTCATAAAAGCTTAGTGAGTGGAATCGAATGGCCAAGCAAAAAGAATGCTCTTAGATCTGGTGATGTTTTGGGTCCCTTAAATTAACAACAACAACAACACTAAATCATCTTAATTCCTATTCTAAAATGAGCAGCACAGACTTGTAATTGCTTTTAGGTGAATCTGAAATCCTTCCATACTCTTTAAAATAATGTGTCCACATAATCAGAGCACATGTAACACTCCCAAAGTCAACAGAAGCATTCTTGCCGTAACCCTGAAAACTAAGACATATTGCACCACGATGGTACAAAGGGTAAGTCTCTGCCAAGCAGACTGTTTCTGAAAAGGGATTTTTTTTTCCCCATAGAGAACATCAAGGGCTTCCTCAATCCTGAACAAATAATCTACATAATTTAAGCTGAAAAACTCAAAAGAAACATCATGTTCCCTGAAAATATGTTTAAAATTGACCGAGCAAATAACAATGGTCTTGCTCACAGGACACACACCGTCCTGAAGACTCACTACACGTCGGTCTTTGGAGATTTAATCCAAAACGTGTCACTGGTTCAAGCTGATTCTCAGAGAGAAATGAGGAGAGCAATCAGCGACATCGATGTCGACAGATGGGCTGGAGAACCGGGGACAAAAAGCTTATAATGGGAAGCTCTATTTTGGAGATCAGCTCTATCCCAGCTAAAAGGAAACATCCAAGGCACAGCTTTTCCCCCTTCCAGATTTAAATCTCAAAATATTTAGATGTCACCAAGCAGATGTAGCGCTGTTTGTTTTAATATTCCTGTGACATCAGGCCTTGTCATATGTATTAACATGCAGATTGCTACTGCCCATTCAGCTCATGGCTAAACCTGGAGTTTATGGGCTGGAGACATGGAAGACCTGCAGCAAGCTGCCTCTGAACCGGGCACTGGATAGTCTCCCTTCTCCCCTATTCCTGCCTGATTCTGCATCTTCCTACTCTTCTCAGGAAACTTCTATGACCCTGGCTCAGATGCTTACTAGCTGTGAGATCGTCGGCAGTCACTTAACCCTATTTGCCTCAGTTTCCTCATCTGTCAAATGAGCTGGAGAGGGAAATGGCAAACCCCTCCAGTTTCTCTGCCAAGAAAACCCCAAAAGGGGTGGAAACAACAACAAATATTCCGTTTATCTAGTAGTGGCCTGCACAAGCCGGGGCCCACCAAGGGGCTTCAGGCAGCCTACGGAGATGTAGAGGCTGGCGGACCACAGAGAGCACAGGCTGGATCCAGTGTTTCATTACCTGTAACACACTCTCACTCATCCCTCATAGCAATCAGAGGAATATCGATGGGCAATAGCACAGTCGCCCCATGGCTATACCTGGGCCTCCTTCTACACAATGGCTCCCCTTCCCCAATCAAGAAAGTTTCCAGATTTAGTCAACAGCATTAATTAAGCTCCTCCTGTGTGACAGGCACTGGCCTAAGTGTGCCCCATCAGCTGACACTCACACCTCCACAGCATCTCTCAGATGCAGCATTCTCTCCCCTCCCTGAGCCCCGACTCCAGTTCCAGGCCTTATCCCCTTTCTCGTGGACCACTGCAATGCCCTCCCAGTTATCCTCCTTGGCTCCTCTCTAGCAATTCCAGGCTATCCTTCACATCTCCGCCAAAGTGATTTTCTTAAAGCAGGTCTAATCAGGTTTCTCCTCTACTCAATAAACGCCAGTGGCTCCCTGTTATCTCTGGGATCAAACATAAATTACTCCTTTAGCATTTAAAGCACTTTACAACCAAGCCCCAACTTACATTTCCAGCTTTATGGCACTCTCCTCCCCTACGTGTACACTAGGGTCCAGCCAAGAGGGCTTTCTAGCGGAGCTTCACGTACGGCTCTTTGTCTGTGCCTTTGGTCATAGGGGGGTGCCCTGGAGAATGGACCTCACCTTTACATCTTTGAACCACTAGTTTCTCTCCAGGATCAGCTCAAGAACTTCCTTTTCCATTAAGCTGTTCCCAATGCACCTAGCTCCTAGTGCCTGTTCCCTAAAATTAAACTGTAGCTCTTCTGTATATCTGTATGTATATGTATATTCACATATGTGTATGTATACATGTAGATATAAATATGCACAAACATGCATGTGGTATATATTAACGTGTGCATATATACACATCTGTGTATATGTGTATATATGTATATACACATACACATACACATATATATTCATGCTAAGTTGTGAGCTCCTCAAGTCCAGAACGGTTTCCTTTATTTGTCTCTGCATCCACAGCATCTAGTACTGTTCCTAGCAAAGAGAGGTTTCTTAATAAATGTATGTTAATTGATGGACTGATGGGAGGTAGGGGAGCATCCCTGGAAAAGAACCTGTCCCCTTCTGATATAACACGACTTTCAGCTGTCTTAATGGTCTAGCTGGTATGAAAGTGAGTGCAAGCCAGAAATCTCACAGATCAAATGATAGGGGTGACCTTAACTCAGTTGGACTGCCCAGAAAATGCACCACCTCTCTCAAGGGCCATTACTATCCATCTTCCTCCTCCTGACAGGTAACCTTTCCAGGGATTTCAGCAACCAATCCCTCCAGCATTTGAGATCAGCTAGTATCCTTTGCCCTAAATGCTTCTCCCCACCCCGCCCCCACCTCCCATTCTGGAACCAAGCATTTTTGTTGTATGTCCTCAGTCTCTCTGCGTACATGCTAAAATGCACCATAATAAAGGCCTATTGCTTAATGCACTACTAGTCAGCCGAAGTCTATTGCCAAACCTGCCTTTAAGTCCCACAATTGCAGCTGACAGTACACCAGTGACATATATTTTCTGGAGAACATATTTTGAGGGCCTTGATTTGATCCTGAGAGCAGCTGTGTGGCCTCGGAATCATCAGGTACAGGCACAACGGGGCAGGACCTCTGTCAAGCCTTCTTCCTACCAGGGCAGGCCAGGCTCTCCCTCATCTCACTAGCACATGGCACGAGCAGGAGGCAGATGCACGTTCCATGCTGACACCTACTCTGCGTCTGCCTGGGTGACATTCACTGCTTTAAAAATACTGAGCTTGAATACTGTTTTAGCAGACTGAACCAATTAACTGACTTTGCTTTACTTTGCAGATTTAGAGTTAAAGCCTCCGGGGATTAACATAGAAAGCAACTCAGAATAATGCTCGTGTTGGCGGTTCATTTCTGAGCCAAAACCCGTGGCCCATGTTATGTATTTCAGCAAGAACACGCTGCCTTACGTCCAGTATTTCAACGAAGAGTAGTAGAGTCCGGTCACACACAACTGAGTACCCAAAAGATCCCCAAACGCAGGGTCGAAATCAGAAGTCGCGCCTCCATGAAACTGTAACAAAGAAGAGTTCGCGCATCACGGAGAGGATTCGTTTCTACAGAAAAATGTCCTCCATTTTGATTTGAAGGTACTTTAAGCGTGACATTATTAGTCATTTTTAAGTAACGTCGGACTCTTCGTGACCCCATTTGGGATCATGGACAAAGATACCGGAGTGGTTTTGCCATTTCCTTCTCTAGTTCCTTTGACAGATGAGGAAACTGAGGCAAACAGGGTTAGGTGACTTGCCCAGGGTCACACAGCTAGTGAGTGTCTGAGGTTGGATTTGAACTCAGGTCTTCCTGACTCCAGGCCCAGCGCTCTATCCACTGAGCAGCCTGGCTGTTCCATACCAATGATATCTTGCAGTTAATACTTGTGGTAGCCCTGGAAAGAGTGCTGGGCCTGAAGTCAGGAAGACCCATCTTCATGAGTTCAAACCCACCTCAGACATTTACTACCTGTGTGACCCTGGACAAGTCACTGTACCCTGTTTGCCTCAGTTTCCTCATTTGTAAAGTGAGCTGGAAAAGGAAACGGCAAACCGCTCCAGTATCTTTTCTAAGAAAACCCCAAATGGAGTCAAAAGTCGAGCGCAACTAAACAACAACAATGACAAAAACTAATATTTCTGTGTCACCCAGTCTGTGCTGGGCCCTGTGCTAAGGGTGTTACAATTATTATCTCAGTCAATCTTTACAACAGTCTTAGGAAGTAGATGCTACTGTTATCCCCATTTTACAGATAGGAACATTGAGGTAAACAGAGGTTAAGTGACTTGCCCATGGTCGCACAGCTAGTAAGTCTCTGAAGTTGGATTTGAACTCAAGTTTTTCTGACTCCAGACCTGGCATTCTATCCACTACTCTTCCCAGCTGCCTCTGACCAAAATAATAATAATTAAATTAAAATAGAACTGAGGCTCCCAGCTACAACTGCAACTTTAAAAACTGAAGAAAGGTTGGAAGGGATTTTATTTCCTCCAAATTACCCCTCCCCATGTCTGTTTGTGCTAAGAATCCACATACAAAAATATAACAACTTACACTCAAAAACTAAGGGCAAATGCCCCCAAATTTTACTGTGGTTCAGAAAGGTTAATTCCGTTTCTGGAAAGTCTTTTCAATCTTTTATGATTCAAGAGTGCCCGTCCTTTATAAAAGTACCAGAGGCCAAACTCACTAAAACATGCTGACCTCTGTTCTCTGTCAGAGCTGGACACGCTGCCCAAATACAAAGAGCCTTGGAACACTCGAGGGCCCGGAACAGTGCTGAGTCTTTTTTCTGGGCACTTACATAGTGCTTATTAGTAAATCGATCACATACTCTGTTGATATCCTATTGCACCATATCAACTTGCCTATTGTTGGTCCACCCAATTTCCCTTTAAACATGGCCTATTTTTCATGAACTAGAAAGGCTAGGCAAAATCTTCTCCGTGGAAGTGATCTATGGAGGAAAAACCAATGTCATGAGCCAAAACCTATTCACATAAAAGTCTGAAAGCTCTGTATGCCTGTGTGTTTTAAAGCCACAGTTGAGGTGCATATATTGATATTTTCAAAAACTCTTCTGCCAACCAGAGCCCTGAAAACAAGAGTGCTAAGAAATGTATTTGGTTCCTCAGGATTGGATTTCGACTTCTTCCTACGATGACAATTCATTTATGTCTCTGGTTATGAGATGAAACCCTTCCCTCATACTTTAAAATAGAAATACTTTAAAAATACTCAGCAACAGATTTCGAGACTTCTGTCCCCTGTTACTAAGCCCATTGGCCCAGATACATACGCTACGGACCACTAGTGAAATTTATTCACTTCTACTACAAAGCCAATTACTCTTCTTAGCCCTTACCAACAGATTCTCAGGGTAATTATATTCAGTATTTTGATAATTAAGAAATGATATGTACTTTAAATACAACGATCTTAAAGTAGGAAAATGGTAAACTATAAATGTGTTAGGAAGGATTGCCACTCCCCCCCCAAAGGGTAGCTATCTCGAGAATTTTTTTTTTCTCATCTCCTTCAGACATATTCTTTCTAAATAAATAGAATCTGGCCAAACTTTGTTAGGTTCCTCTTCAGGAAACTAAGAATACTGAAAGTGACATGAAGAAAAAGAGAGAAAGCAAACATTTCTGAGGGCTCATCTATCTGCTCCCCTCATGTTATCAAGAGACAACAAACTTATTGGCAGCTTCAGAGAAGAGAAGTCACTTGGCCAATCCTTCCTGGCTCTGTAGCCTCGAGAAGAGGGACCGTCTTGTGTCTTTTTGTATCCCTAGTGATTAGTAAAGTGCCAGCACATAGTAAGTGATTAACTAATACTTATATACAGACTAATCGATCACATAAGTGTTGGGCATCCACTCAGAAAAATAAAATCATGCAAAGAAGGAAAAGAGATTTGTAGCCATTGTCTGGACATCCAATGAAGAAAAATACGGCTAACAAATTGGTATCTGAAAGAAAAATCTAATTACTTTGCAATTTGAGTGGTAGTTAAGAGCTATTCAACTTTCCCACTGGGCAAAACGAATTCAGATTAAGTGGTCTAAAATTCCAGCTCTGTCGACATGTCTCAAACCCGAAGGGCATACATATTCAGACAGACGTTCAGGGAAGCCAATCATGTCTCCATTAGCTTCCAAGTTTCAAATATGTATAAACTCAGGCAAGGTCAGTCCCACTGTAGGTAACATAGGTAGCCACCTTCAGGCTATTGCAAGAACCCCTGACCCATTTTTACCAGTCTGTCATTTCAAGGGCCTGAAATTCCCCACCATTAAATTTACTCCTTTAGGTTAACCAATAAATTAAGTATTTATTAAACACATAGTACAGTGAGGGGACAGCTAGGTGGATAGAGTACCTGGCCTGGAGTTGGGCTCATCTTCCTGAGTTCAAATGTGGCCTCAGACACTTACTAGCTGTGTGACCCTGGGCAAGTCACTTGCCCTGTTTGCCTCAGTTTCCTCATCTATAAAATCAGCTGGAGAAGGAAATGGCAAACCACTCCAGTTTCTCTGCCAAGAAAACCCAAAAAAGGGTCATGAAGAGTCGAACACGACTGAAAAGTAACTAAACAACAGAGTGACCAAATTGTTCTGCATCACTCGAGGCTAAATTGATGTGTCCCACATAGAAGAGGCATCCAGTAATCTGGATTGGTTTTTCAGGTTAACTACCGGTCACCTAAAACTCACCCTTTCATATACCATGGCTAATGTGGGTACAGAGCACCATACTAGTGACTGGAGAAGATCTAATGCTTAATTAAGACAGTCTCTGCCCTCAAGGAACTTACAGTCTAGTAACAGAATATGACAAAAGCACATGACGTGAGAAGAGCATGGAAGAATTGTCAAATAAACTGCTCTAAGAGGCAGGCCAACCTTAAGTCCAGGAGAAAACAGTTAGGTGGGCAGAGGCAGTAGTTGGATACTACGGGGAGTAATTTTCCTCATGCCTATAGGATAATAAGGGTAAAATATATATATATGTATATATATATATATATATTTATATGTATGTATGTATATATATACAAATACATATATACATATGTATATATGTGTGATTGTGTATATGAATATGTATATATGTATGTGTATGTATATATGCATATGCATGCATTTCTCGAGCTCTTAAATGAATGACTGAGCAATCAACAGACCAATTTGGTTTGCTCAGTTTAGAGCTTAAGCCCTGTACACCTTTGTGATGCTAGAAAAATATTTCTTGGAGCCAGTTGAGGAGCTTTAGGACGGCTGAGACTCTTAACTGGATTTTTAGAACAAGCCCTTCAGACTGATGGGGAACAGGTTTTCCACTAGACAGACTTTATAAATAAACTTTATCTGATCCTGGTGAGGAGTTTAATAGGGTATAGTTAAAACAGGGATGGGCAAACTGGTTTTTTGTAGAGTAAAAAACTGTTTGATACAGAGGCCTATTTCTCAGGTGAATGGTCCCTTTCACCACGTAGAAGATACTGATCTCTGACTTGTTCTTCATGTCACCAGAAGAAAGGAAATGGGTTAGACAGGAGAATTTCTTTACAGTGACAACTTGCAGGCTTCTAGGTGGCACAGTGGATAGAATGCTGGACCTGGAATCAAGAGGACCTGAGTTCAAATGTAGCCTCAAACGCTTATTAGCTATGTGACCTTGGACAAGTCCCTTCATGTCTGTCTGACTCCGTTTCCTCATCTGTAAAATGCAAAATAATATGCGGGTAATGAAAGTACCTACTTCCCAGGGTTGTTGTGAGAATCAAATGAGATAACATTAATGAAGTGCTTTGAAAACTTTAACATTCTACAAACATTCACTATCAGAAATCAGTGTTACTAGAAGAGACTTTCTTATTTTTTTTACAAAGAATCTCATTTTTCTTGAGATCTCTGGTTTTTGCGCTACTTTCATTTCTGAACATATCCCTTTCCCTCTCTCCAGCGATCCATCCCTCATAAAGTAGCAAATATCGCATAGTTCTTTAAGTTTTGTAACATATTTTCAAATATTACCTTATTTTGTCCTCACAACAACCCTGGAAGGTAAGTGCTATTGTGATTCTTGTTTGGCAGAGTCCCACAGATTCCAAAGCTCTTTTTGTAAAATGCAAATTAAAAACATATATATTTAAACGAGAAACTGAAATAAAATTTACCATACCTCTGCTCACTCAAATAAGTTACAATGTCAGAAAAATGTTAAATTTGAATCAGAAATCATTAAGTGTGATAAATAGAAATCTCAAGCTTAAAAGTGATATTCATAGTCAAAGATATCAATATTATTTTTATCATAAAAACCACAAAGCACAAAACAAAGGGTAAAACACGACCTCGCATCCCTAAATCTTAACACAGCAGAGCCAAATAAATTAATCAGCAACAAAAAAGTAAGGAAAATGTGGGGTTTTCCCTTTTGTCTTTTTGTCAGCTGATCAACAGACATTCTAATTAAGTTCCTCCCTACTGTGTGCTGAACACTGGGTTAAGTGCTGAAGACAGGAAGACATGGAAAAGACATGCAAACAATTCTATATAAACAAGTGAAATACAGGATAAATTGAAAACAGAGGGAAGGCTCCCTGTAAGTGCGATTTTACCTGGGACTTGAATGAATCCAGCAAAGCCAGAAAAAGCAGAAAAGGAGTGAGAACTTCCCGTGCATGGGGGACAGCCAGCCAGAACACCCGAGCTCAGAAAATAGAGTATTTTGCTCAAGGAGCAACGAAGTGAGTTGTCACTGGATCATGAATGTGGGGGTAGAGGGTTATAATGTATAAGAAGACCGGAAAAGTCCAAGGGGTCCATGTTATAAAGGTCTTTGCACGCCAAAGAAAGGATTTTTGTCTTCTTCTAGCACTCAAACATCCACCATTTTTAGGTCTATTTTCATACACACACATACACACACACACACACACAGACACACACACATACACACACACATACACATGTACACATATATACATATACTTACATGTATTATATACACACATATAAGTGTACAGGTGTGTATATACATGTAGGTCTATCTCTGCATACACATGTGTGTTTATGCATGTTCTGTGCATGTGTGTACACACATACATGTATATATAAGGTGTGTGCACACAGGTATATTCTGATATGCACACACGTGCTTAATCAGTGTATATACGGTTGCAGTCCTGCCTACTTCCTTCGGTATCACCTCAATAGGCCTTTTCATATTTCTTTATCCATTTCATAGATGTCGTTGCTGATGGTGCCACATCACACCGTCACATCGGGTCGCCATACTTAATGCAACCATTTTCTAATCATTGACACAAAGGTAACATTCCACTTTTCCTATAAAAACATAGCAGCTACGAATATTTTAGCGAAACATATCCCTTTCCCCTTTGTATAACGTTTTTGGAATAGAGCACTAGAAAATATGAATTGAAATTTGCCGAATAGCTTTAAGTTGCCAACTTAAGATTGTCTCGATTTGAATTTCCCTGATCGTTATGGATAATAGATTTAGAACCAGAAAGGTCTTTGAAAGATATCTTGTCCAATGCCCTCGTTTTAGAGATGAGGAACCTGAGGCCTGGAAAGGTTAAAGCTCAAGGTCATATATCTAGCAAAGGGGAGAGAGAGAAATCAAGTCGAGATCTGACTTCAAATCCAATCCTCCATCTTTTCACCTGCTTAACAATAGGTTGCATTTTCTCCTTCGCAAAAGGAGTGTTCATGGTCTTTGATTTTTCCTACACTGGGGAATGTATCTCATCTTACAGATACGTGTTAACTCCTAATAGATGCTACATGTTAGAATGTTAAGCTGAGAGGTTTCCTTTGAGTATGTTTCCACAATCTATTTTTTTCTTTTGATCTTAGAGGAGCTTGTGCAGAAATTCTTTTATCTTACATAATCATTATATTCCCTTGTGCAGTACATCAGTGATTCTGATTTTAGAATCCATATCTGGTATAACTTAAGAAGAAAAGTTTGACATAAAAACCTTTACAATTCTTTTACAATTTTCATTTTTTAACTTTGACAATTTTCATCTATTCCTTTTCATCATTCCAGTTTCATCAGTAAACAAACAAGAAAGCTTTCTGTATGGTTGTTTACCTTCTCCCTGTTTTATAAAGTGAAGTTGTTCTTAACCTTCTACCATGTTCTTCCATAAGAATTCACACATAAGAATTTGCTTAAAACCAGCACTACTTTATTCACTATTTTTAGTTACCATGAGATAAAAAGATGTTTGTCAGCTGCTTTATCTCTCCACTTTGAAAGGGAGAGAAACCACAGGACTATATAGTAGGAGACACAAGACAAGAAAGCATTTCATTTAATCCAATGTTCATTTGATAAAACATTAAAATTCATGAAAATGGAAGTATTTTTCCCTTGGCAAGATGCAAAACATGCTTCCGAATCTAAGATCCAACATCATATGGAATTTAGAAATATTAAAAATTTCCCCACTAAGAATTTTGCAAAATAAAATTTTATATTCTAACTTCTTATTCTGTAGAGCTCTACAAATTCTGTGTGTGCAACAAGACAAAAAGAAAGTAAAGAAACAGGCATGTGGTTACAATAAGTTAAGGTATTTCTCTTTTGGGTGGATATAGTTTCTTTAGAAAAATTTTTAAAACAACAAAAATTGATAAAGAATATTAAATAGCTTCTGCAAAATAATTTAATAGAAGGGAAATACATAAATCATTTAGCATCCACTTAACGAGACTCAGAAAAACTTATAGGAAGAAATGCAATTTCAAATAGTAGCAAGCATGGAATTAGTCTACCAAGACTACATAGAACATATAGAAAGACAAATATAAGATATTTTTACATAAATAAAGAATAAAATAATCGGAAAGATATTCAATATTAATGGTTACATCAAGCTAATACAGTAAAGATCATTTTGTTGTTGCTGATGTGCAATCACGTCTAACTCTTTGTGAGAGACACCATTTGGGGTTTTCTTGGCAAAGATACTGGAATGATTTGCCATTTCCTTCTCCAGCTCATTTTACAGATGGGGAAATTGAGGCAAACAGAGTTAGGTGACTTGCTCAGGGTCACACATCTAGGAAGTGTCTGAGGCTGGATTTGAACTCAAGAAGATGATGATTCCTGACTCCAGGTTCAGCATTCTAATCACTGTGCACCTAACTGCCCAGTAAAGATTCTCCAAATTAATCTATAGACAGATATTAATCAAGATACAAATTAGGTGCTTCATAGAATCAGATAAATGACAAGAAAATTCATCATGTGAACAAAAGGGGAAATTATGCAAGGAGGGAGTGGGAAAGATTTGTACAACTAGGTCTCAAATTATGCTATAAAACATTAATTATCTGACAAACATCTTTTTATCTCATGGTAATTAAAAATAGTGAAGATATATTTCATATGAATGCATAAAGGGAGCCTCTATCAGATTGCACGAGGTCTTGGGGAGAGGGGAAGGGGGAGAAAATTTGAAACTCAAACTCTTATGGAAGCAAATGTTGAAAACTAAAAATACATTGAATTTAAAATGAAAATAGAAAAATAGATTAAACTAAAAGATTAATCATAATGTAAAAGTAATTGTATGTGTTGTCCGGTAGAACAAAACTCACAAAAAGTATAGAGAAATAAAATAATTAAAAATTGGACAAATAGGACAGCAACTTGGAGAGAAATGGGAGCATCACCTATAATTTCATACCATGATAAACTAAAAATGGATTGTCAGCTTCAATACAGAAACAAAATAATGAGAAAAACTAGAAGATGACGTACTAGCGGAGAGCGTTCTTAGCCTTCTATGGCACAGAAGAAATTATGGGCATGTGGTGGGAAAAGCTATGATATAAAGTAGATGATTCAATTATAAAAATACCTTTCCATAGCAAAAAGAAAAAAGCAACGTGAAGGAAAGAAACAAATGGCATCAGGGAAGAGGGAAATCCCAATAAATATTCTTTCTAAGAGTCTGATATCTCAAATCTATAAGGAATATAATTCAATAAACAACAAGTGCCTACTACATTCAGAGTACACACAAGCCACAAATACACAAGTACAAATTCTCACTAGATCTATGAAAAAAGTATTCAAATCAATGAATCCAAAAGCACCTACTGTGTTAGGAGAGAGAGAAATCCCAATATGAAACACCTACTACCAAGAAGCCCTCATTTAAATGGGTGAGACAATGAGTACCTATATAAGTACATACAACATAAATATAAAGAGAATAGAGCAAATGGATATGAAGGAAAGAGGGAGGGAGCTAGCGATTGGGGTGGGGGGAGATCGGTGGGACATGAGTGAGAAATGAGAGATTCTTTCTATGAGGGGATGCCCGAGCAAAGCCACTGAGATGTCTGAATCTCAGCATGCAGGAGGAGGAGTAATGTCTGCTGGAAAGATGGGGCTTACAGACAACAGAAACAAGTTTCCTTTTTATCCTCGAGCTTATGGCAACCACTAGAGTTGAGTAAGGAAGTCATTACTGACATTGTCAGTAATGGAGCCAAGGAAGCACAGATTAGAATAACCCTTGGGTAAGGCCCTAGTCCTGCCATATTGGGAGAGAGAGCAAAAGAAAATAAAATTAAATGCCAGTCAAATAGAAGTTCCTCAAATGGACAACTTGCCTTCTTTTTTACCTTCATTCTTTAACCCATAGTGACTGTACATAAGAAAGTCCTTAATATTTATTAAATCTGGCCTCAGACACTTAACACACACACAAAAAAAGCTAGCCATGTGATCTTGGGCAAGTCACTCAACCCCAATTGCCCTCCAAAAAAAAAAAAAAGTAAAATTAGAGATGGCATTGCTGGTAGAGATGTGAAGTCAGCCTTCTCAGAAAGCAATAGGGAATTCTGCAACAGGCATTAGAAACATGTCTTTGCCTAGTGATCCCACTACTAAGAGCACAGGTAGTTCTATGTAGACCAGACGAGACCAATTTATACAAAAACATTGTGAGCAGCATGATTAGTAGTAAAAAAAAAAAAAAAAAATAGAAACAAATGATGCATCCAGCAGTGAGGAAATGGCTGCTCATTGCACCATGAGAAATGACAGATATGAGGCTAATTGATATGATGCAGATGGAAAAAAAATGGAACTAGGAGAACAACATACACACTCATCACAACTATGTAAAGACAACCAGCAGAGCAACAAAACCTGATTAGATAAAACAGAAAAGGAGTTCAGCCAAGATGATGGAACCAATAGGATTACTGTGTCACTAACTTTGTTAAAGTTAATACACACATTTGGGGTGGGAAGAGGGGGAGGTGTCCTGGTTGGTTGATCCATAGAATCACTGCTCTCACCCTCTTGAAATAATTTTGCAAAATTTTATACATACCTCATTATTTACTATACAGCTTGGATGGAGCGCACCTCCTCCCAGCATAAAGTAAACTCTTTGAGTGTGAAAACCACAAGCCAAACCAGTGCCTTACACAGAGTAGGCACTTTTTAAAATGTTTGTTGAACTGAACAGTTTAAGGAACCTAAGTTTGTGACTTCATGTACAATAATTCATGTCCACCTTTTAAACTTCTTTGTTGGTTTTCTTTTTCTTTTGTTCTATTTGATATTTCAATACCTGTATTTATAAATTAAAATAAAATGTAATTTCATAAAAAATTAAAATAAAATTCTATAACAGGCTTGGTGCATAATTTTAATACCTTAGATGATGATAGAGTTTTATAATTAAATGTCTGCCTTGATGGCATGTTCTTGGCCAGATATATGATTTATTTTATGTTGAGTTATTGGGCAGGAATGCAACCCTCAATTATAAAACTCTTTTGATGAGAAAATATAGCCTTACTTTTAAAATGATACACTTTTTTGCCTATCTGGTTTATAACATGATTTTCAAGAATCCCCTGTGGCTTGTAAATTGGCCTGCATGTACATGTTGACACTTGGAAAAACACTGGAGAACCTTGCCACCACTCACTTCACAGAACCACTCACATGGCTACATAACAGAGTGGGAGGTACAATGTTCTGCTTTTGGCAGTGGAGTCTTTGATT
Source organism: Pseudochirops corinnae (assembly GCA_028646515.1). NCBI lineage: Eukaryota > Metazoa > Chordata > Mammalia > Diprotodontia > Pseudocheiridae > Pseudochirops > Pseudochirops corinnae. The sequence continues at coordinate 5,396,793 of CM053587.1, forward strand.
CTAAAAGACAATGGAGATTAATTGCATGGTGGGTTTTTGTCCAGGTCGATCTCTTTATCTGACTCAATGGTGCTTCTAAACAGACAGTTGCCCTCATAGTGCTTCCTCCCTCATATTCTCACAATTCTCCAGAGAAAGAACCAACTATTTTTTTACCTACACAGGTAGAATCCCATTTTAATGAATATTAAAACATTTTATTATATATTGTGTCATTTTATTATATAACATATAACTATATATTTTATTATATATTATACTGTATTTACAGTATTATAATAGTTTCCTGTAAAACAAAAGTTTTATTTCTCCATAGATGGTTGATAACAAAATGACTTTGCCACTAAAAATTCCTAAATAAGATTCCCACACCAGACCTGTCCACGTAGGGACTGCACACTACAAAGAAGGCTTGGCTTTTCTGGCAATTGATCATAGTGGCACAGCTCAATTCTAAAATATTCTGATAATTTTACACCCAAAATGTGTTGTCATGTTTCCGGTTTTGTTCTGTAGCTATGTCCTGCTACTATTGGAAGAAAGTGGTGGGTGTAAGAGAAGATGGAGAGGGGTCCTAAAGGGAGATGCCCCTAGTACTGCTGGTTGCCAATGAAGAAGAGAGATTAACAAAGGGGTTTGAAGGAATAAAGATAAATTCTAGTCCAGGTCCTAAGCCAGAGTCTCTAAGCATGTGAAGGGTGATCTGTACATTGTGGACAGCAAGGAGGAAGAGAGAGTAAATGGTGAAAGGGGTACAAGTCTGAGAGACGCAAGAGAAGATGGACAAAAGCACATGACTGACAAAATCAAGAAAGAAGAAAGGATGATGTGGTTGACCAACTCTCCAGTGGGGTCTGCTAGAAAACAAACCAAGTAACTGACTCCAGTAACAGTTATTCTTTCTTAGGATCCCAGCTATGAGTCTTCATTAAAATGAAACTCAAATACAATAAAACAATCTTGATGTGCTAACCAATTCCTTAAAATAGAATTCTAAGCATGCATCTTGGGCAGGTAAGTGGCACAGAGGATAGAGCACTGGGCCTGGAGTCAGGAAGACCTCTCTTCCTGAGTTCAAATCCCACCTCAGACACTTACTGGCTGTGTGATCCTGGGCAAGTCCCTTCACCCTGTTTGCCTTAGTTCCTCATTCTATAAAATGAACTGGAGAAGGAAATGGCAAACCATTCCAGAATCTTCACCAAGAAAACCCCAAATGGAGTCACAAAGAGTTAGACCCAACTAAAAAAAGTGAACCAAAGACAACCAAAGCATACATCTTGGCTAAAATCTTCAAGGGTCCTGATTACATAAGCCAAAAAAATCTCTTCATAGTCCTTATATCTCAGTAAATGTTCTATTCACCAAACAATTCACTCATTATCTAAGAATAACTTTTATGTCAGATTCAATTATCACATCTGACACAAATAACATACCTTTACAAAGAAGAGGCCAGGCTACTTGAACAAAGAAAAGTAATATTTCAACAATAAGCATCAGTAGTCTAAGTTTCAGGTTTCTTTTTTAAAATCTACATATATGATGACTCATGTGTTTTCTAAAAATCATATTCATTCAGTTAAACAACTGTTTCAAGGAGAATGATTTAGAAAAGGAATGTTTTCTTCAGGTAGCAAAAGGCTTTTCAAGTGACCTTTATAATCCCTTATAGCAACTTATCTGTTACTATAGACAATACTGAACCTTCTCAAAAGGTGTCCTCTGAAAAAGTCTTAAAAAGGTAAGGAATAAACTGATCTGGGTGAGGGGAAGGAAAGAATGTCACTGACAATGGTTGGCCAGACACAAGAGATTAGTGATGTTTCCATAACAAACTCTCAAAAGTGAAACAAACAGAAGTCACTCCGCATTTGCACATTGTTGGTAGTGTTCTGCTTGGTTCCAGAACTGACCGGTCAGCACCTGTTGATGTGTACCTCCCCAAACACATGATGCCACTTGGTGTGAGTGGTTTGAAACTGGATATATCAAGAGCAAGTAGGAATTGCCACAAGACTGCCACTTCCAGTGTGTGTGTGTGTGTGTGTGTGTGTGTGTGTGTGTGTGTGTGTGTGTGTGTGGAGAGAAAGAAATGAGAGAAATGAAACAGACAGAAAGACACAGACTCAAGACTTCTTTCACATGACCACTACTAGAAGAGTGCCTGTCAGAAACTTCTTTACAAAAACTACTATTATCATACAAAACAGACTGATATTGTCAGAATAGCACAGCACTTAAGAAACACAGGAAGCCTGGGATCCCGTCCTGGTTCTGACCCGTGACTAGTGGTATGAGCTAATTTAAGTCACTACCTCAGTTTCCTTATACATCAGCTGAGGGACTTGGATTTCAGGGCGTCTTGTCAGCTCCAGACTCAGAGATCTGATCAAAGTTTCCTACCTTTAAACTACAGCCCTTTGGACAGATGTACTGTGTAGCATCTACATAAACTACTGTCCCCTCTCAGTTGAGAACATAGCAAAATTTGAGTTGGGGAACTATAATTTGTGAAATCATCAATTTGAGGATAATGCAAGGATTTGTGCCATCTCGACCCTGGACTATGACTTCTGAAAAGCAGATTGCTCAGATACAGATTTGGTTCCAAAATAGCCTGGAGCTCAAATGAGAGGAGGCTATTATCTGTCACCTTTGTACTAATAGAATAGAATGCATCAGCCTTGTTTAAGAATTTAAACACTGTCATTGACAAATATATTAATAGAGACAATTTACTGACATATGTTGTTAATGCAATGTGGTTATGGGACAAGGTCACCCTGCTTTGAAATGTCAATACATTTATGTGGAGAGTAATCACTGGAACTATGCTTTTAAAATATGTTTTTGCTTATGAAAGCAAGGCAGCTGGCTTTGGCCAACTGACTGGGTTTTTAACTATGAGACAAGATAGCAGAGAAAGGCAGGGTGCTCTGTCACTGGAGGGAATCAAATCTGCAAGAAACAAAAGTGTGCCTAGGGATATTGAACAGCCAACAGCCAACATTATCAACTTCTTACAGCTGATAATGGCTCCAAGACAACATTAAAAAGAAAACAAATGTACTTTTATGGCTACAACATGTCTATGTGTTAAGTGGCCAATAAACCTTGTGAATCATGACTCATTTTCCATGAGCATACTGATAGATGTGTTAGTGAAAACATCACAATCCTACTGTTACCTCAGTTAAATACTCTCAAGCAAGAATCATCATCATCACCCTTTGAATATAAATTTTTCCAGTGAGATCATAGACATGCTCTTATTTGCGTTTAGTTTTGTAATAATAATACACATTAATAATTATTAATATAGTATGTATTAATAGTAATTATTAATATAATATAGAGAAAAAGTCCCTCCACCAAAGGAGGTTTGGTACCTTCTGTGCAACTTAAAAACTTTAAGAGAGTGGCCCAGAGCACAGAGAAGTTTAGTATTAGTCAATACGTGCCAGAGAAGAGACTCGAACCCAGGTCATCCTGACTCAGAGGCTGGCTCTCTATCACTTGCTATACCATATTGCCTCCAGAGACTGTTAATGTTCTTATTAATAAAAGATATGGGTTTCTTTATACTATTCCTACCTGAGGGGCACTGAGTGCCAGACAGAGAGGAATCGTTTGTGGCTAATGAAAACAAGGTACAAATACAATAGTACATAAAACATGAGTTTATAAATATAAACACAAACACATTCCTTGCCCCATTCTTTTCTTAGGCTAGTATGAACCAGTTTGCCTTATCAAAATATACATTACTTACACGGTGAAGGACAACTTTCGAAAATGAACTAAGCTGAAATGGGGAGGGGCAGGGATCCATATAGTAAGTTTCTCTGATAAAGGTCTCATTTCTAAGATATGTAAAGAACTGATTGAAAATTTTTTAGAGTCATTCCCCAATTGATAAATGGTCAAAGGATATGAACAGGAAGTTTTCAAAGGAAGGAATACAAGCTATCAAAAGCCTTATTGAAAAAATTCTCTAAATCAGTAATAATTAGAGAAATGCAAATTAAAACACCTCTGAGGACCTACAGCATAACAATTAGATTGGCAAAGTTTTTTTTTTAAAGGGACAATGACAAATGCTGGAGGGGCTGTGGCAAAACAGGTTCATTAATGCACTGTTCCTGGGCCTGTGAATTATTTCAGCCATTCTGCAAAGCAATTGGGAATTATGCCCCTCAAATTATTAAACTATGGTTCTTTGACCCAGCAATACCAATACTAGATCTATAGCCCCAGAAGTCAAAGAAAGAAGAAAACGACCCATACGTACAAAACTACTTATAGCAACCCTTTTTATGGTAGGACAGAACTGGGAAGTGAGGAGGTGATCATCAACTGGAGAATGGTTGAACATGTTATGGTATATAAATGTGATGGAATTCTATCATGCTGTTAGAAGTGATGAAGGGGATAGTTTCAGAGAAACTTGGGAAGATTTGTATTAAATGATGAAGAGTGAAATGAGCAGAACTAGAAAAATGTTTTATACGTAAACAATATTGTAAACACAACTTTGAATATTTTTTAAAACTCTGATCAATGCTATTTCTGAGTTAAAACATGCTTCCTACATCCTGTCACAGAGATGGACAAATTGAGAGACACACACATACATACATATGTATGTACACACACACAAATACAGATATATAGCGATATACATAGATATATATTCATGTGTGTGTGTGAGATGGCCAATATGGGAATTTATTTTGTTTGACTAGCTGGCACAGTGGTGGGCCTGGGTGATTCCTCTTCCCAAGTTCAAATCTGGCCTCAGATACTTACTAGCTATGTGACCCTGGGTAAGTCACTTAACCCCGTGTGCCTCAGTTTCCTCATCTCTAAAATGAGCTGGAGAAGGAAATGGTAAATCACTCCAGTATCTTTGCCAAGAAAATCCCAAATGGGGTCACGAAGAATTGGACAAGATTAAAAAATGACTAAACAACAAAATACACATTTGATATAAAGGTTTTGTTTTGCAATGATGAGGGAGTAGGGAGAAAGAAAGTAAATTCTGATTGATTTTTTTTAAAGCTAAGTTAAAAAAGAGAAAATAAACAATGCTAGATGAGATAAGGAAAGAAGGAATAGTTGAACGAGAACATACGTTGCAAAGTTCACCAAGAACGTAAGCTCCTTGAGAGCAGAAACTTGTTCATTTGTGTCTCTGAATACCCAGCACCTATCACAGTGCCTCGCACATCTTAGGGTAAGTGCTTTGTGAGTACCTAGTGATTGACTGCGGTATCTAGCCATGAACCCTCTATCTAAAACCCTCTATTAAACCAGAAAGTATGCCCCTTGGTCAGAAACTTCTGGGGATCATACGATCATATATTTGGAGCTGGACAGAATGTAGACATCATCTTGTTCAGCCCCATCATTTTAGAGATAGGGAAGATGAGGCCCAGAGGGTCACATAGGTAAGGCTATAAAGTCAGGATTTGAACCCAGGTCCTCTGAATCTAAGAACACAGTTCTTCCCCTGGACGCTACAGCCCACCACCAGAGTAGGAACTCAAAGAAGAAAACTAAAAGGTCACCCCCCTCCCCAAAAAAATCATACCATGCCCACTCTCCTGCCTTACCGGTAGGCAAAGTACAATCTATTGCTCCCTGACTTTCTATGTCCAGGTCCTATCCTCCAGAGAAGATTATGTCCACAGAGCTCAATTCAAAGGGCATGGAAGTCCTGGGAGCCTCTTTCACCTCCCAGCAACACCCACCCCTCAGCACCCCACCTGTGCTGAGAAAATCTGGACTTCCCAGTCCCTTCTTTGCTCAGAGTTGATTTAGTTGTCGGAAAATCAATGATGAATGGGACCAGAAAAGAAAGTGTGCTGATCACAGGCACTTAATAAACATTTATTGATTGAGGGGCACTGAATGAGCATGCTAGAACCTCCCAGAGACTGAAAGAATGAGAAGGTACATGGCAGGAGTTCATTCTGGGCATGGGAATCAATGCAGAATTACTTCACAGAGGCAGGAAAAAATGTGATCAGGTTGATTGGGAAGGGGGATGAAGAGTGCAGCTCGACCAAACTGTAGTGTTCTCATGAAGGGGAAGAGCATGAAAGAAGGCTGGAGAGGTAAGTCGAGGCACACTATAAAAGGGCTTGAATGCCCAGGCAAGAAGTTTGACCTTTATTCAGTAGGCAACGTTCTTCCTTAAATAGAACCAAAATCTTCCTCCATTTATTGCTCTTCATTCTGGCCTCAGAGGCCAAACAAGCCAATCCTTATCCCCTCTCTCACATGACACCCTTTCCAAAACCTGAAGATGATCATCACGTTCTCCTCCCTGACTCCAAGTCCTCCCTTCTTCATGTTCAAATATGAGAGAGAGGGAAAGATGAATGGAGGGAGGGAGGGAGGAAGGAAGGAAGGAAGGAAGAGAAAAGGAGGAAGGAAGGAAGGAAGGAAGGAAGGAAGGAAGGAAGGAAGGAAGGAAGGAAGAGAAAAGGAGGAAGGAAGGTAGAGGAAAGGGGAAGGAAGAGGAAAGGAGGAAGAAAGGAAGGAGGAAGGAAGAGGAAAGAAGGAAGGAAGGAAGGAAGGAAGGAAGGAAGGAAGGGAAGAAGGAAGAAAGGAAGGAAGGAAGGGAAAGATAGGAGGGAAGGAGGGGAGAAAAGAAGCATTTATTAAGTACCTGCAGTGTGCCAGACACTGTGCTAAGCACGTTACAAATATTACCTCATTTGATCTTCACAACTCTGAGAGGTAGCCACTCTTAATATCCCCATCTAACAATTGAAAAAAAAAACTGAGGCAAACAGGGTTAAGTGACTTTCCCAGAGTCACACAGCTAGTAAATGTCTGAGGCCAGATTTGAACTCAAGATTTCCCAAGTCTAGGCCTCATGTTCTTTCTGTTTTTGTATTTATACATCTTGTATACACCTTTGAGTGTATACTGAGGTGCTTCTGGCAATGTTTGCTTATGTTATATCACAAAACTTCACTGCAGCCTTGGTTATGAACACAAAGCTTGGGTACTTTGCACTGCACATGCCATCACACCAAAAAACACCAAAAAATGCTGCCAAAATGCAAAAAGGGGCCATAAGGGGGAAAAGTTTAAGACGTCCTAGCCTAGAGCACTTAGAGGTTGTGCCTTGCCAAGAGACACAGAGCCAGTATGTGTCAGGGGAAGGACTTGAATTCATGTCTTTCTGTCTCCAAGGCCAAGGTCTCTATCCTCTATACTACACTGAATAAGAGTAGATATAGACTCCACTGTCCTTTGGAACTCATCGCTTTCTTTCAAACAAAACATACCCTTCCATAGCCATATCCCAGTGAGGTGTCAGACTCTGCCAAGGCTCAGTGATCCTTACTAGATCAAATTAGTTAGTCCTGGAACAATGCTTGGTTTGAAATGTGAATTTGTTCCAACACAATTGATTTATTAGGGAAAATTTTGAGGCAAAAGCAAATTTTTCTTTTGCCTATATGTGATTTCACCAACAAGAAAGCATTAGGTGATCACAGAAAGCTGCAGTCAGTGGAACTGAGCCAGCCAAGAAGATGCAAACACACACGTCTGCACACTTGAAACATCTGCTGGCACGCCCGTTCAGTATATTGTCCTACAAGATTGTGATTTGGTATTCTTTCACATTTGTGAACTTCAATTTTAAAAAATCAACATCCCGAACATGTGTAGGCACACTGGTTCACAAACAACGGCATGAGCAAGAAGAAAGCTTTCAGACTTTAGGGGAAACCTGAAATAATAAAATGCTTCTAACGAAATGAGAGGATATGTGATATCTCCCTGAGCAACAGGCTGAAAGGAATCCACATTAAGGACCATTGGAGACAATGCTATGACTGAAAATGTTGTATCCCTAACCCTACTTTACCCATAAGCCCTGTAGTTTTTATTGTATGATTTTGTATAGTACACTGATTTTTAGGAATGTATATGTTGCATTATAGCAAAACTGACTGTATTTGCATTAAGGATCTCT
>CM053587.1:5405294-5425058 GCA_028646515.1 Pseudochirops corinnae
CAGATGGAAGCAAACTACCTGCTCTCTCTCTTTGGGGTTTTGTTTTGTTCCTTCTTTCTCATTGTTCACTCCATTAGTTATAATCCTTCTTTACAACTTGGCTTATGTTTAATGTGTTGCGAGCTGCCATGGAGGGAAAGGGGAGAGGAGAAGGAGGGGGAAAAAATTTGGAACTCAAGGGATTGTGGAACTGAATGTTGTAAACTAAAAGTAAATAAATTAAATTTTTTTAAAAAGAAAATATGGGTTATTATTAGAATATTTCATTTAAAATTTGACTTACACAAAAGCTTTCATACTTTGTGTATGAAAGTACTCTATAAATACTAAAGTGTTCTAGAGTAAAGTACTCTAAATTCTAAAGTACTCTAAAATTCTAGAGTAAAGTACTCTAGAAATAGGTATTATTATTAAAACACTCAATTTTAAAAATTTGACTTACATAAACATTTTCATGTTTTGTAATGGTAAAGTGCCATAGAAATATGGGCTATTATTAAAATATTCAATTTTTAAAATTTAACTTGCATAAAAAATTCCCAGGAACATAGCTAGTACACAAAGTGAGGCAAACATTACTTCAGGGTTAATGAATTAAACATTATCGAATAGTGGCTAACCTTAGGCAAATACAAACTCTGAATTGCCTTAAGACAATTATTAAAATCGTGTTGTAAAGTTCTAATCTAGCTTACTCGGACATAGTCTAGTTTACATCTAGAGACCTGTTCCTAAAAATTCGTGGATAAACATAGTTTTTGGAAATTGACTGATCACCCGACATCACCCTGTATTTTAATTTCCAAAAACCTTTACCTTGATTTTTAATCAGCAAAAGCTGCTAACGGTTTATTTCCAAGTATGTCAGTATGTACTTATTAACCACTGTTGCCAGATTTTAAAAGGCTCTAATCTTTAAAGCTTCAAAAGTAGGCAACTAGTGCAAACTGCCCCTTGGGAATCCCTTGGTATGTAAGAGAATGATAGAAAGTTCATTTAAGTGTGCTAGACCTACCCTTCGCGTCTGAAGCTGCCCTGCCCGTGTCTAATTTAATCTGACAAATATTCTTAAAAGAATGGGGAAAGCCTTTTAGGAAAGGTTGAAAAGAATTTCATAATGAGAATTTTGTAAGCACTCATTTATCTCTTCATGAATTTTCATTTCATTCCCTTAGGGCTATTTCATTTCTCCCTCTTCCCACCTCACTCCAAACTGAAGTTACAGCTATAAGAAAAAATACTGAGTAAGTAACCATTGGAAAACCCATTGTGTTTCTACAGAAAAGTCACCCTCGATTTGACAGTAAACAAATAATCATTTCCAGATAAAGAACACTGCTTGCATTTTTTTTTTACAAATTATTTCTTTTTCTCCTTTTTACTCCCAAAGAACACTGAAAAAAGGCATTTCATAATCCAAGATAAAGGCTTGGATAGCAAAGCCATGAGAACTTATGTTCTCTAAGCTTAATGAGGGCCTTTCCATTGTTCTCCATATATAATAGAAGCATGCTGATTATGTCCAGGGAAAAGTTCACTGAACTTTGTCATCATTGTAGACTTTTGTTTTAAGCTAGCTCCTCACTTCACAACATGCCCTCGGCATGCGTGCAAAATTCAATGCAAATTGGATTTGCTTTGCCAGGTCCTTTCAGATTCCACTGTCTGGGGTCACCGTGCAACCTTGACAGCAGCAATGCACCCCCATCCCAGACATGGACAGCCTGGCACGATGCCAGCACAGAACAAAAACTGGCAAAATTGTCAGTTTGACATAAGGTCGTACCAAGACAGTTAATGCCAACAAGCCCCCAACAAGCCTTAACTGCTATTCCCCATTGAAAAGTCAAGTACAAAGGACTGCTGGTGATGCACTATCATTGTCTTCAATTCCACTTCACATGTATGTGAAAGTAGCCCTTCCATGCTTTTAGTTACACAGTCAATTTCTTTGCAAGTATTGAACTTGGAGTCTGGAAGCCCTGAATTCAAATTCTACTTCAGGTACTCACTAGCTGTGTGACCCTGGACAAGTCATTTAGCCTCAATTTCCTCAACTATAAAACAAAGGTATTAATAACACCTGCTTCACAGGTTTATTGTGAGGATCAGATAATTCACATAGGTAAAGTGCTTGATAATCCTTAAAATGCCTATTTTTTTAAAACACACAAGGTTTGCTACATTCTGATAAGAAGGATCCCATATGAAAACCACACTATTCGATTAATGTAAAAGTAAAATTCCTCTGCTATAATCCTGCCTTGATTTCTCATTTTAGAGAGGAGGGGACCCTGGGTTCTCAGACCTTGGGTTCTCTACATCCCAGGGCACATCCTCTGGCAGCTTCCAACAAGCTGAAAAGGCTTAGGGGACAGGATGGGCGAGCCTCCATCTGCCTGCTGACTAAGGACCAGCCTTGCTAAATTTAGGAAGTTCATCACCAGGCAGGTCCCTGAGGGATGAATTTTGGAACCACAGCAGATTTAGAGCAGGAAAAGACCTTAACAACCATCAAATCTAAGTAATGCTTTCATTTTACAGATGAGTAAACTGAGATCCCTAGAGGCTTGGGATCACAGGATCATAGATACAGAGCTTGAAAGGACCTCAAAGAACCATCTCGTCCAATCCCTTATTTTTACAGATGATGAAACTGAGGCCCAGAGAGGTGATATCTTTCCCAAGGTCACATAGGAAATGTCAGAGGTAAGACTTGAACCCGGGTCCTCTGACTGTATTTGTTCTACTGCACCACGGCTTTTATAAATTAAGTCATAGAGGATTATGTGTCCATGGAGGGAATACCTATACTGATAGAATCATGCATCTTTGAAGAAACGAAGGGAAAGGGAAGAGAACAAACTTTTAAGCCCCTACTATGTGCTGGGCACTGTGTTAAGCACTTTGCAAATATCTCATGATTCCCAAAAAACCCTGAAAAGCAGATGCAATTATAAGTGCCATTTAACAATTAAAGAAACCGAGGCAGAAGTTAAGTGACTTGCCCAGGGTCACACAGCTAGTAGTGCCTGAGGTTGGATTTTAACTCAGATCTTCCCAACTCCAGGCCTGGAAGTCTATCCACTGTGTTGCCTAACTGCTTCTAGAAGTTTAAATAATTGAGCAGGACAGCTAGGTGGTGCAGTGAATAGAGCATCGGCCCTGGACTCAGGAGGACCTGAGTTCAAATTTGTCCTCAGACACTTAACACTTACTAGCCATGTGACCTTGGGCAAGTCATTTAACCCCAATTGCTCTGCCCTTCCCCCTCCAAAAATTAATAAATAAAATAATTGAGCCATGTGGTACTAGCAAAAGAACATAGATTCTAGAGTCAGAGGACCTGGGTTCAAATGCTACCTCTGACTCTTACTACCCTGTATGATTTTGGGTAAGCCATTTAACATGCCTAGTCCTCAATTTTCTCATCTGTAAAATGAGGGCGTTGTCCTGAATGGCCTCCGAGGCCTCTTCCAGGCCTTGACCTCCTCTATGGCTCTAAGTTCTATGTTGCTCTGACTCATCACACAAAGTTAAAAGCTGGTCTACTGCAGAGCTATTAGGCTAGGGGAAGAAAGGGCTGGGAGTTCACACTCAGACTTCCTAAGAGTATTGAGAGTACATTTTCTAGAGTTCTAGATAGACAGGGATGGCCCTGATTTCATCCATGACCTTGATGACAAAGCAGAAAACAGGCTGATGAGGCTCACCAATCTCCACTGGAGCACCTGAGAAAACGAGGAAACTTCACAAAGACAAGACAAGACGAGACGAGAAGGACTATGTATGGAGAGATGTCCAGCAACAGAGCAGGCATCCCAAAGCATGCCGCTTGGTTCTCGCATCCAAGGACGTAGCTCCGAACTGAAGCAATAGCAATAATAAAGGTGATATTTGTTATTATCACTATGTGTCTTTCAGTCAAATTTTGCACAATGCTTCAAGATTTACTAAGCACTTTACGTGGCATCTCTCTTGAGCCTCACAAGTACCCTTCACAATAAGAGTTATTATTATCTCTACTTATAGATGAGGAAACTGAGGTAGAGAGAGGGTTAAGTGACTTGCCCAGTGTCACAAAGCTGGAGTCTATCTTATGTAAAGGAATCCTCTTACCCTCAACTCCCTTACAAGCTGCAATGTTAAGGCTGGAAGTAGAGGGGCCAGGAAAGTGTCTCTTTTTAAGGCAGTAATTCCCAAACCTGATCTTACACACAGCCAACTCAATCAAAGAGGAGTTCCCAAATCTTTGAATTAAAATAAATTTTATTGGGGTGGGGGAAGAGGAGTCTGGGGGAGAAAATTTGGAACTCAAAATCTTACCAAAGTGAATGTTGAAAACTAAAAATTAATTAGTTAATATTAAAAAAGAAAATAAATTTTAAAAAGTTTTAACTGAAAAGTAAATATGCCATTTGGGGAAAGAGGCCCACAAGGAAGGGGGGAAGGCAGGATCTCAGGAATTGTGTTTAAATGGAGAAATATGATAATATCATGAAGGCTGAGAATCGGTGGCTTCAATAAAAGTTACACGAGTGCTGAAAATTTTGGGAAAGTAAAAATTTGAAGGAATTTTTTTTAGAGAAAAGACAGAACAATACTCTTTCAATACATGTAGTCAATATGGGTCATATTTCTTTAAAAACAAATGAGCTTGGAAAATTTCCATTGTACCAAGCTTGTTTTCTGTTGGATACTGCTGAAAATAAGAAGTGTCATTAACTCAGGCTTGGAAATGTTCTTGTTATAATATTTGGGTTGAGTGGTAGTTGTTTTGACAGGATTTGGCCTGCACACACACACTCTCACACACACACACACACTCACACACGCACGCACACACACACTCTCTCACACACACACGCACACGCACATACTCTCTCACACGCACACACACACTCTCACACACGCACACGCGCACATACACACACACTCACACACGCACACACACACATGCACACGCACACACTCTCTCACACACACGCACACACACACTCACACACGCACATGCGCACATACACACGCGCACACACACACGCACGCGTGCACACACACCCTCTCTCACACACACTCTCACACATACGCGCACACACACATGCTATCCTACTTCACTGAGAACAGAATAGGAAATGGATTTATTCTGCAGCATGAGGGCATGTAGACGAGGTTATATGAAAAGAACATTTCCGTGAGCCTTCCTTCTCTGGAAGTCTATGACAATAATAAACAATAGTAACGATAATAGTGCTTGAAGATTTACAAGGCACTTCAAGAACTCCGTCCTATTTTACTCTCAAGATAACCCCTGGGAGGTAGATGCTACTATTGTATGGCCTCGGGGTCTCTGATGGGGTTTATTGGGGCTGACAGAAATCAAGGGCCTTGCCCAGAAATCGCAACTGTCTATACAGTTTTGTTTACTTCTCTATTTATAAAGAGAAGTATTTATATATTTATTCTCTGTTTATAAAGAATGAAAGGGATTTTTCTTTAATCTATTGAATCCCCCTCCATTGTAAAAAATAATAATAATAATGAAAAATAAACTCAAGTGACCCTAAAGAGAAACAGAGAGGCAGGATTCAAACTCAGGACTCCCTGACTCTGAATTCAGCCCTCTATCCATTGCGCCACCTAGTTGTCTCATCTCCCCAAAGCGCTATAACTCCTTGCCCACAGGGCAGAGGGATGACATTTTTTAATCCAGTGACTATTACTTAGTCTGTTGCATAACTACTAAGACAGAGGACAGAAAACCGGGTCTAGTCAGAAAGACTTGGGTTCAAGTCTTGCTTCTGATACATACTGACTATGTGACTCTAGGCAAGTCACCTAACTTTCCTGTGCCCCCAGAAAACTCTGAGACCAGAAGCTTCAGAGAAGCTGCTGATCTGTATGGGTAGAAAGAGCTTTCTCTCTGAGAAGTCCCCATATCAGGGAAATCAGAGGTCCTATTCCAAGGAAGCCCACAGCTACTGCACCGGTCCTCATTAATTTCGGCTTTCCAAAAGCCTTTCATTCTGTAGGACAGAAGGTTTCCTGCCAAACAAGGGGAAATTGGCTTTCATTTTGAACCCATGTCTGTTTCTCCCAGACGACGATGTGCATAATGTATTTGATTAAGCAGACGGCAGAAGCACGATGTCTTTTCTATTCAGGGTCACGTCAGCTTATTTTTCACTAATTTTTTTTAATAATGGGGGGAATTAAAGAAAGGATTAAGGAAGAATCTCATTCCCTCTTCATTAAAATTAAGAAGAGAGAAGTAAACAAGACTATATTTAATAAATGCTTCTACAAACAGGACAATTTACAAATTTGAAATGATCCATTAGGGTTTAAAGATAGATTATTAGAGAGAGAGAGGAACCAAGAGAAAGAATAAGAGTGAAATGTGGAATGAGAAAGGGAGGACACCTGATACATGAGGGGAGGACAAGGCTGCTCTAGCCCTTCCAACTCACAAAAATCGTTACCTCAGCCCGGATGCCTCTCCCATAGCCAACCCCCAACTGCAAAGCCGGCACCCAAGCCTCCCCAGGCCTGGCCCAGCTACATTATTCCCCAAAGCATCTGTCAGCCCAACCAAACCTTGATATCCTTACTCTTTCAAATCTCAACCCAACTCCTATGACTCCAGGCCTCTAGTGCTCCCCATCTCAATGCACACCTGGCAACCCTTTCCCATCAATCTCCTCCTCATACTCTCTTCCTGCCAGTCCCATTATATTTGGTAATCCTGGAAAAAGCAGCCCTGGGAGACCCAAAAGTTGGTCATAGCTGTTCCTGTGATCCATGTGTTTCTTAGGTTGAAAGAAATTATGGGATCTGATGGCCACATTTTATTATAATACTGAAGTGTTTTAATTTCTAACGTGATAAATATCACTGTATTTGACCCACATAAATAAAAGTTCTTTGGGTTGGCCCTCTGCTCTTTAAAGAACTTTGGAATCAATTGTGAGGCACGAGAGACGCCAGCACAGGATCACCCAGCATGGCTTGTGCTCATCAGAGAAGACGCTGTGCTCTATGAACAAGGCAGCGAGATGAGTAAATTTAGAGCCACCTCAGCTCCAAATGTTCGTGTAGACTATTTGTGCCCAACCTATGGTAGAGCATTCCAAGCTCATATTGGTCTGATCAGCCAATTATATTGTACATTGACCCCAGAATAGTGACGGTCTTTTGGTCTTCTTTGAGCACGAAGGACAGCAACCAATAATTTTTTTTTTGGTTTATTTTGGGGTTTTTTTTGAGGGAGGAAGGCAAGGCAGTTGGGGTTAAGTGACTTGCCCAAGGTCACACAGCTAGTAAGTGTCAAATGTCTGAGGCCAGATTTGAACTCAGGTCCTCCTGACTCCAGGGCCAGTGCTCTATTCACTGTGCCACCCAGCCGCCCCAATAATTTTTAACAGTGTAAAGAGATCTGGAGACCAAAAAGCTTAAGAACTGCTGCACTAGACAATTTTTAGGATCATAGTATTTGGAGCTGAAAGGAACCTTGGAGATGAACTAGTCCAGGCGTGGGGAACCTGACCTCGAGGCCACATTTGACCTTCTAGGTCCTTGGGTGTGGCCTTTTGATTGAGTCCAAGTTTTACAGAACAAATCCTTTTATTAAAGAGATTTGGTCTATGAAGTTTGTATTCAGTTGAAGGGCCACACATGAGGACCTAGAGGGCCGTACGTGCCTTTGAGGCAGCAAGTTCCCCACCCCTGATCTAGTCCAACTCTCCCATTTTACAGCTGAGGAAACAGAGGACCAGAGATGCGATATCATTTGTCCAAAGGCACGATCTGAACCCAAGGTCTCTGGCTTTTCAATCCAAACCTTCCTCCCTTATACCGTGCTGCCTCTTCCGAGCCTGTCTGCCATCTTTAGAGCACAGATAACTGGCCAGGAATCTGATTCAGCCAGTGTTACAAGTAGGTTAAGAGTGTGGATTGTGTTGGTGATTAGTCATGGGTTACTCTCTACCATTTGTGTGAAAGAGAAACACATAGAAGTTTGGCTGCTAGATTAGATATCCACACTTCGCCCTAAGAGATGTTCATACGTCAAACACAAGACCTGAAGGTACGATACAGGCAAAAGGGTCATTGCTAGCAAGTGAGTTACTGTAAAAAGGGGTGAGTATGTGAATACTATGCAATCAGGGAGGAACCAAGAGAAAGAAGGTTACAGGTAGACACTTAAGGATCAGGCCGGTCAGATGAGGGATGCTGGGAGAGGGGAAAACTCAGAACTAGAAGTCCAAGGAGAGCATCCCAGGTCCAGCCCAGATAAGCAAGGCTACAACAGAGTTAGGATGTCCAGTGCCAACGGTTGACTACCAATCTGTAGGCAGAAACTAGCTGGACACTGCCCTGGCCTTGTAGGAATGATTGGGTGTGAAATGTGCAGATCTGGGTTGGGAACCAGAGCAAGGCAGGGCTGATTTGGCTGTGCCCCAATGGTCAGACCAGCTGATTGTTGTAAAGGAGCTAGACTTACCTAACACTACCAGCCTTTCAATAAAGTACTGAACAAGGATGAGGTAGCATATCACATAACCTTGCATATGTTGGCGTGTGAATGGGGAAAGGGGGAGATGCAACAGAGAGAGCGCAAGAAAAGCAAACAAGAGATGTTTTTTAAGAAAACAGACTGGGCCTAGTAGTTCCCTGCCTCTGGCTTTCATATCTTGTGAGTTATATAATAAGCTACTTTATAAAAGACCTATCCCCATATATTCTCCTTCTAGTAAAAGCATATTTTTTGATGGGCTTGTAGCTCCAGTTTTCTATGTGCAAAGTCCTCTGTGCCCAGAACAAGACATCTAACATATTTCTGTACCTTTGTACCAATCAAGGTGATGGCAATATTGATTTAATGGTGCTATGAGCTAGCAGAGACTCTTCCTCTTTTAAAAAAATTTCCCCCTTTTTCCTCCTGAGACTCTCAAATCGGCCTGGCATTTGAAGATTACAATAGTAGTTTGTGGACAGAGACAGCCACAACAACAATGGTGAGGGTCATTTCCATCACCTTTTAGCTGTGATGACACGAATGTGCTTTTTGTCCTGGATACTTTATGACCTCTGCTTTCTTAGTGGCTCGCCAGAGTATGTTTCAGAGGAACCAGATACACAGAGATTCTCAGTTTTGCTGCTTACAGAGACCTTTCACTGAACCACAATTGGATAAATAGCTTGTTCCTAAAAGCCAAGTTAGCCATCAGCAGTAAAAGAACAATTTGCATCTCATTTCAGAACAACACAATAAAATGACCTGTTTATGCTTAGTGTGAAAAGCTCCACATGGGCCTCACTTGGCAATTCAGAGCCTCAGGAGCCTATCAATAATCGATTATGTCCACTCATTAATCTATTAATAAGTCACTCCATTCTACCAGAAGTCATCTATATAATTGCAGTTGATGGATTTGAGCACCTGGGATTCTAAGAAAGTTAGAAAATCCATCCTTCTAAAGGCTACAAAGAAATGGTCAGGAAGTAGGAATGTCTTAAATCAAGGATCAGAAACCAAGGGCCCAACAGCAGGTTCTGGAAAGGGATTGATTTCACCCACTCACTGAGTCTTCTAAAAATGCATTTCTCTCAACGGACCTGCCCTTCATTCCCCTGTCTCTCCACCTCTTCAGGAGAAAAAAAATAACACTTATTATAACTTATAAAACTTATTATAAAACTTGACCAGCTAATTATAAAAATAACTTATGATAATAAGAGTTTTTCTTTCAGAGGAGGGCCAACTGAGAAGATAGAGGAATAGAGAGGAGGGGCAGCTAGGTGGCTCAGTGGATGGAACACCAGCCTAGGGGACCTGAGTTGAAATTTGACCTCAAATACTTACTAGCTGTTCGACCTGGGCAAGGCACTTAACCCTGTTTGCCCAACTTTAAATCGTACTCCTGGCCTCTGACCTTGACATTATCTTCCTCCATCCATGCCTGCCCAGATTTCTGCCTGGCCAGTTTCTGACTATCCAGTTTCCTTGCCTGAGTTTTTTATCCTTGCCCGTATACCTTCTAGGATTCAATATTTGGCCTTTGCTATCTGCCTGATCCCTTCTTTTTCCGTAATTCTAAACTGGGCTACCAACCACCTAGCAGCCTCTAATTACCAATGTTCGTTCACATACCTTTCTCTTCTTCGTAAAAGTCTCTCATAGCTCTTATCCAAAAAGGGCCAGATGGGAGTAGCTGGGATCAGGAGTCTAACTTCTGTTAAACTGGCATAATAACAGCCCCTACCTCCCAAAGTTTTTGTGAGGATCGAAGCAGAGGACAGAGGTAAAGTGCTTTGCAAATCTTAAAGCGATACATACATTCTAGCTTTTATCATGAGATGGAGCTGATTCCAGGCTCCTCAGTCTCATCTCAACCACAAACCCACAGAACGATCCCAGAATCCACCCCCTTCCTGCCTGCCTGCCACTTGCCTTCTCACACCTGCCCTAGCCTTTCCACTACAAACTCCTGACCCTGTGGCACTGATCTGTTACCATTTATGCTCCTACTGCAGAGGAGTAGCTGAACCTTTCTCTTTCTCTCTTTATTCCTTCCTTCCTTCCTTTCTTTTTCTTGTCCTTTTTCTTTTCGGTTTGCTTGCCACTGGCTACATACGGCGCACATATTGAAAAGGGAGGAATGTAACTAGGCAAGAAAATAATAAGTTTGATCTCTCCCTGGACTTGGCTTTTGTGATAACTCAGATCGTTTATGTGGCCGGCCCAGAGCACAACAGAGCTCCAAGAAACACTGCCAGAGGCAGCATGGTCCAGTGGGTAGAGAGCCAAGTCTCAGTTACGAAGGCATGCGTTCCATCCCACCTCTAACACATCCTGGCTGTGTGACCTTGCTCTTGTCATTGTTTACACATTTTTAAGTTGTGTCCATCTCTTTATGACCCCATTTGGATTTTTCTTGGCAAAGATACCGGAGTAGTTTGCTATTTCCTTCTCCACCTCCTTTTGCAGATGAGGAAACTGAGGCAAATAGGGTGACGTGACTTGCCCAGAGTCACACAGCTAATAAGTGTCTGAAGCCAGATTTTAATTCTGGAAGATGTGTTCCTGACTTCAGACCTGGCATTCTGCCCACTGTGCCACCTAGCTGCCCCTGTGTGACCTTAGGGAAGTCATTTAACATCTCAGTGTCCCAGGCAACCAACTGAAACTGTCGATTTAGCAGAGTAGGTGCTGATAGGTATTGGTTCAGGAAGTTTCCTCAATGGAAGTTCCACATACAACTAAAATTAGAGTTCCAGTCCAAAAAAAAAAGCCCATAATGTTGTAGTGGGTCACACTCACACAGTCCTACAGAGTGTCTTTGGAAGAGCCCCCATGAAATGGGCTTGAAAGCATGGACTCCCCATAAGAAAATGACACTAGCAGTTATAAGGATTTTCTGTCCTTAAGGTAGAAGAAAAGTCTTATGATGGATTCCCTGCCCTTACTGAACTACAACTCAGGTAGGAAAAAAAAAAAGACAGAGAGAGGAGCCTTCAGATACTCATTAACTGGAATTGATCTGAGAAGTCGGCACCTGGGGAAGGAAGGAGCTTCTTTCATAGGGGAAATGTCCTTTACTAGTGAAGGCTATGAGAACAGATAAAGCCTCCTCACGAAAAGAAAAGCCACTAGATGCTGGCTTTGTTGTCCTAGTCTGGTATGAGAGACTTACCTTTAAGTAAACAAAACAAAACAAACCTCAGGGCTTTAAGCTAAAGAAAAAATGGCAAAAGTATTGCTTCCTAATATGGAGGAGAGGCGGCACTTGAACCCCAGGACACCAGCTGCTGTCAGAGCTGGAAACTGAGGAAAACCACCAAATTGTTTTTGAGCTCGGATTACTGCCTTTTGGTAACCAACAGGACAGCTGAACATCATGGGAAACCAATGGCGAGCAGACTCCCATCAGACCACAGGACCATACCCTGGCCCCTTGTACTTGGAAGGATACTTACTAAGGTCCAGTCACTGCATTAAGGGATATGGACACAAAGAAAAGCGAAAGAATTGCCATGCTGAGCCATTCTGTGCCAGTATCTCCCATGTCACACAGTCACTTCCGAGGTTCTTAAGAGAGACCTTGAGAGTGTCCTTGCATGGCTTCTTGTGACTACCTTGTGAACACTTGCCCTGTGTGAGTTCTCCACAAATAGTCTTTTTGGCAAGCATACATTTTGCATTTGAACAATGTGGACAACCCATTAGGGTTGCACTCTGAAGCAGAGTTTGAATGCTTGGCAGTTTAGTTCAAGTAAAGACCTCAGTGTCTAGCACCTTATCCTGCCAGGTGATCTTCAGAATCTTCCTAAGACAATTCAAATGGAAGTGATTCAGCTTCCTGGCATGGCACTGGTAGAGACTGTCCAGGCTTCACAGGCATACAATGAGGTCAGCACAACAGCTCTGTAGACCTTCAGTTTAGGTCTAATACCTCTTCTCTCCCATACTTTCCTTTGGAGCCTCCCAAACACAGAGCTAGTTCCGGCACATGCATCAACCTCTTTATCAATATGTACATCCCTGGAAAGTACACTACCAAGGTAAGGGAACTTATCCACAGCATTCGAAACTTCTCCATTTGCTGTAACCAATGGTTCCACGTGTGGATGGTGTGGTGGTGGCTGATAGAGCACCTGTGTTTTCTTGGTGTTAATTGTCAGGCCAAAATTAGCAGAAGCAGCAGAGAACTGATCCACACATTGTTGCATCTCAGCTGCAGAGGCTGCATTGAGTGCACAATCATCTGCAAGCAGAAAATCATGCACCAACACTTCCTCCACTTTGGTCTTGTCTTGCAGCCTTTGCAAATAATTTACCATCAGCATGATTTTAGCATGATACTAACATGATGTTTTCGAGGAGCTTACATTCTTAATAGGAGAGACAACAGAAAGGAAGTTCTTTTACACAAGATAAATAGAGCATAAATGCAAGGTGATATCTGAGGGAAGGCACTGGTTGGGGGCAGCCAGAGTCATTAGGAAAGGCCATTTGCAGACAGTGGAATCTGAGCTGAGTCTTAAAGGAGACTAGGGAAGACAAGAGGTGAAGAGAGAGAGCATGGGGGGCATGGGGGACAGCCAGTAAGAAGTCAGGCAGTTGAGGTATGGAGCACTGTGTCCAAGGAGCACCAAGAAAGTCTGTGCTGCCGGCTTACAGAAAGTGTGGACAGGAGCGAAGTGTAGGACGACTGGAAGGGCAGAAAGATGCCGGGCTGTGAAGGGCTTTAATGCCGGAGCGATTATTTCGTGTTCACCCCGGGGGTACGAAGGCACCCCTGGAGTTTACCCAGCAGGCAGCGTGGCTTGGGGGACGGAGGATGACGGACACCAAAACAGGCCAGGATTCGTTAGGTTTGTTTTTAATTTAATTTTGTCCTTTTAAAAAAAAGTCATTGATTGATTTGTTTTTAGTTTTCCACATTCACCAGTATTTGTTTTGCTTAGGATTTGTATACATGCTGACAGAAGAACCAAAGGTTTCTATTTTAATTCTTTTTTTGCAAATGCTTATTTTACTTTGATATTTAGATAAAATTCAGAGGGATAACTGTATAACGTGTAAATAGGGAAATCAAGGAACGTCCGTTTCAGTAGGTTAGTATGCTGGTACATTGAATAACATAGCAGGCCTGGAGTCATGAAGATTCATTTGTGTGACTTCAAATCTGATCTCAGACACTAGCTGTATGACACTATGAGGCAAACCACTTAACCCGCTTTGCCTCAGTTTCCTCATCTGTAAAATGAGCTGAAGAAGGAAACGGAAAACCACTCCAGTATCTTTGCCAAGAAAACCCCAAATGGGGTCACAAAGAATTGGACACAACTGAAAAATGAGTGAACAACAAGTTATCTAATCTGAAGTGCTCAGCTGATACAGCATCCCCAGGGCACATCCTGTCCAACATACAGCAGAATTTCTGAAAGGCAACGGGGGCTGAGGTATTTTTTCAGGGGTGACATCGAGGTACACCCTTTCCTTCAGGAAAAAAAAAAAAAGGAAATAGCCACTGAATGGAACAGAGAGGCATCAGGGGAAAGACAGTGGTGGTGAGGAGGAGGGACCCACCTCATAGATGCCATACAGCTGCATAAATAAAGCAGATGTTCCCTAGGATCCGAATTAAGGCTAACTGCAGCCCAACAGAATTCATGGGTCATGAGATGTAGCATCAGTTCTCCCATCTCAAAGCCCTTCAGAAGTTCACTAATTGGGGGTGGGGGTGGGGGGAACCTCATTGAATTAAACACATCACAGAATCCTGATTTATTAGATCAGATTTTCATACAACAGATCTTTGAAAAGTCATACTTACCAGATTTTATAGGTGTTACAGAAAGCCCTTCTGAGAAGCAACCTAGCATAGAATGTAGACAGCTCATCTGAGAGTGGGCAAAGCCTGAGCTCAAGTCCTCGAATATTTACTGCCTGTTTCACTATGGGCAAACCACCTGACTGTTCCGAACTGCAAGCATCTTTCGGGTGCTCTAAGTTACACAGGAACAGGGAATTTCTACACCTGGAGTCCCTACCACAAACCACTCAGAGATTCCAACAATAATAATAACAGTTATCTTGTCAGTGTACTCTTCCATTCATTTCTTTTTTCCAGGTACAACAGCAATGATTCGCCAAAATTTCACGTATCCTATGTAACTGTAAAGATTTAACGCAGTTCCCTTCCTCCCATAACCAGGTATTGGTTTTAAGGCAATGGACCTAATTTTCCTATTTATTCTTAAACCACCAATGAAAGGTTTAAAAAAAATACCACTTGTGAGTCCTGAAAATTTTTTCAAATACACTAAAAAAGAAAAGTACGCACGTTTGACCCAGAAGTTCCCAAATACTGAGCAAACAATGGTAAGGGAATCAAAGACAAAAAGATCCCATAGATGCCAGACATTCGCAGCAGCGCTCTTTGTGGCAGCAAAGAGCTGGAAACAAAGTGGGTACCCATGCACTGGGGAATGGCTACAAACCAGCGGAGTGCTAAGGTAACAGAAAGATGCGCCAAATTTGAGGGATGCTGAGAAAGGCAAGGAGCTCTGCATGGAGTGCTGGGGAGTAAAATAGGCAGAACCAAGAGAACGACATCTACAGTGGCGACAGCATGTCAATGAGATCATCGCTAAGAGGAAGTTCAACTCTGTGTAATGGAAAAGCCAAAGAAGGTCCCAGAAAAGAGAAAACGAAACCTGTCTCTTCCCTAATGGCAGGGAGGTGGGCAACACTGATGCTGTCCCTCTGAAGTTCTGCTTGTTTTCCTTTGTCACAAGAGAGGTTCAACCTGGTGAGGGAAAGAAAATGTCTTTGATTTTAAGACAAAAGGCATCAATAAAAAGGATTTTAAAATAAACATATAAACAAAGCACATTTCTGAGGCAAAAGGGAGAGGGGGAAAAGAGAAAAACCTTCAAAAATCCAGAAATAGCCCCACTTTAAGCAAAATCAACGTAGGAAATTCATATTTACCAAACAAGTTAGTCAGGGAGTGATGACTCACTTTAAAAGACAAGTCCTTTAAATAGTGAGTTCCCAACAATCTTATGGTTAGATTGGCATAGCGCTTTTCAGAAGTGCATTTCCTGCACAAAGTGGGGGCACCCTGGAAATCTGACAACATAGAAGTCAAGTAGAAGCCAACAGATGCAGAATTAGGAAAACAAAGCCATGATATCAACATCCCAAACAGTGAATGATTCAGCTAATATTCTATTGCATCAGCCTATGGAATGCATATGTTTTAAACGCTGTCAACCAGTCAGAAAAAATTACAACTTCGGGGCAGCTAGGTGGCACAGCGAATACAGCACCAGCCTTTGAGTCAGGAGGACCTGAGTTCAAATCCGACCTCAGACGCTTGACACGCTTACTAGCCGTGTGACTTTGGGCAAGTCACTTAACCCCAATTGCCCTCCAAAAAGCAAAAAAAAAAAATTACAACTTCAAGGAGATTTAAAACAATTCATCTTTCTTAACTTCTACTCAGTCTCTGAAGGTTCCTAATCCAATGTACAGTATTGTCAAATATATATAAATGTTGTTGTTGAAGAGGACCAATCACAACAGAAAGATGATGTCTTGAATTTAAGTGAGGCAGAGATGTGCAAAGTCATCAGATTCACTCTCTTCTCCAGAGTCGTGGGGGTCCAGTGGCAAGACATAGGTCAGGATGACTGGAGATGGCCCAGGATGCAGTGGGAGACACTGGCCTTTTTAAGCTAAGGTCTTTCCCAGGTCTCAGTCTGGCTAAAGCAACACCCATTCTGTGATTTAAGGCTAGGTACAAATTAAGGCAAAACATGGCCTAGTTTGCTTTCACAAAAGAATCAGTCTGAAAGGGGAAGACCCTCAGACTTTCTGGCCAGAAAATTTAACTGAATTAATGCTTTAAGCATGAAACTTCATTAAGAAATCTGATTTATTACTGACAGTGATTACTGGTGCAATTCCCCCATCTTTTTCTGTGTACAGTGTTCATCTGTGTTCTCATGAGGCCACAAGAAAGAGTACTACTTTCCCTTTCTGACAACCCTGGTCCAGAAGGATCGTGACGGCTGCTGAAGTGTCTTGTCTCTGTCACCTGGTTTCAACCATTACAGTGAATGACTGCCTGCTTCCCATCCTCTACCCTTACTCCCAATAAGCTGTTCTTCAACTGCAGGCAAGATTTTGGCAAAATGGCACAGGAAAACATAACTGGACTGAGGGCTCACAGATTTAGAGCCACAAAGGATTTTAGAGGCCAAAAGTCCAACTCCTTTATTTTACTGATGAGCATACCGAAGCCCATTGGGAAAGGCTAAATGATTCAAATTTTATTCAAATAATGTGAGGGGAGGTGTTCTGACCCCGTCACCGTTCCTGTTCCATGGCCATTTTCCTGTCATGCTGCTTGCTGTCCACCTGCCCCGCCACCACCACCCTGCTTTCCATCCCTAGGTCACAGAATAATAATCAGATCTACACTACCAATCCTGGAAGGAGTGTAACAAGGAGATGCAGAAGGCACTATTAAAGCCTTACTATCTGCCAAGCACTGTGTTAAATTCTGGGAATAAGAATACAAGCAAGCAAGATGGTCCCTGATCTGAAGGACCTGACATCATACTAGGGGATGGGGGATGGGGAGATGAGCCACATGGAGGCGTGGATAAGAGACAGACAGATGTGGAACGGAGGCCTGGGTCCTGATGTGCTTGTTTGTTTGTTTGTTTTTACATAATATAGTTATAACCCACGTATTCAGAATATTTATCAGTCAAGGCATTGAATCAGAAACCATAAACATGAAAAGTTACGCAGTGTCCATGATTTCAGAGACGGGACCACCAAAGCAGGCAGACGCAAGGAGGTAAAGACTGCTGGGACTGGCTAATATTCTTCTCTCTCAAAGGAGCATGGAAGACCTTCCTCCATACCTAGGAAAACAAGTACGTGAAAGAAAAAAAACTTCCTCTGCAGTATAAGAAATGAAATAAGTATAAGAAAAGAAATGAAATAAATTCAAGATAATAATAAGGTTAAAAAGAAAGGTTGGGGGAGGGGGGCGGTAATTGTTAGAAAGGAGAGATATCTGCCTAAAACAGGTCAGAAATATTTCCTTGAAGCAGGAAAAGTTGAGACAAAGGACAGGGAGTTGTCTGAATTCTTTTCACAAGCCCATCAAATAAATATAGATTCAGTTAAGACTATAATTTTCACATTTTCCATTGTTCCATGTTGCTGAAGAGGTTTTGAGGACTCTGTGACTACTATGAGTAGCGTGGTGTTTCCTACCAATAGGAACACTTGAAGAATCAGGCAGTCAACAGGAAATCCATTTGTTTTGACCTCACGTAGGGCATCTTCCAGGACACTCTATCGTTTTACCCACAAAAGACTGCGGCAACTTGAGATGACTTTCCACACTGGGACAATAAAAAGAAAGAAAAGTGCCCATCGCCCAGACTGATACAGGTAACTTAATGGAGAAACCATCGAATTTATCTATAAATAATAATAAACAAGTACTTCAGATAATGAGCTGAATACCGCACTGAGTGGGTCAAGGAGATCAAGCCAGACTGTATTTGGAAAATATTACAGTGTGTTAAACGCTCCCAAATTGTTCACTGCTCTAATTCATGAACATCTTTTTTTTTCCAGCTCTCGCTACTTTCAAAAAGAAAGTGCTACTCTCAGGATTTTGGTGCTGTTGGGACTTTCCATCTTCGACCCCTTAAGGTATATGTCTAGCAACGGGATTTTGGATCAGAGAGGATGTCCTTTTTAGTCACTTTCTTAGCATGATTCCAAATTGCTTTCCAAAACAGTTGCACCAGTTCACAATTACAGATTCTCTTTGTACATTTTCATTTTGAGGATTTTATTTTCTTTCCCTTTTAGTTATATCAGTTAAAGGTTTATGAATATCTGCTCAGCTTTCAGTTTTATCAATTCTATAGTGAAGTCTTTTTATAGCTTTTTTTTAAAGAATCCACTACATGCCTACCTACTGGCATTCTGACAAATCCTATAAATAGGAATAAATGAATAAACAAAAATAGGGAAGATAAGAGAAATACAGGGAAAAGATTGCCCTAAACGAGCTTACGATCTCACAGGAGCAGAACTCCACTCCATGGGTGCGACTCTCAGAAAATACAAGAATATATGTAGACAAGTGTCCAAATATGCGAAATCAAGGGTTCCATGGAGAAGTAGAACCTGAACTGTCCGCTATCCCTCCCAACATTGCAGACAGAGTAGGACAGTGGACTAGGCCAAGAAGACTTTGGTTCAAAGTTTGCTTCTGACAATTACTTATCTGTGTTACCACATGATGGTGACTTAACACCTAGGCCAGTTTCCTCACCTGTGAAAGGCAGATAATGTTGCCTCAGTACCTACCTCACAAGGTTGTCTATGAAGCTCAGATGGAATGATGTACACACAGTGTTTTGTAAATGTCGGTTATTATCATACTTTACATGAGCTAAAATTTGTAGAAACACGTTAAGTTCCATACCGTCATCCACAGCAGACTCTGGTGAAATCAAATAACTAAGTCTGAGCTCTGAGTTCTGGCCCTTCTACTTGCTGAATGCACAGTCAGAGACAAGTCACTTAACCTTCTCTGAGTCTGTTTTTTCATCTGTAAAAAGGGAATAATTATTACCTACCTCACAGGATGATTGTGGGGAAAGTGTTTTGTAAAGTTCCATGAAAATTACCTACTACAATGCCAGTCTAGTATTTCAGTCAAAAAAGGAAACCAAATGATTTTGGTGTGACTTATTCTAAATGAACCAGTTAGTGCTGGTTCATGAATCTCCTTCCCTGGGCACCCAGAAGTCACTGCTTTAACAGTATATTTTAGAATCAATAGGCATGTTTCAGAAATGTGAAGAGCAAATCTAATTTTTGTAATTTGAAATTTTATTACACTATTGTATGTTCCTGAAGGTGGAATAGGGAGAGAAATCTGGCCTCATACACATCATTGTGCTTTAGGCTTAAGATCAGAGGCAATGCGGCATGGGAAATGCAGACCTAGCCTTGAAGTCAGGAATACGTGAGTTCAAATCCTACCTCTGACCCTTACTGACTGTGTGACCCTGAGCAAGTACCTGGGCCTCTGTATCAGCAAGCACCCTAGCATACCTAGGGCAGCTACTAGCACAGGTTCTTAGATCCGCTTTTCTAAAGGAAAGCAACTCAAAATGGGTTAACGGTTTCACTTTAATCAAACATAT
>CM053587.1:5425558-5496952 GCA_028646515.1 Pseudochirops corinnae
TTGGGGGGAGGGGGGTTTTGAGGAATTTGCCAAATCGCATTGGTAGAAACAGTTTCCTTACCTAGGAGCTCCTTACATCAATGAAATCCCAGGCCCAATTCCTACCCTAGGTTTAAGACTACAAACCTTTGAAATAATAGTGGAGCCAATGAGTGTGATATGACTAGTTCAGCCCCACACCCAGCCCTGCAGCATGCATGTATGTTGTGGCTTAATTGACCCAGGAGGCATGGTGTCTCCCTCTTCCAGACACTTTTACACTGTAGCACAGGTAGAAGTCAGATTCCTGGCTCCCTGCCCCTCTTCCTTACTGGGTGATTTGGGGAATGCCTATTTATGGTCCAAAGACTGCCCCACTGCCTTACCTCACTGGTGATAGCACAGTCCCCTATTCATGCCATGCCAGCTCTTTGTCTAAAAATTCTACATACAAATTTGAGCCCTGACTGGTTCTTGGGAGCCTGGGATCCCAATACCCAGACTGCTGCCCAGTTGATCCATAAGCCTGTCTGTGGAGCTTCAGACAATGTGGACCACAAACCAATCTCCTCATCAGCATCTCTCCTAAGTGCTTAGAAACAGCCCCCTCCCCTTATGCACTGCACATATTCAACAGAAAAACATCACTTTAACAAATTTCTAGCTAAACATTAAAAACATTCATTATTAAATTCTAACTAAAAATAAAATATATCATGCTATCCAAAACTGTAGTGACTGTCATAGAGCTAGGATGCGAGAAGACTCATTTCACTGGAAGAATACACATATATATATATATATATATATATATATGCACACGTACACACACATGCATACGTATGTGTGTTTGTGTATATATATACACACATGTACATGTCTCTCTCCACATATATCCAATAAATCTTTACCCATTCAAAGACAGATGTTTCAAAGAACTATTCTCCTTGTCCAAATCCCTGATGCTAGAAATATCTTTTCTTGGTCTCTTTCCAGGCATCTTTAGTTCAGGTGGTGAAAGAACAGTAGAAACAGAATGATGACCATTGATAGCAGCCGCAAATAATGTACTGTTTCTTTAGACCTTAGGCAAAGACTGAATTAGCAAAGAATTTATGAAGTTCATATGCAACCTCAAAAGGGTCATGAAGAGTCAGATTTTACCTAACTGTTTCTAAAATTTAAAATTCTACTTTTATAACCCTGTATTTTCTTGTCTTCTTGCTAACATTAACTATTTAGCTGTCTAAATATGAGTTTGTTGCAAAAAAAAATACAAAAAAACCCAATAAAATGTATTCAGGTAAGGTCTTCAGGTCAATAGCTTACAACATACCTGGCATAAAACAAAGAAGCCTTTAGAAGAGGCCATCGCTATTCAGAGGAGGAAAAGAAGTGAAATAAGTTATTTTAAAGGGGGGAGGGGGCTGACAGGCTCGACTCTCAGGAAGTTATTGAAACAAACCCTCTTCCCACATTGGCTGATGTACAGACCACATAGAAGGAAATGACAAATGACTATGGGCTGTCAGATGTATGTCAGATTAACATGTTTTAGTAAGAACTCTACTAGAGAAAAAAAAACCTCAGCATTTCTGGAGAATTTTACAAGAATCCATCCCTATGTTTGGAAGATGTGCATGGTCACCAGAATTAGGGACAGAATAGTAATATAACACAATAGAAGAAGCTCTAGATTTAAAGTCTAAATACTGGGGCTCTAATCTCAGCGCTTGGTTTACTCCCTGTGTGACCTTAAGCAAGTATTTATGTGAGCTACTGTAAAGTTAGGGGGCTAGTGGCAGATGCTCTCCAAGTTCTCCTCATAATTGTAAGCTATGATCCTATGAGGAGAAGATACTAGAATGAGCAGCATTGAATTAAGCTGCCTAAATGCTTTTGCTGATCTCAGGCAGATTTTCTGCTCTGCCTGATTCTGACCTTTTTTAAATATAAAGGAAATTTGTCCATTCGACGCATGTACAATGACGACAAACTGCACATAAGTCGTGATGGCGGGCCCTGGGGGATGTGAAGATGTGTCTGTGACATGGTCCTCATTTTCAAGGAGCCTGTCCTTTCTTTATGTCTCTATATGAGGTTTTTTAATGTTTCCTAGTTTTCTGTTATATTTGTACAGTTGTATTAAGTCAAAGATTTTTTGTGATTCCTGATCAAACACTTGTTTTGTTTTGTTTTGCTTTCTCAATTTATTTACTTTTGGTTTCCAACACTCACTTTTATAAGATTTTGAGTTCTAAATTTTCTCTCCCTTCCCCCTTCCCCTAGACATAATACAATCTGATATAGGCTATACGTGTACAATCATGTTCAACATATCTCCACATTAGTCATATTGTGAAAGACGACTCAGAACAAAAGGGAAAATCCACAAGAAAGGGGGTGGGGGGAAGACAAAACGGTATGCTTCAATATGCATTCAGACTCCAGGGCTCATTCTCTGGAGGCAGATAGCATTTTCTACCATGAATCTTTTGGAATTGTCTTTCAGGGGTAGAGAACCTGTGGCTTCAGCTACTCTTGTCTTAGATCATTGCATTGCTGAGAGCTAAGTGTAACAAAGTTGGTTATCAAAAAATGTTGCTGTTACTATGTACAATGTTCTCCTGGTTCTGATCACTTCACTCAGTATCAGTTCACATAAGACTTTTGAGGTTTTTCTGAAATCTACCTGCTCATCATTTCTTATGGAACATCAGTATTCCATTACATTCATATACCACAACTTGTTCAGCCATTCCCTAATTGATAGGCATTACCTGAATTTCCAGTTCTTGGCCACCACAAAAAGAGCTGCTATAAATATTTTAGTACATGTGGGTCATTTTCCTTTTTTTATAATCTCTTTGAGATACAGATCTAGTAGTAGTAGTATTGCTGGATCAAAGGGTATGCACAGTTTTATAGCCCTTTGGGCATAGTTCCAAACTGCTCTCCAGAATGGTTGGATCAGTTCACAACTCCACCAACAATGCATTAGTGTTCCAATTTTCCCACATTTTCTCCAACATTTATCACTTTCCCTTTTTGTCATGTTAGTCAATCTGATAGGTGTGATGTGATACCACACAGTTGTTTTAATTTGCATTTCTCTAATCAATAGTGATTTAGAACATTTTTTCATATGGCTATAGATAGTTTTAATTTCTTCATCTGAAAACCTCCTGTTCATATTGTTTGACCATATAACAATTGGGGAATGACTTGTATTCTTATAAGTTTGATTCAGTTCTCTATATATTTTAGAAATGAGGCCTTTAGAAGAGACACTGGTTGTAAAAATTGTTTCCCAGCTTTCTGCTTCCTTTCTAATCTTGGTTGCATTGGATTTGTTTGTGCAAAAACTTTTTAAATTTAATGTAATCAAAATTATTTATTTTGTATTTCAGAATGTTCTCTATCAAATACTTTCAAAATTTCAGACTCAGTCCATGCCTTCATGCATCATTTGCACATATGGAATTCCCTGTCATCCCAAAGGGGAATCTCTTAACAGGCGACCAATCGAAGACTGAAAGTTTTCTGAATTTCCCATGTGTTATTCAGATATTTAATGCTTCTGATTGCTTAATATATGTATTTAGCATCCTTCAGCCAGACTAACATATATTAACTTTTGTTGCTCATTCTTGTCCTAACAGTTGAGGCAATTTGCCACTTATAAGGCATGCAAAATGCACATCAGTTAGAAATATTTTTCACACAGAAAACAAAGTCTAAACCTAACTTTATGTTCTTTAAAGCAATTAATGGTTTCTGTAATTTCAATCTTAAATTAATTTAAGGACTAATTTGGAGCTTTGAGAAGATAATTTCATTTACACTCTATATAAGAGATTTCCTCTAGAAAACTAGGGTATGTCAAAAGGACACACAACCACACTGACATGTAATATGTTGAAGCATTACTTATGGAAGAGATAGGAAAACAGAAAAATCCCACAGCAAGCCCTGGATCTGAGCACGAATTGGGGCCTGCTCCTCCCAGTAGCTTCTGGAACATCTCTTCCATTGGCTAACCCCACAGCTACCATAGGTAGCTATTCATTGGGTTACACCCCTCCCCTCCAACAGTTGTCAAATAACTACAGACTATTCCTAAGCAAAACAATGAAGCCTTTTAAATTAAATATATTTCCATATTTCTTGAAGCCTTAAGGAACATTTTGCCTATCTCCAATACCCACAAATTACTTCTATGCATCCAGAAGGTATATCAACATATTAGCCTAGTTATACATACCGAGTTCCCTAATTCCTCACTTTGTTTTGTCAGTTTCTTCAAACTCCATCTTTTCTTTCAGTGTTTTACAACCGAATTAAGTTTCAATAACATTCCTCAAACACACACACACACACACACACACACACACACACACACACACACACACACACTACTCTTATTGGCAATATATTGCATCCTAAAGCTAAATCCAAAATCAATCTTGTATTTCTTGAAGCAAACTTTTAGAAAATTTATACATATCATGTTTTTTTTAATTGATTTAAAGTTACTCTGATGGGATAAATAGTTAAAATTCAGCTGTTAATACTAAGTATCAAACACTAAACATCCTGTGTAAGTATTTGAATTAGAGGTTGATGAACGCTCAGTGTTGTGGTTTTTTTTAAGGCCTCAATTTAACAGACAGAAAGAAATTTTTTTCCTGTCTCATTCACTAAGACACTGAATATATTGCTAGGAGAGAGAAAAGGCCCCTTAGGCCAGAAGCCTACGGCTGGAAGACTTACATAAAGAGGCACTTCACGGGAGCTCAACTCCATTATTTCAGCATCTGTAACAAAAACAAGTCAAAGGAGTTACTGAACAAGGTACCATGTAACAGGTCAGCAAATTCTCTTGAAGTCTACTCCCTTCAAATACTACAAATGATAAGAAAAGAACTACATATATTAAGTGAGCAATCAACAGAAACATTGCAAATGAGAATTTAAGAATTTATTGAGAATTTCTTAAAACGTTATAATTTATTAATTATTAGAATTTATTAAGAAATGCCATAAAGAAGAATACAATATGCCCTCTGGGATGCTTGTACTGTCTCTTCACATGAGCTTTTTTTTGTAATAAAAGAATTCCAATTCCTTAAGCCACAGATCACTTCCATGAACCATCACATAAATTTGAAAGATTTAAGTTTAATTTATTTGTTTTCCTAAGAGGTGGGGAGGAAATTTGGTTTTATTATTTCATTGGTCTGGAAATAGTCAATAAGGAAACTCCCCCTATCAACCAATGAAGATCAGCACCTAATCTGCAAGAGACAGTGTTAGAGAATTAGTTACCCAGGGCACTGACAGGGTATTTGGTCTTGCCCAGGATCATACAGTCAGTATCATGTCAAAGGCAGGACTTGAATCCAGGGCTTTCTGATTTTGAGACCAACTTATCTGTGCACTATGTCATACTGTGTCTCAATATCTCTTAGAATACTACAAAAAATAAATATTATTTAAAGGTTGGTCTTAAATTAATCCCCTTATATCCTAGTTGTTAACACAAAGAGGGGAAAAATATAGCTCCAACAACATTCTTGCATAACTTTTTTTTTGGTAAATCAAACAGCATTGTCCACACTTATAATAATCATAATCCCAACAGTTTTATCAGATGTGAGATCTCATTGGTGTAAGAGACTCCTGGGAAGGAACTTCTTTGATAAATGCAGATTCATACCTTCTTTAAAATATACAATTTTAAGAGAATTGACTAGAGTGCTGAAAAATCAAGTGACTGAGTCACAGTAACACAGCTAGTATGTACAAAGGTAGGACTTGAACCCAGGTCTTCCTGACAGAGAAGCCAGATCCCTATGCACTACGCCACACTGGTTATCTATAAAAATGATTCCAGAATCATAATAACAAAAACGTAGGCTTTACTTTTCTACAAATGCCAACACTATGACAGCTTAGTCCGTCAAACACAATGCCTGGCATACAGTAGGTACTTAAAAAATGCTTACTGACTGATGTTGCTGGGTGGATAGACCACGCTGCTTCTTTAAGTAAAACCTCTCTGCTATATGGAGGCACAGCCTTGATCTGCCCCTCTGCCTAACCCTTTAAGGGCATTACTTTAAGCAGTGACAAGCTGTTCAGCATCACCAAAGTATCTTCCTAGGGAAAGTAAAGACTCTCTGGCCCCAAAAGTTGTGGGACATTGCTCCTAATTTGTCATTTTGTGTTTGTTTTTTAAACCACCATCATACACTGGAAATTGTCTACTAAAATGCCTCCACCAGATTTTGGAGAAAGTGGAAAGCAGTGTGAATATTTCTATTATTTATGTTTCATGTTTCTATTAAGATCATAATCTAAAAGGGAACATCAGTACTATTTTACTTTATTTTTCTATCACAAGTTGTAAAAGAAAAATTATATTCGGAAAACACAAAAATGATGTCGACTGTAAGTGAATCATCCGATAACAAACGTAAAAGAAAAAAAAGAGAAAACATTTGAGGAAAGTTGATAATCATCCAATGAAATTTTTAAATCTTGACATAAATGACATGGAATTTAAATTCATCAACAGGAGCCCCCACATAGACCCTAAGCTACTTGAGGGCAGGGACTTTTTTTCATTTTTGTCTTTGTATGCCCTGCCCACTGTCTGACATTGGTTGTCAATGACAGCAACCCCCTGGTGCCCCTACAAGGGGCCACAGTTTGCAGAAGCCTGACAGAAAGAAAAGGAGAGTCCAGCAGTTACCGGTGTTGAGTTTGGCCATGGCTTCAGCCTGTAGAAGAAGCATAAGGCTTGATGGTGGCTGAGGAGACCTCAAAGACAGTGCAGACTCCGAGGGCTCTTACTCCCTCCACACAAAAACAAGGACACCTCTAGCACAGACCCTAAAGGTAGGCCCCCAAAGCTCTCAATAAAGAGTGATGAATACAGGAATATGGCCAGGGTGCAAGAAAATGACTTCAATCCCAACCTGGCAGGAAAGTTTCTGCTCCCTAACTATGTTACTCCAGCCTTCCTTTAGGACTCCAAGGAATTGTGTCCATAGCTAAGGAAAAAGGCCATTGTCGAGTCATTCGGTTGTGTGTGACTCTTCATGATCCAAGGACCAAAGCCGGCCAGTACTGTTCACTGGGTTTTTCCTTAGCAAAGATGCTGGAGCAATTTGCCATTTCCTTCTCCAGTGAATGAAGAAGATACCTGAAGGCTATTCCTAACCCTCTGATGAAGGGCACATAATCTGATGCTTTCCAAGAAAAAACAACATATCTTGGGGATATGAGAATACTAGTCTCTGTTCATTATTTTCTGGAAAGAACCACTTCTGAGAAGAGAGGAAACTGAGACACAAAAAATGAAGTAAGCGATTTGCCCAGGGGTCACACAGCTAGTAAGTGTGTGAGCTGGTTTCCTAATGCATTTTTTCTGTCTCCAAATTCAGGGCCTTCTCCACTAAACCAAGCTCCTTTTCTCATTACAAAACAATAATGACTTTTTTTCGAACTGAATTAAACCCTAATTTACATATATTATATATGTATGTACGTATGTGTGTATATATACGTATATATACATATATACGTATATATACATATATACATATACATATATACATATATATATACACATATGAAAGTTTCTTGTCCCTAGAAGAGTTGTGGACAAAATTCAAAAAGAAAAAAATACGCTAGATACTCTAAACCCACCTGGCTTCTATAATTGTTTCTTTTTTCCCTTTATTTTTTCCAAATGAATCCCCCCCTTTCTCAGCAAAGGGCAACAAGTTCTGTATTCACTTGTAGAACTTAATGACTAATCCACATAACTTTTACTTTAAGCTTAAGAAGAAAAGAGAATTTTATATTTGCTAGACAAGTCACAACCGGCTGTTCCTTGTACATTATCTCTCTGCCCTAAATACCAGGCAGAGGCCCCATTGCACCTCACTTTATTTCCTGATGATATATTTTTCACTGAGATGCTATGAAACACATTTTTTTAATGTAGCAGGTAACACTGAAAATATTTAAGATACTGAAGAAAGGCTTCATGCTGATCTATCATTTAAAAAAAATAACTTTAACTTACATCTTCCTAAACAGTTTCAGGAGAAAACAAGAGTTAATGACTTTCCAAAGGTTGGTTGGTTAGTCCTAGGAAAAAGTTTCTGCTACGAAACTTTCAGTTTAGTCACATTTTTGGTTTTGTGGTTTTGTTTTGTTTTTTTTTAATTTGGTTTCCACAACCAAATTCTTTCCAAAGGAATCCCAAAGTGCAACGTACAACAGTATACAATGCTGCTGGTTTATAGTGCCAGTCATAGCGAACGTTCATTTCTTTGGTTGTTACAACATGTAAAATGAAATATTCAAGCATGTTTGACAATAAGAACAAAAAGTAGGGATATAAAATAACCCCTAGAAAGTAGGAAGGAAATAAGCATTCATCGTGTCCCTCCTATGTCCGGGCACTGTGCTAAGTACTTTCACAAATATTTCCTCATTTGGTCCTCACAACCTCAGAGAGATAGGTGCTTTTTTTATCCCATTTCAATACTGAGGAAATTGAAGCAGACAGAGCTGAAGTGACTTGACCAAGGTCATACCACTAGTAAGTGTCTCGGGTCACATTTGAACTGAGGTCTTCTGATTTCAAGCCCAGGGCACTATCCACTGCAACACCTAGCTATCTTCAACTAAATCTGACACACACTGGCCAGAACAAACCATTTCTTTGTTTTTTGAATGCAAGGTTTCTCACGTTACAACAACCAAATAAAATGCCACAGATGATGCTTAAGAAGGAAAAAAACACGCCATCAAGTTTGTGGATCCTTGTGTGCATGAATCATTTTTTATGCTTAACAACACGGTCCTATGAGAAGCAGCAAAACCGAGGTTAAAAAACGAAACAAACAAAGCTGGATTCACATGCCAATGCTGCTGCTTACAAACTCTTTGACCCTGAACAAGTAAGTTCACCCCTTCAGCCATCTCAGGTTTCTCATACAATGAGCAGGTTAGACTAAGGGATCCTTGAGGTTCCTTCCTGCTAATCTAGGAAATAGTGTTATCCTGATCAAGTCAAATTTCACACACTCAGAAAGATATTCTCTTGCCAATGTCCAATAACTATCTAGGATAAGTGTAATGATACGGACTTTAGATTTCTTTCACTTATACCAAGGAGAAAGAGTAGCCCCCCCCAAAAAATAGGTAGAATGGTCAAATTTTTTTAAATAAAAATGAGGCTTTCCTAAACAAAGTTGAATGAAAAAAGACAAAAGATTTTTGTAAATTAACAAGCTGTTGGAAAAACCAACAGTCTGCAGAAATATTCTTCTGCCCAGGGCTATGAAACCATCCAGGTGTGCACAGCTTAAAGTAAAATGAAGAATAGAACTATCTAATGAACACAGAATATGAGGAGATGCTTCAAGATTAGAAAAACCCAGCAAAATCAACTGCACAAAAAAACCTCATTAATTTAAATTGGGCATGAAGAATTAGTGCAATGTCTAAACCAGACGTCACAAATTTTAACAGAAACTCCGTGCTTTAGTTGGGTTCTGCCAAACCCAACAACTAAACAAGTCATATGTGATTATAAGTACTATTTATATGGGAATGATGTGCCAAAAAAATTAAGGTTTTAAAGTACGTTAAATGTACCCTCACTGCAATATGGTACACTATTGTCAATCCCTCATCATAGTTGGTATGAAAACCAATGAACAAATAATTTCTGAGTTAACACTGTGTACATACATACATAAAAAGTTCAGCGTCAATGTAAGAGAAACTCACAAGGTTGTAGGATGGGGACCAAATATATGATTTCATCCCTATAGGGAACTCCCGGATAAGAAAACTTCCTCTACCAATAATAGTCGACATCATATAGTGCTTTAGAGCTTACAAAGTGTTGGGCCAAACTTTATCTCATTTTATTATGATTAATTAGCAAGTGGTATAAAAGAGGGAAGGACACTCAAAGCGCCTGGGAATAGTTTGAACAAGGACAGACTACAGTCAGAGGTTTGAGGATTGGCATGGTAAATTCAGAGTTCAATAGGTCAACGAATTTGGATGGAAAGGTGGGAGCTATAGAGAAGTAGGGTAAAATAAGGTTGTGATCAGATAAGAGAAGGCCTTGAATGCTGGTCTGAAGAGTTTATTATTCTACAATCAACAAAGGGGAACCAATACTGGGTGGCTTCTCAAAAGGCAGGGGAAGAAGAACAACCCCAAGATAGAGGAGGTCATCAACACAATTGAATGTGGAAAGAAATAATAAAGGATTAGTTCTAAGAAACGGCCATTCGAGTAGTGACAAGGAAGGGTCATTGGTGACTTTCCAGAAGGCACTTTCAATACAACTGAGACAACAAAAGCCAGATTTCAAGGAGTTAAGGAAAGAATGGACCATAAAGGACTAGAGGCCATTAATATAGGGCGCACCTTCAAGAAGTCTGGCAATGAAGGAGACATATAAGACTGTAGCTGAGGGGGGAAGTTAGGCACAGTAGAGTCAAACAAAGGGCATTGTCCTTTTTTTCCTTAAGTTAAAAGAGCCCTGTGGTTATGTTTGGAGGAAAAAGACAAGTTAAGTATGTCAGAGAGAACATAATCTTGGTTCAGAGAGGCCTTTAAAAAGACAGCTAAGACCATTTTGTTGATGTTTATAATAGGGTAGATGTATTTCAGCCTGGAGAGAGAAATAAGGTCAATGGGGCTTGAAACATGTCTTTCATGTGTGTGATTCTTTGACTCTTAACCCCACTTCATGGGAAAGCTAAGCGCATTAATTGTGTTTTCTGGAAGACTTTGGATAGCCACATTCGTTATGTTAAAATTTCTAATTCCTACCATTTGCTTTTAAGATAGTAAAATATACAAATATTTATTAAGCACCTACCACATGGAGCAGCGGTTCTCAACCTTCCTAACGCTGGGACCCTTTAATACTCGTATGTGGGCCTATCTGCTTGTGGGGGACCTGCCTGGAGACAGATGGAGGAGCCGTGTCTCAGTTCCTAAGACCATGGGAAATAGGTGGGATCCCGACCCACAGGTTGAGGACTGCTGACATAGAGGATATACCCTATGTGAATCTTGTATGCTCCATTTTATGGCTATGTTATCTCCTGTCATGAGTACATAAACCTCCGTGAAGGTAGGGAGAGTTTTTGTGCTTTTGCCTTTCTTTGTATCTGATCTCTGTGTCGGGGTCAGTTAGGTGGTGCAGTGAATACAGCACCAGCCCTGGAGACAGGAGGACCTGAGTTCAAATTCAACCTCAGACACTTGACACACTTACTAGTTGTGTGATCTTGGGCAAATCACTTAACCCCAATTGCCTTGCCTTCACCCCTCCAAAAAAAATATATAAAAAAGATGCTTTTCTTGAGAGAGGCTGGGGAGACAAAAATGAAGTAAGATTTGCCATCCAAGAGTTTGTAATCCAGCAACAGCAATGGTGTTATAGAGAGAATCAAGAGACCTGGAATCCCAGCTTTAGCACTTTCTACTTGGATGATAGTGGGCAAGTCCCTTCACCCCTCATTCCCAATTACTTCATCTCTCAAACTAGGATCACACCTTCACTACCTACCTGTCCAGGTTGTTTTAAGGCAGGTGTTCTCCACTGGGTCCATATACTCTTTTCATAATATTTTGATAACTATATTTCAATAGAATTGGTTACCTTCATAATCTCATGATTTTATTTTACACAATTAAAACCATTATTTTGAGTAGAGGCCCATAGGCTTCCCCAGATTGTCAAGAAGGTCCCTGTTACAAAGAAAGGCTAAAGAATCCCTGTTTTAAGGAAAGCACTTGGTAACTCTATATGAATGGTGGAGTTATTAGCATAGGAGGTTTACAATGAACTACAAATCAGCACACGATAAGTATGTAAGTATACAAGAAAGATTCAGAGGAGAGATTCAGGCAGGGAGACATGGCTTACAGTTGGGAAATTAGAGCAAATTCTATGAAGATAGGGACATATGAGCTGGGTCTAGTAGGATGAAAAGAATTTCAAGAGTTCAAGATGTGGAGAAAGTTCATTCCATGCAGAAGGTAGAGCCTACACAAACATACAAAGATGGATGACATCAGAATGGGTTCATGCATTTTTACTGAAAATAGAATGCACGAAAGGGAGAGATGAGAAGAGTGGAAAGGTAGATTGGAAATAGACATGATAGGGTCTTGAATGCTAGGCTAAGTTTAAGGCTTTATTCTCTAGACACTGGAGAGTTACAAACCAGTTTTGAGCAGAAGGATATGATTAAACCTGTGCATTAGGAAAAGTATACATTGGTATGAAGGATGAATGCGTAAGAAGGAAGATGAGAACAAGAGAGACAAGTTAGGAGACTATTAGGATAGTCCAGGCAAGAGGTAAGGAAGCTAAACATTATTCCACATTTGGGTGATGGTTCAGTTGGTTTTCCTGAAAGTTTTTTTTCTTCTCTTTTTCATTTTTTGTTATCAAAGATTGTTCTCCGCATTGGACTAGGGGGAAGGATAAATTGGGAACTGAAGATGATATAAAAACAAAAAATACCAGTAAAATAGTTAACCGAAAATGGAGATGATAACATGAGGGCTCTTTATAAACCTTAGAACACACTATAAATGCGAGTTATTATTCCTAGCACGATTATTAAAGTGAAGCAATTTGAGTAGAAAGGTGGGACCAGATGCCAGAGATACTAAAGAAATAAAATCTGCAAGACTTGGCAACTAACTGAACTTAAAAGTGAGAGAAAGAAGAGATAAGAGGGGCATGATTAGGCAACAGCTTTTGTGGAAAAGTTCTTGGAGGTTTTAGTGGATCACAAAATCAATATAATTTAACAACATGACATGGCAGCCCACAAATGAAAAGAGTTTTAATCTGAATTGTGTCCAGATTCAGGGAGGTGAGAATTCTATTATATTCTGCCCTGGTTAAATCAGATTCACTTTACATTGTATTCATCATCACATTTTGGGAAAGACATCAACTAACTTGAGCACTTTCGAAGCAGAACCACTTGAATAGTGAAAGAACTGGAAAACATATATGAGCATCTACTGAAGAAAGTGGGAAAATTCAGTCTGAAAAAGAAAAAAATGTCGAGAGGGAAAAGGGGTTGAACATGACTACCGTCTTGAAGGGTCTTCATGGCTATCATGTGGTAGAAGAATTCAACTTGATCTTCTTAACCCCCAAGAGCAGAACTAGGAACAGCAAGACAAGAATTTAGCTGGCTGGAATAATTTTCCAACAATGAGCACTATCAATGGTGGAAAGACTGCTGTGAAAGGTAGTGAGTTTCTTATTACTGGACCACAGATATAACAGATTACTTATCACAGATGTAGAGAGGATTCATTTTCAAGTACAAAGTAGACAAATGGCTTCTGTGATCCTTTCTGACTTAGATTCTCCAGTCCTATGAAATAAGGCCCTGAGGTTTCAATATATTTCACCTACCAGAAAATGGAATCCATTCTTTTTTCTTAAGAAGGAAATTGCGATAACTCCATAAGCAACCAATTTTTCATAACATCCATTAGCAATTACTTTTAAATCACATGTTTCATTTACAGATTTGAAATAGTCCTCTTTTCTTATTTTAAAATTATCACCTTTGTGGGGATAGGGAGAATCTCTGAATTCATATAAATTCAGCTGGGATGAAAAATTATAATTAACTACATATAAATTCCTCATTGACAGTTAACCAAAAGGCACCAACAGAATAATGTTAGTCTGTCTTTCTAGGCAATCTTAAGATGGATCTTTGGTTGTACCAGTGAAGTTGAATCCTTTCCAAAACATTCACATGTCTGCCATTAGTCAGACAGTACTTGGGCATTTCTCGTCTTCACAGCATTTACTTATACTCAGGTTCTCAAGAAAACTAAAAAGTCCTCTTGTCGATTTGTGTTTTATGGCTTCCTCCTATAGATTCACTTCCTAAAGCAACACAAAACTCAATATTTTGACATGTTCATACATACTATTACAAAAGAACTAAATTTTACCCTTTGAAGAACCTAAGGCAACAAATGACAAATTAAAGCATATCTTTACATGCCGCATACTACTTTCTACTTGTTCTAGAAAAGATATTCAACCTGTAGAATGACATTAGCAGAAATAGGATAGGCAGGTGTATATGTACTAAATATGCAATCAGGTTTTAATTAGAAGTTAATCACATAAATATTGCCTTCTCAATTTTTTTTGCCTCTGCAAATTATTTTTGAAAAATTTACTTGTCCTCTTCCCAGTTTCCTCAGAGCCCTAGCTTCCTGATAGGTGGTGGCTAGCTATTCTGATAAAGCATTTTGGATTAATATGATGATAATGAATGGGAATGGATTTAAAGAATGTGCACTAAAATAAGGACTTTGTGGAGAGTGAGTCTAATTATAGGAATTTCAGGTACTACAATAAGAGGTAAGACACCCTAGGACAGTGGTTCTCAACCTGTGGGTTGCAACCCCTTTGGGGTCGAACGACACTTTCACATGGGTTACAGGGGTCACCTAAGACCATCAGAAAACACATATTTCTGATGGTCTTAGGAACTGAGACACGGCTCCTCTATCTGTCTCCAGGCAGGTCTGCCCACATGCAGACACGCCCACATATGAGCATTAAAGGGTCGCGGCAGTAGGAAGGTTGAGAACCGCTGCTCTAGGACATTTGGGCCCATAATCACAGCACATTTGTTGTTATTGTTGTTTGTTCTTCATTTTCATTTTCAAAGAGGACCAATGACATCGTGGAGCAATGTCTTGACTCGTGAGTAAATTGAATTTAAATGAGACAGTTTCAGAAAGTCATCAGCCTCACTCATTCTTCCAGAATCAATGAAGTCCAGTACCAAGACAAAAGTCAGGATGACTGGTGATGGCCTGGGATGCGCGCCCGCAGATGACCTTGACATCTTCAATGTCTGACCAACTCTAAACTAACTGTTGCACCTGCAACAACCAGACCTGTGTGTATGCATTTGTGTGCATGTCACATATTTGTTTGGGCATGTAGTCTATACTTTCATGTGAAAAAGATTCATGGTCAACTATGGTGTCTTTAAAAATGAAATTTGGTATAGTCCTTATCATAACAATGCCAGATACAGCATAGTGGATGGAGAGCTGGCCTCAGATCTGGTGAGATTTGACTTCATTGTCTTGCAACATCCTGGCTATGGGATCTTGGATGTGTTCCTACATCTCAGGGCTCCAGGCAGTTTTTCAGGGCTATAAATCATGCAGCAGGTACAACCTGCATTGGTATCCTTACCAGGAGCTCCTTATACCAGTGACATCACAGGTCTGATTTAAAACAAGAACAACTTGATGATGATGAGGATGATGATCTCATACTCATCTTTCTCAACAGAATTCTGATAGCAACAGTGCTAGAACAAGTTGCTACTTATTATTCTTTCATATTTAGAGTTCTGCAAACTATGACATAAGTAGATAAAATAACACCTTTTGATAATCAAAGTATTGGAATAGAAATTTGCTATATATAGACTTAGTATAAAAAATAAGGCTTCTCTGAGACAATGACAATAATAAAAGAACAATGAGGATAATATTCTCTTATCTTATTCTCATTTGGTTGTGATTTTCTCTGTAATGTCCTTGTATTTTGAAAGGTTTTCACCACATATAATGTGGCGTTCATGAGTACTTGGTATGGCAACATATATTTAAAACATTGTTCTCAATTTTTATGAATCATTGCTGTGTTTGGGCAATTATGGGTTAAAAGTTTTTCTGAGATGATGCTCCAGCTCTGCTACCATTTTTCTGTTGAATTTTTTAAAGTATTTTGAGCTCTCCCCAGTCACTAAGTTCTCTCTCCCTAGATCTTCTGCAGGTGCTAAATTCATCTTTCAGTGATGAGCTGCACATTTCCTATCATCTCCTTGTGTAATCTGCACTGATTAATAAGTCAGAATTCCTTAAAGAAAATCCATCTGTAATTTTTGGTGGCAAGGATCTCATTTTGAACTGCTATAATGCCCCTCTCTGTCTACAAACAAACCAGGATGATCCAGGCATTTCATTGACCCTTCTCTATCAACACATTATTGGTTGTGTTGATACAGAAGTTACCCACAATGGGCCTTTGGATTCTTCTCTAAGTTCTTAATCATTTCATAGGCTGCATCCAATGATACCACTTAGAGTAACATCCAACAAATCCAGGGGCATTAACCTATTGCTAACTTTTGTACCAAAATGTAATTTTTTAGCTTTCCATGTGCTTTCATGAGATGAAAAGATCATAGAATCATAGATTT
Organism: Pseudochirops corinnae; assembly: GCA_028646515.1. Taxonomy (NCBI): domain Eukaryota; kingdom Metazoa; phylum Chordata; class Mammalia; order Diprotodontia; family Pseudocheiridae; genus Pseudochirops; species Pseudochirops corinnae. The sequence goes on from CM053587.1 coordinate 5,441,878, forward strand.
GAAGCTGGAAAAGATATTAAAATTACAACTTATTCAACTCCCCTATTTTACAGATGAAGAAAGAGAAGCCCTGAGAAGTTAAGTTACTTGCCCAAGATCACACAAGTAATATCACAAACATTGGCAGATGTTTGAACCCATGTCCTCTGACCACTTTATTCTTTTTTGACATCACCTTAGGGTGATGTGTTTTGTCAATATTATATGGGTTTTTGTTAGGATACTTTCCAAATCTGACATGGCCCATTTCACCAAAAGCATTACATTAACGTTGGTTTTGCATTGGTGTTGATTGACTCATACATGTTCTTCCCATCGAATTTTGATTTTAGGATGCCAGTAAGTCTCTTAACATAACACATCCTTAAGTTTCTCCTTCATAGCTATGTGTTTGGTGAGTCTTGCCTAGAAAAGACTAAAGTACTTTTATGCATTGCTGTCATTATCCATTGGTTTAATTTAACTACCCAATCCAAATCTTTCATTTTTCTTGGCTTAAATTAAGGATTTTATACTTACTGAGTCCAAATGACATTTTTATATGATTGGATACAAATGCCATGCAGTGAAGAAGCAGTTTAATGTGTTTTTGATGAAGTCATTTAACTTGATGTTATCATCAAATGATAAATACATTGGTATTATTTCTGGCCAAGGTAGCAAAGTGATGGAAACAGAATTGCCTAATCCACATTTATACCAGCAAAGACAAAAAAAGGTACCAGACCAAATAAATATTAAGAAATACAAAAGGAAGCTACAGTTATGTAATTTCATCCAGCTCAGATTCACACAAGGAGATGCACAGAAACCTGCAAATATGAAGGAAGGGGTTTATCCAAAGACGCCAGGTTGAGGACACTGCTCAGAGATTTTCTATTCTGAAAGGCATTTGTATCTGTACCAAGGAACAGAGCTCTGCTACAGACTCCCAATGAGGAAACTCCCAAGGTGGTTAGGCAGCTGGGGTGCTCTTATTCTCACCCTAATAAGAGCAAGAGTATCAGTTATCCAGGTATCCACAGTGAAAGGGGTGAGAGGAAAGACATGAACACTCCAGTGAGGAGGACCCAAGACAGTGAAACATTTATAGAGCATGTTGTAAGGACTCTGAAAGTTTAAAGTAGAGCTACCTGTGACAGCCTTGAAGATCTAAGCACTCTTGGACTTGGTGGTTATATGTGAGCCTTGGACCTGCCAGTAACATGTGCAATACCAGTGGAAATTAGAGCCAAGGTCCTAGGTAATTAAGATCAGGACTAAACAGAGGCCTACTATGCAAACCAAGAGTGAAGAACCATTAGGTGCTTAGAACAAAAAAGTCCCAGTTCTAGAATAAGCCTGGAAATATGAATAAACAGAGATATTAATGATAAAAAAAACTTTGTGAATTGAGGAACATCCAGGACACAAACCTAGAGGAAGAGAAACTACTGATTACTGATACACAACTGAGCTAAAAGCATAGTTGGTGTGTAGGGTATGGGGACCCCAAAAATCCCCTCCCCAAGAAAAATAAAAAATCAGAGGCATCTTGAGGAAGGAACAGGAAGTCTATTCTCTTCCCCCGCAGGAAGAGAGCGGTTCTCTCCATGGTGGGGATCCAAAACAGGAGGCCTGTTACAAAAGACAGAACAAGCATTTGTACCCTAAGGCGGTCAAGCCCCCACCCCCTGGCTGTCTCTTCTCCCATTGGTTAGGAGGTGGGATCTCAGTCTTGGTTCGAAATCTAACCCAATGGCAGATAAAATAGAAGCCCGCCATTATCTCCTATTGGCAGGGAGGTGGGACAGGAAGCCAAGGTATCATCCATGGCCTTATTTGGTAAATGCCAAGGCAAGGGAGGGGAAAAGGTCACAAGCAAGGGTGGAGGCCAAAAACTCCTGAAAGGGGCCTAATGCTAATGACAACAAGGGAAGGGGAGAAGGGTCCAAGGTTGTGTAAACCCAGGACTCAGGTCTGTCCAGTCTTACAAAAGTCTATCTCTGGTTTCCAGATAGTTTCTCTCCCTTCTCATTCTGAGGAGTCTTCACGGAGGGTGCAGAGAGTGTACCCCACTCATTGGTCACATGGGCTACTAGAATTTTGGGAAGAAATGAAGAGATTTTAAAAGGATAATGTAAATTAAATGAGAATTCTAGGAAACTGTTTCCATAACTTTGCTGTCTTGACCAAAAATAATACCCAATGTATTTATCACTTAATGATAATATCAAGTTAAATGACTTTATCAAAAACACATTAAATGCATAGAATAAATTGTTTAGCATAGATGGTGCAAAACCTTACCTAAGGAAAAACTCTCCCCAAACCAGAAATCAGTGAGTCCATGAGACAATAAGAAATACTATATCTAAATTGAAAGACTAAAAAAAATCAGAAAATATTAGGCCCCCTCCATCAAAAATTATTGATTTAGAAAAAAGAGCAAGGAGAGATGATCTAAGAATAAGATAGCCTGAAAACCACAGCCAAAACAAAAATCCCAGATATCATGTTTCAAAAAATCACAAATGACTTTAAACTGTATATCAAGATAAGGTCAAACTAGACAAATGACTTAAACATAAATGCTGGTATTATAAGTAAATTATGGAAACATGGAAAAATGTACCCGTCAGAATGATGGATAAGGGAACATTTTATGACCAAACAAAAGATAGAGAAAATCATGGGAAGTAAAATGGATGGTTTTTATTACGTGAAATTAAAGAGTTTTTGCACAAACTAAACTAATGCAGCCGAAATTAGAAGGAAAACAGGAAATGGGGGGGGGGGGTTATAGCAGATTTCTCTAATAAAGGCCCCCTTTCTGAAATACATAGGGAACTGACAAAAATTGTGAAAATAAGAGCCATTCTCCAGTTGATAAATGGTCAAAGGATATGAACAGGTAGTTTTCAGAAGGAGAAATCAGAGCTATAAACAGTCACATAAAAAAATACTCTAAATCATTAGAGAAATACATGTTACTTTCCCCATATACTAGTATTTTTTTTCAATTACATGCAAAGATAGTTTTCAACATTCATTTGAATAACATTTTGAGTTCCAAATTTTTTTCTCGCTCCCTCTCTTCCCTCCTCCCTTCCCAAAGGAGCATAGGTTATACATGTACAATCATATTAAACATATTTCCACATTTGTCATGTTGTGAAAAAAGAATCAGAAAAAATGGGAAAAACCACAAGAAAGAAAAAAAAGGAAAGAGAAAATAGTATGCTTAGATCTGCATTCAGACTCCATAATTCTTTCTCTGAATTTGGACAGCATTTTCCATCATGAGACCCTTGGAATTGTCTTAGATCACTGTTTCTTCTTTTTGGTGTTTGAGTTTTCTTTTACAACAGGGCTAATATGGAAATATGTTTTGCATGACTCCATATGTATAATCAATATCAAATTGCTTGCTTTCTCAAAGAGGGGGAAGAACAGAAAAAAAGGAAGATAATTTGGAACTTAATTTTTTTTAAATGAATGTTAAAAATTTTTGTGTGTAATTGAGAAATATTTAATGAAATAAATAAAAATATTTTTAAAAAGAAATTATAAATGAAAACTGCCTAGACCTACTAGAATCAGAAGGAAAGTAGAAATAGAAAGTGGAGGGAAAGTATAGACAGATTATACCAGTCACTTCCTGAAAGACATCACAAAATAAAAACTCCTAAAAATACTGTAGTCAAAATTAAGACCTTCTAGATCAAATAAAAATATTAAATAGCCAGAAATAAAGAGTTCAAATACCAAGTAATCACAGCCAGTATTCCATAAGAATTGCCAACTAATACCATGAAGGAAAGGTGGGCTTGGAATACAATATTCCTAAAGGCAAAAGATAAAAGCTTATTAACTAAGAATAATTTGCCTGGAAAAACTGAGTATATTGGGCCTTTAGTGAAATAGAAAATTTCTACGTGTTCCTGGGAGGAAGGGGAGACTCTCAAAGGCAAACCTCAGAGTTTACAGAACACTAAAGAAGCAACTAAGATGAAGAACAGTTTGCATTCTAAAAGAGAGAGAAGAAACAACTATCTTTGATATCTTCAAAGGTGATAGAAGGAATTAAATAAGATAGTCAGAGGGCCTAGGGGTATCTTTGTTATGTTTTGATGATCTTAAGAGGAGAAATAAAAGGGAGGAAAAAGTGAATATGCAAAGAAAGAAAGTGGAAAGTGGGTGGAACTTGCTATTTTACATTTAAGGGGATTCACATAAATTCACATAAATAACTTGGTCCCAAAGAAAAATTATGAAAAGATGCCTGTCATGACTCCTTTGTAGCCTCAGGGGGTAGATGGGCATAGAATATTTCATAAAAACTACAGATTTCTTTGATGCAATGGTAGGTTGTGCTAAATTTTTTGTTCTTTTCTTCCTTGTTCTAAAAATTCTTATGGCTGGCTCTCTGAAAAAGGGATAAAAAAAGGATAAAGGGTGAAATTTATGTACTGTAAAAATAAAATATATCAATAAAAATCTATTTAAAGGACAAAATAACCAAAGAACATATAAAATATCTTTGAGTCTATCTACCAAGACACACAGAGAAACTATATGAATACAACTAAAAACATTTCATAGAAATCAAGGCAGACCTAAATAATTGGGGAAATATGAACTGTTGATAACCAGGACATGACAAATTAATAAAAAGACAATATTATTTAAAATAATCCATTTATTTAGTGCTATATTAATCAAACTACAAATAAATCACTTTATAGAGCTAGAAAAAATAATAAAAAATTCATCTCAAGGGAAATAATGAAAAAAATTGCAAGGAAAGAACAATACAAATGCCAGGCCTCAAACTATGCTTCAAAACAGTAATTACTTCAAAAATTATCACTGTTTAAAAAAATAGAAAAGTTGATCCTTGGAACAAATTAAGTATACGGGTCAGAGTGAGGAAAACCAGCACTCGGTAACATCCAGGACCCCAGTTCCTGAGGTAAGTACTCACTATTCATTCACTATTCAACAAAATCTGCTGGGACAGCAATGTGGCAAAGAGTAGGTTTAGACCAACATCTTCCACCATACACCTCAATAAACTAAAAATGGATAAATAACCTCACAGGAAAGGTCACAGCATAAAGAAATTACAGGATCAGGAAAGACTATACCTCTCACAGTGAAGGAGAAGAGAATAGTTCATAACCTAGTGAAAGATAGAAGTTACAAGAGATAAAATGTACAATTACGAATACATAAAATTGAAGAGCTTTTACACAAATATTTTCCAAACAATTGAAATTAGAAGGGAGTCCATTAATTTGGAAATATGTTTACAGTAAGTTTTCCTAATAAGGTCTGGTATGCAAGATATATAGACAATTGATATAAATAAATTTATAAGAATGAGAAGCAATCCCCCAATAGATAAAATGTGTTGAAGCATATAAACAGGCAGTTCTCGAAAGAAGAAAGACAAGCTACCAAAAATCATGTGAAAAAAATACTCCATATGACTAAAAAATAATTTTAACAACTCTGAGGTTCCACTTCATTCCCATGAGATTGGCAAAGATGAAAAAAAAATGGGGAATGATAATGATTGGAAGGGTTGTAGGAGGCCAGAAACACTAACGCACTATTGGTAGAGTTCTGAATTAGTCTAGCTACTCTAGAAAACAACTTGGAAGTATTCTCCAAAAGTCACTGAACTATCTATGCATACCCTTTTACCCACTGACACCATTTCTTAGCATATAACCCAAAGAGATCAAAGAGAAAGAGAAGGAACCCAAATGTACAAACACTTTTGTAGTAACAAGAACTAAAAAATAAGATCGTGCCCATTGGTTTGGGAATGCCTGAACAAATTGTAATACAACTATAATAATATATTCTAGTATATTATAATATTTTAGCATACTATATTGCAGTATGATATTAAATTGCTGTAAGAAATTATGAAGGGATGGATTCAGAGATACATGGGAAGATTCATATGAAGTTATCAGAGCCAATAATGAAACAAGTTTCCTACCTCCTGTCAAGAGGTATAATGGACTCAAAATGTAGAATGAGATATAGATTTTAAGCTATAATTAATGTGTGGATTTGTTTGCTTGAATATCCTTATTTGGCACAAGGGAGGATTTATTAACTTAATAGGTGATATTGTATTTTATCAAGTACAGAATAACAAAAAATAAATATAAATTTAAAACATACAACTCCCAGCAACTTAGGAAACATGTCTCCACCAATGCCCCACCCCCAGAAATGAAACCTCCAATAATTTGGAAGACATATTTAGTTTTATTTAGGAGAAATGGTAATAGGTTTAAGGCTAAGCAGAACCACAAGGAATTTAAACCCTCCTTGGAAGTTGCTCCCCTCAATATGAATTACTCTTGATAATACTGTTAGCAGGAACTTTTTTTAAAAAGGCTTTCCATTGGATATCAAATACTCAAGTGTTCTTATTACTTAGAAAGAAATATTTTATGTATTTGTAATATATGAGTAGGACATGAATATGCAGCTGTGCGAAAGGATCCAAGGTAGTCTAAATGTCATGACACCTTTAGGAAGGTTGTCCATTCATTACCAAAGTGATAAGAAATTGCTCTCTACATACCTGGAACTTTCTGGCCAATCTTTCTTGCTCTTTGGACAATTTATTGCTTCCTCATATATGTTACAAGTTGTGAAAGCAAAGTACATAAATGTGAATGTGAGGAACATAAACAGATAATTGTCCTATATGTGTGGAATCATCAGTATTCCCATCTTTTGATAGTCTATACACGATGCCTTCTTCTAAGAAAGGTGAAGTTAGTATGGTACTTTATTAGTCGTTCATGTTAAACATTTGAACCAATGGATCTTCTCTGGTTTCACTACTTTCTATAAGGAAACTAAAGTTCACTACCTTCCTTGACATAACCACTACATTGTGGCGTATTTAGACATTATACATACATACCCTTTGACCCAGCAATACCACCTCTTGGTCTATTTCCAAAGATGATTAGGGAAAAAGGAAAAGAATCTATATGTTCTAAAATGTCGATAGGAGCCCTCTCTGTGGTGGCAAAGAACTGGAAATTGGAGGGATATGTAGCAACTGGGGGATTTCTGACTAAGTTGTGGTATATGCTTGTGATGGAATACTATTGTACTAAAAAATGAAGAGCTCGATGATTTTTGAAAAACATGGAAAAACTTCAGTGAAAAAATGAAAAGAAATATGAGCAGAACCAAAAGAATGCTGTATACAGTCACAGCAATATTATTTTAAGAATGACTTGGAACAATTAAGTTATTTTGTCTATTATAAATGTCCAAATTCATTAGAAAGGACATACAAAGAAAGATGCTCTCTGCATCCAGAGAAAGAAATGATCAATAGACGTATATGTAGAATAATTTTACATACATATGTATGTATGTGTTTGTGTGTGTGTGAGTGTGTGTGTGCATATATATATATATATCTATCTGTGTTTAATGGTAACCGTCTCTGGAGAGGGGGAGGAAAAAAAAGGGAAAAAAGAAATTTGCATGATACTTTTGTTGCATATTTGAAAGGAATAGCAAGTTGTGCGTAGCAGATTTGCAGTTTTGTGTAGAATCATCTTTTTTATTATACTATGTTATGGAAATGCTTGTTTTATTCCATAAATTACAATTTTTAAAATAAAAAAGTGCATCATTTGTTTTCTATTTGATCCAGCTTGCGTTTCCTGTCATTTAGACTTCTCGCGATCACACAGACAACCAGCCCATTTTCCACATCTTCCTCAGGAGTTTTCTCTCTTCTCTAATTTGTGAACTTCTCAAGCCTCTGTAGTAAAGTTTCTGATGGATGTCAGACTGATTATTTTGTTCTTTGTGCAGCTTTGACTCCTTGCAAAATCTAGAGCCATGTTTTTCTCATGGAATCCCCTGGCAGTCTGGTGAAAGCTACGAACCCCTTTTTCAGAATAATGCTTTTAAATGGACAAAATAGGATTATAAAGGAAACCAATCCAGAAACAGAAGGAGAGTTATAGTAGACCCTAACTCTACTAGTAGTAGGAGATCAAGTTGGATGACATTTGGTAAACTGCACAGAGAGGTACCAGACCAATCTTCCTAAAACATTCTTTTCTTTGTGTCATGACCCTCCTCAAAAATCTTCACTGGCTCCCCAACGCCGAACTTCTCCTGTGAGCACTCAATACTCTACACAAAGCAGCCTGCCCTAACTCCTGCTGTTCCCTGACACAAACCCTTCAACCCAATGAGGCTGGTCTCCACACTCTCCTCCCCATGTGATGTGTTTTTATGATCATATGTGTGGGTATGTATATGTATGTATGTGCATATGTGTATATATATATGTATATATGTGTGTGTGTGTGTGTGTGTGTGTGTATTATACATTTTCCCCCTACTACTACAACTTTGATCATGAGGCTGCTCTTCTGTTTCTACCCCTCCAAGTCCTGCCCAATTAACTCCTATCTCCTCCGAGTATTCCAGCTCACACTGACCAATCTCTTCTTTCCGGAAGCACACCTTCAACACTGATCCGACCTCATAACCTAGTACTTTGTCATCTGTTCTCTTGTATTTTTCTGCGTTTCATTGTCTTGTCTCCCTAGGTGAACTATAAACTCCTTTATGGCAGGGGCTTTTCATATATTATTTTTGTATCATCCAAGACCATGAGCAATCAGTCAACACATATTCACTGAGCACTTACTAGGTACCAGGTACAAGGTTAGGCCAGGGGATCCATGTACAAAGAGCGAAATAATGCCTTCTCGAAATGAGCTTACATTCTAATTGGAGAGGTGACAAGTGCATCTGTAAGTGTACATCTATACATACATACATACATATATATGTACATCTATATAGTACAAATGCAAAGTGAATAAACACAAACATAGGTGAATTTGTTAAATAAGAAAGTCAATACATGAACTAGTTATGGGAGCAAGTGTAGGCATAATCCTTCTTCTTCGGGAAAGGGAGGACCGGGGGTGTGAGGTGAACATTGTAAACATATCTCATGCTGTTGGTTAGTCAGTCAACAGTATCTCCTGAGTAACTGCTCTTTGTTTAATGTTACACTTGTTCTTGAAGGTGTTGGAGTACAAAGAAAATACTGTTATCTCTTTCCACCTCGCCAGGGTTAGGGGAGCGCTGCCTGCATGGTCTGAAAAATCCATGTAAAATTTTTTGACCCTCCCTTTGTACCAGAGAAGTCTTCATTTTTTCTTCTTCTATTATGGGGTGTTTACAGTACCTTATTGTAAAATGTGGGTTCATATCCTACAATACTATGTTTTATGCATTTCTGAGTTTCTAAGCTTTTCTGTGTCATCTGCTGGTCTTCACGTGTCATCTGCAGCTTCCATAAAACTCCCTCAAAATTCTTATTTAATTTCCTTTACCTACCCGCGATATATGAAACCCATGATGAGGAAAGTTGCAGTGTGGAAGGGATAGAGCAGAACAAATTGCCCCTGCCCTTAGGACCATAGCAGCATCAAGTCTAGAGCAGAGAGAAACCTTAGAAGCCACGTAGGCCAACCCTCTCATTTTACAGATTGTGAAACTGAGGCCCAGAAACACAGCATGACTAATGTAGGGTCACACAGGCAGTAAGTGGCAGCAGCTGGATTTCAATCCACATCCTCTGACTTCAAAGTCAGAGACTCACAAGATTCAAGTCCTGAAATCTAGGAAGGGTTTTTTTCACACACTCCCTTCCTTGGCAAATGCTGGAGATGCCAAGTGCTACCTTGCTTCTGCATCTGGAACTTGGGACCATACCTAGCAGCTTGGAAGAAATGCGTACATCCAAAAAATTAACTTGTAAAAACCAAAATACATGCCCGCATGCCCACCCTCTGACCACAACAGGAGAACTCCAAGGCGGCAGCAGCAAGAAAAGAAGCCACATGAGCCATTTGTCAAGGAAGTGCCTGTTGTGGCCATGGTCTCCAGAATGATTCCCCCTTTAAAGCTGAGGGCTCCCGGCAGAATTTGGCCAAGAGTGTAAGGTGCCTTGTTTTGTTGTCTGAGGATCCAGATTCTTTTTTTATCAAGGAAAAGAATTTGGGATTTTTGAAAGTCAAGAAGAAACATAACATCCCAGAGGAGGAAAAAGACTAGACTGGAGTTAAGGAGCCCAGGTTGGATTGCTAGTGGCCTGTCAACAGACTAATCTCTTCTTTCTATGCCTGAATTTTTCAGTGTATAAATACTGGGAAAATAAAATATTTTCCACTGCCTACACACAAGCCTGTTGTGAGTGTTAATGAATTAATGCTCATAAAACACTGTGAGGTCACGTGAAAACACAATGCAACTTTGTCCTGCACCCTTTTAGACCTACCTGGATCCAAGGCAGTCTATCACATACCTGCAGACAAAAGATAGGCATCTGTACCTAGAAACTTGTTGAGTCAATAATTCACCAAACATGGGTAAGTAGGTGGCACAATGAATAGGGTGTTAGTCTTGGAGGCAAGAAGACCTGAGTTCAAATCCTGGCTCAGACACTTAACACTTACTAGCTGAGTGATCGTGGGCAAGTCACTTAACCCTAATTGCCCTGCCTCCCCCCCCACCCCCAAAAAAGCAAAAGTTAAATTAAATTAAATTACTCCCTGGGATCACCAGGAAAGGCTTCAAGAAGGAGAGGCATTTGAGGTGGGTTTTAAAATGCAGAAGGCGCATATGGCAGCACAAACTTAGGAAACAGCATGAGGAAAAATATAAAGAAAGTCTGAGGGGTAGCTAGGTGGTGCAGTGAATAGAGCACCAGCCCTGGAGTCAGGAGAGGTCAAATCTGACCTCAGTCACTTAACACTTACTAGCCAGTGTGATCTTGAGCAAGTCACTTAACCCCAACTGCCATCCCAAAAAGACAAAAAAAAAAAAAAAGAAATAAAGTCTGAGATTAGTCCAGGGCAATAGTGGAAAATGGAATCGTATGATGATAAATGTAGAAGTCTTTTATATTTGGAGGCAATTGGATGGTCTCAGAATCTGGAAGAACTGAATTCAAATCTGTCTCAGACACTTTCCAGCTCTGTCACTTTGGGCAAATTACTTAATTTCTATTTTGCCTCAATCTCTTCATCTGTAAAATGGGTATTAGAGGAGCACCTACTGCCCGGGATTGTGAGGATCAAATGAGAGCCTACAAGTCAAAGTGCTCTGCAAACTTCAAAGCACTGTGGAAATGCTGGGTGATGCGGATACTGATAAGAACCCAATCCCTCATTTCACAGACAAGGAAACTGAAGCTCAGAGAGACTGTCCTGTGGCTCCAAACCTCACTCACAGTCTTTCCTCTTCAGAACATCTCTGCTTAGTCTTGTGGATCACAAAGTACGTCCCTCTCAGCAACCTGCCTACCAATCAGGCAACAAGAGGGCCATTATCTCTGTTGGGAAGATAAGGCAAAAGGATTAAAAAATCTGCCCATGGTAACACAGCTATGAAGGGGTAAAATGGAGATTTGGCTAGAGCAGAAAGTAAAGCTGAAAAAAACAGAGTTCCAGTTTATGAGAAGCCTCGAACAACACACTTAGGAGTTCAGACTTTAGTAAGTATTCAGTTCAACTCAGAAAAACCTTTAATTAACATTTGTCATGTGTAAGGAGGGATGGCTAGCTATTATTATTGTTAGGGAAGCCAGGTGGCACAGTGGATAGCACCAGGCCTGAGAGAAGACTCAGCTTCTGAGTTCAAATCCAGCCTCAGATACTTCCTAGCTGTGTGACCCTGGACAAGTCACTTCACCCTGTTTGCCTCAGTTTCCTCGTCTGTAAAATAAGCTAAGGAAAGAAATGACAAACCACTCCAGTATCTCGGCCAGGAAAATGCCAAATGGGGACGTGGAGAATTGGACACGACTGAAAAATGATTGAACAATGGCAATACACAAGGATCCATACTCAGAGCGGGATTATAAGGAAAACACAATTAGCCCCTGGTATTAAGGAGTTAATATTCCATCGGCAAGTCAAAAGTTACATGTTTGCTGAATGAAGGAAAGAAATGTCCCAACAAGCCCCGATGACAGAGTCTCTTCCCCTTTACCTTGGGAAAAACCGTTTCTCTCTCCCAGCAAGCAGGTAAAAGTTAGCCCTGAAGTCGAAGTTTAATCACGTACGCTTGAAACTTCGTTATTCGTGTTTTCCCCAGCATTTCGCAGTTATTATGAGCCAGAAAATAATGTTTCCCTCATGTTTCTAAAATGGGATAAAATATATTTTAATCTTTTCAGAAATGCTTGTTTGTTTTTTTCCCTTAGCTGGTCAACAAACATGTTTGTTTGTTTAAAAGGGAAGGAAGGGCTTGTGTGTGTGTGTGTGTGTGCGTGTGTGTGTGTGCGCCAAGATCAGAAAAGACAAGGGAAGTACTGGAAACATTGCTTGAGATTAATCATATGGGTTGGTTCTGGAGGCCCTACTTAGGCAAATCTCTCTATTGTCACCCAGGCTGGTAACATGGTAGATAGAGAGCCCCAGGGAGTAAACATGGAGCTCTGTCGAAGTCAGGGCCATAGAATTGAGCCCATTGTAAGAAGGAATCATGAAAAGAGCTTTGTTGAGGACGTTTTCTCTCTGTTTTTTAATTCTCTTCAAGCTTCACTGAAATGGTCACAATTATCATTTAAGTGAATAGGCTAGTGTACAGATTCCTTTCACAATCCAAATAAAGAGTTTCCCGTACCCAATTCGTTTTTACCTCAATATTCAAGCTTCTTTTTACTTTGTCTAAATCCTACCACTACTGGTGGGTGCCAAAGACAAGACGAACTCACAATCTAGAACTGAAATCTTTCACCTAACAAAGCAAAGGCAGGTTCTGATTACCAGGACCATCAGGCTGTACACAGACGGTCTTTTCACTCCAGATAAATTATGTGGTAGTTGGAAAGCTGGGAAGACACAGAATTTGGCAGCAAGGAGCAGAATTAGTCATGTCAGAAAACTAAAACACAGAAGTTATTATGAAACAAAATAATTTCCAGCTATTTTAATAAGCTAATCTTCACAACGACCCCATGAAGGAGGTAGGCTAGAGAGATTGGTCCCTTTGTGAACAGATGCCTGGGACACAGAGACATTCACTGACTTGAGCCCTCCCTCACTTAAATCCAATTCACTTGCAAGTCATGGCCTCATCTCTCTGGTGCCCTGGTCCTCTTCGAGAAAGAATGACAAACAACAACAATCCAGGTCACTGACTTCTAATCCCCACACTAAGGACAAGCATTAAATTTCTTAATCTCAGTTCTGTACTTAACCCAAATCACACCGGTCCAAACTGGCTTCTCCCTTCTCCAGTCTTGCCGCTCCTATACAACTACATTAATCTTCCTAATACACGATTTTAATCACTCTCTCCTTACCCTGATACACTTCGTGTCGATCTCTCCAGTGGCTGTCCTCGGCCTAACCTCCTTATTCTGCTACTGTAAGTAGCCAAACAAACCTCGTTTCTCACTCTTCTCACAAAACCTCCATCCCAGACAGACTGAACTACTCACGCCACCCCAAAGACCCTGCGCAGCATCCAGGCCTCAGCAGCTCCATCCATGGCATTCATTCCACACAGGCCATCTCCCCTAGTCCACCCTATCCCAGGTCAATTCTGCCCTGACCACCTCCGGCCATGCTGCCAGTTCCTGCTGTGATCACCTTATCTCCTGAACAATTTCTTTGGCATATCACTAACATTATGTATAAGCATATGCAATCAGAGCATATAGATCTAGATACCATGTGCTGAATTTGTGATCTAAGGTCCTGGGTTCAAATCAAGCTCTGCTACTCACTACCTGAACAACCTTGGATAAATTATTTAACCTCTCCAGGTCTGAATTTCCCAACTGTGAGATAAGAGGGTTAGACTAGATGATGCTGAAGCTCCCAGCTCCAAATTTATTAATTTATTATACCTAAGTGAATAAAACAACTGGCTAATTATATTTAAACCCATATAGATGATCTTAGGTTTCAAAATGACAAAATTTTCCTGTGTTTTCAAAAATACTTTTTGATAATGTCATACCAGAGATTTTTCAAATTCTTAAAACTTTATTCCTTCTGGAGAAATTCTTAATCATCATTCAAATCACAAACTCCATGAAAATCACTGGAAGAGCATTTATAAAGGCATGATTAATAAACGCACTAAAGTGGGAGCTACTCCCATCACATTCCTAAGGTGATTAGACAGTGAGCGAGGCTGCAAACAGTGATCTAAGCAGCACCTGTCAAAGCCACCACCTACAAGTAGCTTGGGATATGCATGACGTTCTAAATTTTGTTCCCCCCAGCCTTAAGGAGGAAGGGAATGAACATTTTTAAAGCACCTAGTATGTGCCTGGCACTGGGTTAAAAACACTTTACAATAATTATCTCATCGTAACCTCACAACAGCTTTGGGAGGCAGGTACTGTTATTATTCTCACTTTACAGATAAAGGAAAGCTGAAACAGATAGAAGTGAAGTGACTTTACCGGAGTCAAATTGCTAAGTGTCTGAAGTGGAATTTGAATTCCCAACACCAGGCCTGGCTTTCTATCTACTTGCTGCTTCTTGTAAAGTATTCATTTTTTTTGAAGGGGGAAAAGGTGGGGCAATTGGGGTTAAGTGACTTGCCCAAGGTCACACGGCTAGTTTTGTGTTAGGTATCTGAAGCTGGATTTGAACTGAGGTTCTCCTGACTCCAGGGTCAGTGCTCTATTCACTGCCCCACCCAGCCACCCCCACTTGTGAGGTATTCTCAAGCTCCACATCTCGTGAGTCTTTACATGAATAAACTACTGCTTTCCTCCAGGTTTACTTGCTGAGTAAAAAAAAAAAACTACAAAACCCACAAAGACTCCCCACTGTGCATTGAATCACCTGAAGCCTGCCTCTTGGCTTCTGAAATCCTCCATAAATTAGCTTCAATCTGTCCAGTATTTCCTGCAAATTATAGCCTAAAAGTTCTGCTTTAGTTACATCTCACAACATGTCCTGTTTGTTCCCAAGAGTCTCTGCACATCCCCTTCTCTCCCATTTAGAACATTCTCCCCAATACCCTTCTGCCAGACCAATCCCAGCTCTCCTTCAAAGCCAAACTCAAGTCTCACATCCTCTAGAAGCCTTGTTCAAGTAGTCTATCCCAGGATGGTCCTTCCTTTCTCTGAAAAGCGACATGACTGCCACTACCACATAGTTTTAAAGTTAGTTTTCCTCTAAAAAACATCACCCAACCCTATTTTCCACCTACTCCCTCCAATCTATCATTAAGCATAGATCAAATAAGGTTACTCCTGCATTCAAAAGTCTTCAATGCTCCCTATTGCCTAATGAATAAAATTCAAATTCCTTAACCTGGCAATTAGGATACTCTATAAACTGCCATTATCTTTCCTTATTAGCCTCCACAGGCTTTTTACTTCAAACTGTTATATTACTCCCTCTCTCGACTTTGTGCCTTTACCCTGTTCATCCTCTGTCTGGAATGCCCCCCCTAATTCTGTCGTTGGAAATACCACCTATCCTTCATTAAAGATTAGCTGCTCCCTTTTCCCTAAACCTTTAAGCTGAGAATCTTCCTTTCTTCACCCCTCCCACAGCACTTTCTTTGTCCATCTATTGTACACTTAGAGCTCGATTTATATCACAATCATTTATGTACATGCGTTATCTCTTCCTAGATTGTAAAATCCTGGTGAGGAAGGGCTAGGTATTATATAATCTCTAATTCTCCTTCAGAGACTAGCACAGAATTGCTCTGAAGTCACAATTAATCACTTAATTGTTTGTGGAATAGAAGGTAGCTAGGCGGTACAGTGGATAGAGTGCCAGGCCTAGAGTCAGGAAGTCTTATCTTCCAGAGTTCAAATCTGGCCTCAGATACTTCCCAGCTGTGTGGCCCTGGGCAAGTCACTTAACCCTGTTTGCCTCAGTTCCCTTATCTGGAAAATAAGCTGGAGAAGGAAATGGTAAACCACTCCAGTATTTTTGCCAGGAAAACCCCAAGTGGAGTAAGAAAGAGTTGGATATGACTGAACAACAAAAACTGGTGATGACTTACAATTGCTAGACCAGGGGTCTTAATCGGCAATCCACAGATCTCCAAGGAATCCATGGATAGATTTCAGGAGTTCTGTGAACTTGGATGGGGGTAAATTATATCTTTATTTTCACTAACCTCTAAGTCAGCCGTTCTCAACCTTCCTAATGCCGCGACCCTCTAATACAGGTCCTCATGGTGTGGTGACCCCCCAACCATAACATTATTTTCGTTGCTACTTCATAACTGTAATTTTGCTACTGTTATGGATCATAATGTAAATATCTGATATTCAGGATACATTGTTACAAATTGAACATCACCCACAGTTTGAGAACCACTGCTCTATATGAAATGTAGTATTTCCTTCTATTAAGAATTAAAAATACAACAACACTCTTCTGAGGAGGGGGTCCGTAGGCTTCCCCAGACAGCCCAAGGGGTTTATGAAATAAAAAACGGGTAAGAAACCATATCAGTTGTTTGCTGCCTAGGAGTAGTGATGTTCATACTCAACAAAATTCTAGGAAATCTACATGAGCGTGACCATGTGCAAATGTCCCAACACTGCGAGTGGCAGTTTCTGGCAATACACATGTAAGAGTGTGTTCCTTCTCTCCAGTCTTCAGACAGCAACAAATTTATACCATATTTCCTGGGAATGGAAGATTTCCATTGATCTCTCTTGCTCTCTCCTACAAAGGAACTTGTTAACATCAACATGAAATGTAAGTGTTCTGAATAAATAACTCTGTGCTTTTTTAGTTATTTAAAGTCTGTTCTAAGATAACAAGATGAGTGTTATGGGGGGGAGGGGAGGAATTCACAATTCTGAATTCGGTAGACTTCAGTCAGATCCAATGAATTCATGAGAGAGAGAGAATTATTCTACAAAAGCCAAAGCAGCCATTATTAGATCAGCTTGAGAAAGTCAAGTTCTGAACCAGGCTGATAATAGTCAATTTATCAGTTATTAATGCAATAAAAACTTGTTTGAGGAGAAAGAACAGGATCGGTGATCCTGTCTGATGCCTCTAGTTGGCTAAGCATGTTGGGAAAATGTTTGGAGAAATACCTTTTGCTATCCCTGAGATACCTTCCCCACGTGCAAAACTTAAATGAGATGGTACCTATTGGGATGCCAAGCTCAATAAAGATGAGGTTCGGGCTCAGCTAAACGTTGTATTTACTGGGTGGTGAACAGTAGGGACTTCATCTAGTTGGGCTGCGTTTCACTGAAGCAGGGGGATTATGCTATAGGAGCAGCACACACTTCCTGATACTTCATCTGGCTCCACTCTCAGGAAACCAGGAAGGGAAACAGGAAATACAGAAGGCTGTTGTTGGGGGCAAATGGGGAATATTTTTTTAGCTGTCTAAGGCATTGCAAAAAATAAATAAACTTTTTTCCCTGAAAAATGAGCCTTCCCATTTAATTTTGATAGCCTCAATGCTTCCAAGCATCCCAAAGAGCTCAGAACACTTTACAAAAAGTCAGTCAGTCAATGGGTATTTATGAAGATCCTACTGTGTGCCAGAAGCTGAGCTAAGTGCTGCAAAATTAAAAACATATCTTCTTCCATTACCACATCCAGAGGAGGAAGAAGGAAGGCAAATATGAGAATATCTGTGTTTCACCATTTGGGGATACTCAGTCTGAGAGCAAAACTACGGCTGACCATAGCAAGAGGAAAATTCGAAATTTCCAATTTTCCTTTCGTTATTCTGAGCTACGAGAAGGTGTTGGCTTTCCCAAGGAATTTAAAGTAGAATTTTATATGCTCCAAGTGCTTTGGTACCTATAACCAACTATTCTTTATGATATATAACCCTTAGGAAGAAATGGTGATTTCTATAACTCATATGTTATGAGGGGAATTGGCAAAAGTGAATCCAGTTCTTATAAGAATGAGCAAAACACCTAACTGATAACAACCCACAAGGAGGCTTGGTAAGAATGCTTCTGAAGGGTAGGTAGGTGGCACAGTGAATAGCACACCAGCCCTGGAGTCAGGAGAACCTGAGTTCAAATCCGACCTCAGACACTTAACACTTAGTAGCTGTGTGACCTTGGGTAAGTCACTTAACCTCAACCTTCCCCCCTCCAAAAAGTTAAAAAAAAAAAAAAAAAGCATGAGGAGGCTTCTCTCTTCCTACTTCAGAGCACACACAGCTGCGATGAAATGTAAAAGTATTCGTAGCAGCAGCAGTAGTAGTAGTAGAGTAGTAGTAGCAGCTGACATTTTATATAGTACTTTAAGGCTTATGACGTATTTTACCTACATCATCTCATTTTGCCCTCATAGTAACCTTTTGAGGGAAATAAACACATATTATTTCCATTGTATAGATAGGGAAGCTGCAGCCCAGAGAAGTAGAGGGTCCTGCCCATGGTCACAGAGCCCCAGAATGCTGGAGGTGAAATTCAAACTCAGATCTTTCCTGACTCTGAGCCCAGCATTCTTTCATTGTAACAGGTTGCTTCTCATGAATACTTGTCTCCAAGTACGGAGTAGCGTTAGTGTTAAAGTAATGATTGTGGGAATTTGGGATTAAAATAGAAGGAAATAAGCCTGTTTTTATGCCAAAAAGCTGCCATGCATAATAGGCATTTTTCATACATAAATAATTTGGTTTTTTCCCCTCTGCTCTCTCACTTAGTGCCCTTGTCAGTTCCTATGAGTTTAATTACCATCTCTATTAAGATGACTCATAGAGATAGAGGTGTAGATATAGATACACAGACATATTGAGTAGAGATGTGGCAACGGATATAGAAACAGATGAGACAGAGAGAGAGAAATCCGTCTCCCACCCCAGTCTCTCTCTTGTGTTCCAGTCTCATATTGCCAATTGCCTGACATTGCATGGTGCAGGTAGGTGACGCAGACAAAGGGTCCATGAACCTGGAGTCAGGAAGACCTGAGTTCAAATCTGGCCTCAGACTCTGCTACTAGCTCTGTGACCCTGGGTAAGGCATTTAACCCTATTTACCTCAGTTTCCTCATCTATAAAATGGGCTGGAGAGAAAATGGCAAGTCCCTCCAGTATCTTTCCAAGAAATACCCACAAGAGGCCCCAAGGAGTCAGACGCTGCTGATGATAAATGAACGGCAACAACCAATGACTGTTCCCATGTCCCATAGACACCTTGAATTCGACTCTTCTAAAACCAAACTCTCACTCGTTCCCCAGAACCCATCCTTCTAGTGACTTCAGTATTTAGTCAAGCGCCCCGCCATCCTTCCACCATGCCAGGCTCCTAACCTCGACCTTCCTCTCCCTTTTCCCAAGAGATCTCTGTGTCTTCCCAGCACCCCTCGGTGCTTTGTGCGTAGGAAGAAGACAATCAGTGGCTGTGGCAAGAATGATAACATGAATGCAAGGGGTAAGAGTCAGCCCTGGGTCTGGTGTTTAAAAGTTTGATCTACAAAGTTGGGTGCATGTTGAATTTGTAGATAATACCGAACGAGGAGAAGTAGCAGGATAAGAATTAAAGGTCACCTTGCCAAGTTTGAGAAGTGATTAGAGACAAACAGAACAAATGTCGGTAAGGGGACGCAGAGAGGGACACTTACAGTGAGAGGAAGCAAACACTGTGGAAGGACAAAGGGTCATGGTAGAAAACAGACTGAATGAGGAACTGAATAGTGAAGGTTTGGGTGCAGGTAGGTGCTGGAATGAATGAATGGGAGTACAAAACGTGGCAATCGTGAGGTCAGAGTACTGGATGCTAGACTCTCTCCTTCTGAGCTCCATTATTGCTAACAGGACATTCAAATGACTAAAGCCTGACAAATATTAGGGCTACCAGATAAACTTACAGGAATTAGTATTATTCAGTATGGAGAAAATGAGGGACAGGGACAATTTAAAATCAGGCTTTTAAACAAAAAGTGACCCAAGGAAAGGACGAGACTAAACATATTTAAAGGAGGAAAATGAGGGACTTAAAAGCAATATAATTTGGAAAAATTTCCTGAAAGTGAAGGATAACTACACTGATACACAGTAAGGTTGGTAAATGGGTATCATTACCAAATTAGCTCCCAACCAAAAGGAAAAAAGTAAAATTCAGAGTGAGATTCTAATACCTTGGAGTGCCTTAGATGGAAGGCTGCTTCCAGATATGAGAATAAAGTGGATGAATTTGAAAATAGACAGATATCTCTTCTAAGCCCATGCTGAAATCTAAGTTTAAACTCCAGACCTTCAAACAAAATTTAGCAAGGTAATTTTTCTCTAGTCCAATAGACTCAAAAACATCCTCGGCGAGCTCCCTTGGATAGGAGAGATAAAGAGGCACCGTTTTTGGAGTTGCTTTTTTCGTTTTTGAGGCAAGGTTAAGTGACTTGCCCAGGGTCATGTAGCTAATAAGTATCTGGAGCTAGATTTGAACCTAGGACCTTCTGACTTCAAAGCCAGTGTTCTAGCCCCTTTGCCACCTAACTGTGCCTGTGAGATACATGTTTTGATAATCCTCCATCTATAGTCCTAGAACTCTTATACCCAAACCTAACTCAGAGAAAGTGAAAATTTCCCAGTTTCTTTCATGAAAGCTATGGTACATATTTCTATATTCACAGTTCATATTTCTTCTATAAAGAAAATCGAGGCATGTGCTTCCCAGGGTAGTTAGATGGCACAATGGATGCATGCCAAGCCCTGAAGTCAGGAAGACCCGAGTTCAAATTTGACCTCTGACACTTTCTAGCTGTGTGACCCTGGGCAAGTCACTTCACCCTGTTTGCCTCCATTTCCCCATTTGTAAAATGAGCTGGAGAAGGAAGTGACAAATCACTCCAGTATCTTTGCCAAGAAAACCCCAAATGGGTCACAAAGAGTCAGACACTACTGAAAAATAACTGAACAACAAAAAAACTTCCCAGGATACAAATCTAGCAATGTCACACCCCTGTGAGATTCTTTAGTGACTCTCTATTTCTTCTAGGATAAAATGCAAACTCATTTAAAGCCATTTAAAGCCCCTCACCATATGGCTCAAGCCTACCTCTGTAGGATTTCCTCTCATGATTCCCCTTCACACACTTTCTATTCAAGTCACACTGGCTTACCTTCCCAAATTCATCATTCCGTCTCCTTTCTCCACAACTTCGCCCAGGCTGACCGATGTCTGGAATACACTCCTCTTTGTCTCAGAATCTCAGCCATGCTTCAAAGCTCAGCTTATCTGCCACTGGCTACAAGAATCCTTTTCAGATCTAACACCTTCCAGTTCTTACAAGTTGTCAAGGCTCTCTTCTTCCTCAAATAATCGCCTATCTTTATCTGACTACACATTTGATCTCCCTCCCATCCCAGTCAAATGTAAATTCCTTGTTATAGAGTCCACTTTTCATTTTGATTGCCCATGTCTAACATGGAACCTTATACATAGAGATACTTAATACATGTTTTTTAGATTGCAGTGGAATATTCCATGAGAGCTTCAAAGGAAAGTTGAAGAACTCGCTTTTTCATAGAAATATCCAAGGAAGACAAGATAAACCCAAGAATGCCCACCATGAGTCTAGACATGAAGTCACAAACACAGGATCCAGTGATACGTGTTACTTCTTACAGTTAAAATTGAAGCCTGTAATATTGCTTCCCATCAATGCTTCTTTGTTTGGTCTTCTTTGTTTGGGTCCTCCCTCTGGTGAAGAGTAGCAGAATTTCACACTATACATACATACATACATACATATATATATATATATATATATATATATATATATACACACACACACATACATATACATATCTATACATATACACACACATATGTAAGTGTATATGTATGTGTGTATATATTTATACGTATACATACACACACACACATAGAGTCTTTCACCCTACTGCCAAAAATAAAAATGCTCACCTTACAGATAACTTTCTAGTAATAACCTCTCAGAGTTAAATTAGGCTGGTCCTTAAACAATAAGTTGCTGCTGTTGTCAATTCTTCCTTCTGGAAGAGGACCAATGACACTTAAACAAAAGACACGCACTGTCAGCCTAGGCTTGAAGCCCTTCATTTGAACAATAAGAGATCATGAAAAGGATGGATTCAGAGACACCCTGGATACTTGTATGAACTGATACAAGACAAACAGAACAGAAAGAACTTTTTGAACAATGACTACAACAAAGGAAGGCCCCTCTGAAGATTTTTTAAAAAATCTGATCAACAGAGTAACCAATGACTCCAAAAGACAAATGCTAAATCATGCATGGTTCTCACATGAGTAAAAGTGGTGATAAACCAGAGGTACAGAATGAGACTTGTTTTCAGACCCGGTTAATGTGTGGATTTATTTTGCTGGACTATTCTAGTTTGTTGCAAGTTGTTGTTCAGTCATTTTTTTATTGTGTTCGACTCCTCATGACCCCATTTTGGGGTTTTCTCAGCAAAGACACTGGCATAGTTTGACATTTCCTTCTCCTGATCATTTTATAGATGAGGAAACTGAGGCAATGGAATGGTAATGGAAATTTGAGATCTTCTCTGCCTCTTAATAGACCTAAGGGAATTTGAAGACCTTCCCTGCTTTAAAGGTATGCTCTGCCCCCTAATAGGCTGAATATAATCACATGGAGCCTGTGGTATGAGGAGTTTGCTGAAGGATGGAGCAGAGCCCACAGGAAGCCGGGAGTTAGAGCAGCTAGACGTGGTTGGGAGGAGAGGACAAATCCAAGGGAGACAGTTAGGCATGTGAGTAAAAGTTGGTGTTTGCCACCTGCTGTGACAACTAGGCTTGTGTTGGTTTCTGAGAAAGCCAAAGGATGCTGTGGCTCTCTGTGCCATTGTGGCTTATTAACTTCTTTGCTACTATGATGGAACTGGCTTACTCATTTGGGGATTCAGTTTTCTGGTGTCTAAATGAATGTTTTGCTTCTGTCTTCTATATGGAGAGTCTGTTAAATTTTGTGATCCCATGCTATGCCAGTATTTATAGTGACCACGAATATTGCATTGACACTACAGGCAAATAGGGTCTCATAACTAGTAAGGTGTCTGAGGCTGTATTTGGACTCAGAAAGGGGAGTCTTCCTGACTTCAGACCCAGCACCGGATACGCTGTGCCACTTCCCTGCCAATTTGTTACAAGAGAGAGCTTTTATTTCATGGAGAGTATAGGGAGAGGATAGTGATACTCTTCTCCCCAAAAAAGGAAGAAATGAAAGAAAAGAGAATCAACAAAACTTTTTTTGAAATGAATAGTGGAGAACAGAAGGAAATTCAAAAGGAGACGAGACAAGTAGGACGGCTTTGGAGCTGCTGCATTGATCATTACGTATTTAAAAAGATGCACCTGATTGTGGTTTGTACTTTCATATGCAATTCTCTTTTTCTGTCCTTGGTATATGAAAATGGATATGGTTGTTGCCACTTGTTGATGATGATGATGATGATGATGATGAAGGAAAAGAAGGAGAAAAAGGAGGAGAAGAAGGAAAAGGAGGAGGAGAAAAAGAAGAAAAGGAAGAAGGAAGAAGGAAAAAGGGAGAAGGGGAAGGGGAAGAAGGAGGAGAAGAAGGAGGAGGAGAAGGAGGAGGAGGAGGAGGAAGAGAAGGAGGAGGAGGACGAGGAGGACGAGGAGGAGGACGAGGACGAGGAGGAGGACGAAGAGGAGGAGAAGGAGAAGGAGAAGGAGAAGGAGAAGGAGAAGGAGAAGGAGAAGCAGAAAACTGAAGGGAGGAGGCAGAACATAGCAGCTCTAAAAAGAAGAAGCCTTTCCATTCAAGAAAGGACTGACTTCACAAAACTTGAGCTTTCCTGGCTCAGCCATCAGGAAGCCTGGGGCTCCTCAACACCACAGGCGGAAGACTTTACTGACTTTTCTTATAATCTAATTCCTCTGTCAACAAACTGCTGACTTCTCTGAATAGCTACTATTCCAGGTTTTTGTATCGATACAAGTTAGAGGCGAAATCTATTTGCTCTGAGGAGCTGGTAAGCAAGATCACCCGCCAAGGGTAGTTTGTGCTTGAAGGAAATTAATCAGTTCTGGTTTTAAAAGGGGAAAAAGTGAAGCTTGTGTTTACAAATCTCTTCAATTTGCACAGACCAGCCAGTCTCCAAGAACTAGACACAAAACTTCAATTAATGTTACACTTAGGTTATTCAAAGGGCCATTTTCTGACCAATAAACTACCTCATCAACGCCTTTCCTCTGGTGGCTCCGATTCTGAACCAAAACTACAGACAAAATAACATTATTTTTGAGAATATGAAAAAAAAAGGCAGTGCTATAATGAGCCATTTTAATGGACAAAATGGAGTCAGGAGCAAGGGCAGGTGAGTAGGAGATGAGCCTTAAAGTTAATTTTAAAATTCCTTTGGATGTGGAGCAAAAGCCAGGGGCCACAAGGACCCGGAGAAAATAGAAACGCTCCGTGATCATAAAGATGCCACTGCTACCAGCAGAGGAAACAAAC
The DNA here is from genome assembly GCA_028646515.1 of Pseudochirops corinnae. Lineage (NCBI taxonomy): Eukaryota > Metazoa > Chordata > Mammalia > Diprotodontia > Pseudocheiridae > Pseudochirops > Pseudochirops corinnae. The sequence continues at coordinate 5,466,360 of CM053587.1, forward strand.
CAGGCAAATTGGGGGTTTCCCATTTCATTGAATTGTTCTTTCTAGCTCATTTCTAAACTCCACTGCCGAAGGTGCACTCTCTCAATTTCTGGGGCAAAACCCAAACCCCTTTCCCACCTACTTCCCGTTCTGATAAGGAATTTCAAGTAAGAATTTGACTCTTGCTTCATTTTTTAGCATCGAATAGAGGACAGAAAGCCAAACCCCAAAGTTCAAGCACCATCTCTGATTTGCGCTGGCTGTGTGACCTAGGCAAAAGGAAATTTGTTTTACTTCCACCATGCCTAAGTGACTAACACTCAAAGTACCAAATAACAAATTAGCTTATTAATAGCTGTGTGCTGTGTTATATGTTATGATATAACATAACATAATGGAATATAACATAAGTTATATATTATAAATGATCAAAATGAACGCAAGACAAAGTCAGTAATAACTTCCTACAGACAGGTGACTCTGCCCAGCCCTGCCTCACTTAAATCCAACTCATTTGCATGTCATGGCATCACCTCCCTGATGTCAGGCTCCTCTCTGAGAAGGAAGTACAATGACCCCCATTACTGTTAGCAAATGGTTTTCCTTCTGTTTCTAATCCTGATGATTCCTCACACTCAGGTGGCACTTAGGTTTTCAAAGGTTTTTTTTCCCCAACGATGCAACCAGGCAGGCCAGAAAGCATCCTAGCGATGATTCTGCGTATTTCAATAGCGCTCAGACCTTCCCCAAGGGGCTCATGTCTGTTCTCCCATTTGATCCTCCCAACCTTTTCAGCCAGACAGAGCAGGCATTGTTTTCTCCATTTTACAGATAAGGAAACTAGGACATGGACCATTGAGGTGACTTGCTCTGTCTCACAGAAAGTCTTGCAAATTCACTTGACATTTACTTAGTGGGTCTGCAGCCCCAATCTTAAGTTTATTTTCAGCCTAAATATACAACCACTTTGACTCACAGATAAGAAAGAAGTTGCCTATTTGCACAGCCTAGTCTGACAAGCAGAGCTTTCTAGTAATCCTGTCTTCCCTCAATATCATTTCCAGTTTCTTCTTTTCCTCTAAGGAAGCCTCTCTAATTTAGACCCTACTTCAGCATTAGATTAAACTTTTTTTTTGTACTATTACCCATAAAGAGTGAGCTTGCGAGGCAAGCCAGTAGTTTCTGCAAAGCATGAGAAGATGGCAGAGGAGGGGGAGGAAGGAGAGAAGAAGGAATATTTAAACTACTTAATAAAGTCCATTTTTACCTACTGAAGGTTTTTAGTTAGTTGTTTATATGATTGTAAGACACTACCATTTACAAGTCCCTTCCAAAAAGCAGTAATATAATAAGTTTCAGTTCCATGTATACAGAAGGGTATAGGAGGAAAGTTCCAGGTGCCCTTTGAGTTTCTAATCTGTGAGACAAGAAGCATTTATTAAGTGCCTACTATGTGCCAGGAAGCTATTTGATACAGTGGATAGGGGCACTGGGTTTGGAATCAGGAAGACTCATCTTCCTGAGTTCAGATCTAGCCTCAGATGCTTACTAGCTGTGTGATCCTAGGCAAGTCACTTACCTCCATTTGCCTCAATTTCCTCATCTGTAAGATGAACTGGAGAAAGAAATGGTAAACCACTCCAGCATCATTGCTAAGAAAATCTCAAATGGAATCACAAGTAGTTAGACACAACTAATCAACTAAACAACAAATGTGCCAGGCATTGTGTTAGGTAATAGGGAAAAAGAAAGTCCCTGCTCTCAAGGAGCTCACAGTCTAATTGGGGTGGGAGGACTATGCACAAAGAAGCTATAGACAGGATGAATTGGAGACATTCACAGAAAGATGGTGTCATATTAAGGGGGATCAGGAAAGTCTTTTTATAGACAGTGGGATTTTACTTAGGACTTGAAAGAAGACAGCACTCCAAGGTCATATAATGAAACTTTTTTCTTCCTAAGTATTCTACTGTATATGTTGAATATTTCACTGATTCCAAGAAATCTACTACATATCTAGGATCATAAGATCTAGAGCTGGGAGATACCTTAAAATCCATCTAATATCACCCCCTCAGAAGATGCTGAGGTCCATAGAATTGAAGCCATTTGCCCAAAGTCTCTCAGCTATTAAGTAGCTGAGACAAGATTTGAAGGCTGGTCTTCTAATGCTGAATCAAGCACTTGTTTCCCACTACCCTAAGAGGTCTCATCATTCAGAGAATGAGATCCTCATGGGTAACAATATAGGAAAGCTAAAGCCGTCTGGATAGGACTCCATTGTTACATGCAATCACATTATACTGATGACTACCCTCTTCCCAGTCTGAAAAATTACAGTTGAAAATTAGATTTCACCTGGAGCTCTGTGGCTAATAACCTATCTGACATTGTGCTGGAGAGGTTACTCTCTCGGTAAGGGATTTCAGATATGAATGTACCAGTAAGGGGAAGCCAGACAAAAAGACCAGTTTTCTAAGCAGGTAAAATAGGATAGGCTCTGATATCATCTGACAAGCAGTGGGAAGTCTGACCTGCTGAAAAACATCTCTCCCAAAGCTTTTCTTGGTGCTGAAAACTTGTTCTTCTGATGATTCTTCTCTGTGTCTTAAAGGATTTTTTTCCTTCTATTTTTCAAAATTCAGGATTTAATGTCCAATCAATACCAATGAACACTTATTAAGTCTTTACTCTGAGAAAACTCTATGAAAGTGATTTAAAAGGAAGGGGTTTCATTGTTGTTGTTTTTTAATGGGAGAGAAGCCTTCAAGACCCGAAGAAATTGATCTCTGACAGTAGCAACTACTGCTGTCATTCAATTCCATGCATAAGAGCAAAGTGAACAAGGGTCATAGAAAGAATCAGGGAAAAAACTAACTTTTCATTGATCAGAGCTTTTTGAATCAGAATTTTCTCTGTGAAAGTATTTAACAGATTACTTGGATGAATAATCTTATTAGAATCAAAACAATCCTGAATCTTGAAGGGAACTTTATTTAGAACAGAGGAACTTTAGAGCACGTCAGGCCACATGCAGATCAACACTCCTAAATGCTGCCCAAACCAAAGTAAAATGTAATTGGGAAATATTTAACAAGATAAATAAAACTACAACGTAACAGAGATAATATTATACTTTAAAATTAAGTCAAGATGTAGCCTGCAGGGATGCATATGTACCTACTAATTAGTGGCCCCAGTCTCTATCTGATTTAGACTTGGCTGCATCAGAGCAAGGGTTCAGACTTGGAGACCCCAAAAAAGGTAGCAAGTATTCTACATTTTCAATGGAAATGAACTTACATGTACTTTTTACTTAATTGTGCTTTGTTGTTTCGGCCCTGTCCAACTCTTTGTGACCTCATTTGGGTTTTCTTCACAAAGATACTGGAGTAGTTTGCCATTTCCTTCTCTAGTTCATGTTGCAGATGAGTAAACTGAGGCAAACAAGGTTAAGTGACTTGCCCAGGGTCATACAGCTAGTGTGTGAGACTGGATTTGAGCTCAGGAAGATGAGTTTTCCTGACTCCAGGCCCAGCGCTCTATCCACTGCACCACCAAGCTGTTCCTCTTAATTGTACTACTCCATAGTTATGGGGTAAACTTTACACAGTCAATCTCTAAAAGTTAAGAGGAAGAAAAGTATTAGGAAAAATTGTTTAAAATCAGATGAAAATGGTTGTTAAGCACCTTATAAATATTTCAAAGTATTTGCTAGGTACTAAATAATACTTCAGTCATTCAATGGATCTGTGATCTAAATCACGTGAGCACCTTCTGCAAGAGAACAAATCACATCTGATCCCTCCACACTTCATCCTGGGCAGCTCTCATCTATTCTCCACAAGAAGCATACACAATGAGATGGGGACATTCCACCAGATCTCTTAACATCATATGGGCACGGATGGCACACACACATTGCTCCTCTTGTCCCTTGCTCTCCTTCATGATCAGCCACCTCCTTTTCTTGTTACATGTGCCTGTGATGACCTCACTATAGCCCACTGAGTCACCTACAACTAATTCTTCAGATACTGTGGCATTTCATGACCTCGGACATATGGCATCACCAGGAGAATACGGTTATTTTAAAGATGAACCTTGGTTCTAAAAAACACATGATGAACCCCATTTCCTTCCTCTCCGTATAGAGGGAGGGGCTATAGGTACTGTCAGATGTGGTCATCATATCAGTTTTGAAAAACTGTTTCTCTTTGTCACAAAAAAGGGTTCAGCAGGATGGGATGAAGGTGCTAAAAAAAAAAAAATGTGATCCCAAAAAATGGCATCCATTCTTTGTTTCAGAGAAGTGCTTGGAGTCGTTAAACCCCTTTGCATCTTCTCACTTGTTAATCAGCCTGATTTTTCTTTCTGATCAATTCTAGGCCCAGTTTATTGTCCATTTGCAGTGTCCTTCCAACATTTATGTACTGTCAGGTCCAACCAGCTCTTTGAACTATCCAACAGCTTATCTTACTCTAGATAATAGATAACCTTCATCCATTTGATTTTTCCTGCTTGGAAATTCAGGTCAAAGTTTTTAAGCAATTCTAGATTAGCCCCATATCTCATCCACAAACATGATCACTTGGAGAATTTTTAAATCTCCAGAGAATCCTTTTTCCCTTACTTCTGCACTGAATAGTCTCCCTGAAAATGGCAACCACCTTTGGTGAGTATATTCCCTCCTGTTGCATGCCTTGTTTGATATTTACAATCGAGCATCAAGCAAAGTTTTCTCTGTTACTGCACCTGTCAAAGTTTTGGATGGTTTTAACTCACGTGTGGGAGACGCCTTATTAGAGGGGGAACCTTCAAAGGGGCACTTTGTTTCCTTAAATAAAATGCTTTTTGATCATCCACAAACAGTAGACACAGTGGGTTCTTGTACATTCTATACCCTTCAGGTGACTGTGTGATTGTCACAGAATACTGTTCTGAAAGCCTGCCTCTTGTCTTCTCCTTATCAGAGACACTCTACATACGTAGAGTGTTTCTATCCAGATTTACAGACATGGTAAAACAAAAAGACATGTAAATCAGCAGTTGTTAATGTTTTCTCTATCACTGATTCACGTAGGGATAACATCTGTGACTTTTTTCCCAAGCATTTTGAATCCTTCCCTAGCTCAGATCTCTTCACAGCTGATTCCTCAACATACTCAAAATTGTATCACCACCAGTGAAGACTGACTTCAAACTTAGTTTAGTCCAGTTTTTTTTTCTCCTATTTGTTTTCTTCAGGGCCTTTTCTATTTACTCATGCAGCACATCGGAGGCCATCCAAATTTGGTGGCTCTGCTGTCAAGGATGATGAAAAGAGTTGGTTATGGAAATAGTAACAGACCTCTTTCATTTTCCATCTGTTTGTTGCCCACCATTCAATTTCATTTTTAAGTGTTCTTGGGATTATAAATTAATAGAGTCTCTGGTCAAGCTATCTATAAACTTTTTTCCCCTCCACTCCTTCTCACTATTTTATATCATAATATTTTACCATCATCTTCCTTAAGATTTTACAAACAAGTTAATAATACACTCAAGTTGACTTTGGCTGCCATATCTTTCAAGGTTTGGGGGACTGAGTATCTGGGCTCTTCATCATAAAAATTTTTTTATTCTGGAAATAGTCATAGTCAGGGTCTGCATCTGTTCTTATATCCATTTGTTAAAACAGGTTTGTTAAAATAGGTTAAGTTTTCCCAATTGCACGCCATGCGTTTTTATCATCCCTTTAAGTCTAGGAATGAATTTTATCATTGTTCTTCTAGTTCAGTGGTCTACACGTGATTCAGAAATAACTCTCACATTGCAAAATTCAAGTATTTTCTGTATACCAAAATATGATCAACTTCATTTTATGACATTATTTGTTGTTTACTATGCTCAGCAGCTCCAATCCTCTTCTCAAAGAAACTATGATCTACAGTAAAGGGGTGAAGTTTCCATGTATCCTCAGGTCTCTTTTGCTTCCCACTCACTGTCCAATATACTTTTCTGTCATCCATTCCATGCTCATTGTTGCATTTAAATCACCAAATATTCAAGTAATACTAAATGTGTACTTAATTTAGAGGTTCTTATCAAGTTATTCATAGAATTTCTATTTCTCTTCATCCTCTGCAACAGATGTTGGCTCATATGCTGTAATTATTGTCATGGTGATATTTTCACAAATGTTAATCCTAAGCACTGTAACACAAGATAACCAAATGTCCCATGAAATGATGACTCGCACAAGACATACAATAAAACCAAGCCATTTACTGGCCGTCCCTTGGGCCATCCTTCCCTTTAGCTACAGCTTCCCTTGTCTTCTGATTTTGTTGATAAGACTTTGGTTGACTTTTGTGTTGTTATAATAAATAATAATGATGAAGCCGTCAAAAAAAATTTTCTATTCTGAACTAAACAAGCAGAAAATATGCATGCTTTGGAACCCAACAACCTACACACAGCTCACTGAACTAGTTATAAAGGCCTATCCATGTAATCTCTTAATTTTCACACAAATATTTTAATATCCATATATAATAAAAGATTCACTAAATAATGATTAGAAGCTCTTCTATGACTAGATTCGGCTAGTCCCTTAACCATGATAACAGTAACTCTTTTTCATACTCCTTTGTATTACCAGCACGCCACCTTGCACAAAGTGCTGCTGCTTAATCATGTCAGACTCTTGGCCACTCCATTTGGGATTTTCTTGGCAAAGATACTAAAGTGGTTTGGTGGTTTGCCATTTCCTTCTCCAGCTCATTTTATAGATAAGGAAACTGAGGGAAACAGGACTGAGTGACTTGCCCAGAGTCACACAGCTAGTAAGTGTCTAAGGCTGAAATTGAACTTGGGAAGATGAGTTTTCCTTACTCTGGGTCCCGTGCTCTATCCGCTGTACCATCCAGCTGCCCTTGCACACAGTAGGTGATGAATAAACATCTGAATGTATGAATAGATACATAAATTTGCCATGTGCCCTAGTAAGCTAACAAACTCAGAAAAACACTTAAAGCACTATTGATAAATCTACTAAGAAAGGAAGAGCAGGGCTCTCAGAAATAATATCACACTCTTCCTGACCTCAGTGAACCATGAACTAATCAGTCACTTCAGAGAAATTAAAATGTTCCTTCACATTCAAATCAACAACTGAAAACACAGCGGCTACCAGAATTTTAAGGAAATGGGGGAGGTTAGGGAGAGAAAATTACATTTTTAGAAGAACATTTGCAAGGTTAGATGAAAAAGTGTGGCAGGGCAGGAAATCAACAGCATATTTGGAATTCTACGGAACAAATTAACAGCTAGAAGAAAACATGCACCTGGCAGGAAAAAATCCTTCAAGGAAATTATTGAGACATGATACACTTCCTGTCATAGCAACACGAGCTAGTTCGTAAAACTAGTATCTCCTAAATTGTAAGTAGCTTTAAATATCCTAAGCTAGATTTTAGATTTTAAGATACAGTAGAACGTTTTAAAACACCTCGTTGTGCTATTCAAATCATACAATGTCCAGCAGCAAATACGGTGGCATCCAGCATGGTTTCACTGCCTCTGATATTTGCAAAACATGATAAGCAGGATTATACACAAATAGATCCCATCTCAAATCCGTAATTGGGTCTACAAAAAAAAAAGTGTTACGTGAAAAATTAAACAGACACAGTTCCTGTGAAACTCCATAGGAACAAAAGGATGAATAACCAAATGATGTTCCAATGGGCTTTCCCAGACCTTATGGAATTTTGTTTATTACTGCAATAACAAGGTTAGAATGAAGTGATTATTATTGGAGGAACCTCATATGAAATGTCTCTACTACAATCCATATTCCCCTTCCTACTTTTAGTTCAAAGTGGCATGTATTTAACTTAACCATCTTTGTACTCCCCAAAATTGGCACAGTACTTTGCACGTAGGTGGTCAATATATATCTGAATAAACATATTTAGACATTAGTAATATATGTGTATTCACATATATACATATGTGTATATATATGTATATGTATGCATGTGTATATTTATTACAAATCTTAATTAGTCCTGAAGAACACTGTAGGCTTCATTGAGAAACCCACTGACAAATGAACAGCAAAAGTCCTTCAAAATCATGGCTCACAAACCTGGTCCCTGAGAGAGCGCTACAGAGCTGTCTGTCCTGCCCTTCTGATACAAAACCAAGGTTTCCATTGACAAGCAAAGCAGAAAATGAAAGCTATAATGAACCACCGCCAGAATTATCTGGAAAATTGCTTCAGTTTCCCATTGGCAGTGAAGACAACCACAGTATAGTTCATTCAACTTCACTTTTGTCCAAACAAAGTCAGGACTTGTGGCTAGTAAGAATCAGCTGGCAACTGGAATAAAAATCGTTTCTCTTTGAAAATATCCAGGCTCCAGGAGGCCATGATAATATTACAAATATCTTTCACCGGATTTTGCCAGGTGAGCTGTCATTTTTTTCATGTCAAACACAGGGAAGAAATATAACATTTTAAATCAAGAATAAAAATAGTAAATGTGATTTACTTAAATCAAGTAAAACAGTCTGTGTTTGTTTGCGGCAAAGATTCAGACAGATCACCTCCAATCACACGTGTGAACTGAAACTCAACATACCGTCCCCTACTGTTTCTGAAACTCAGCTTTGTGGAGTGTGGCAAAAATTAGTAGAATGCCATCACAAGTCCACATGTATTAATTTTGGGCCAAAACCAAACAAAATGGAGACATAATGAGAGGTTAAAAAATACTTGTTGAATTTAATGTAACAACAATGGTAACTGTCTACTGACAGTCCTCTGATCCTAACCATGCAAATGTGAAGGGAGTACTTGTATCTACTGAGGCTGAAGGCAGCATGGAGTACTCCAGTCACTAAGCCATAGGGACTGTAAGCAAAGTTACTGCAAGTCGTCCAAATAGGCTAATTCCCCGAAGGCCTCCATCCCCGGTACAACCTAACAGTGTTCTACACCACACTCCTCCTCCCTCCCATACACACACTCTACCTTTTGATCAAAAACTACCAAATCAGATGTCATAAAAATTCCTAAATTGATTTTTAAACAACCTCAGAAATGAAATCCTTAGTTTAGCTTAAAATTTGACATTTATCAAAGATGCTACATTCCAGGGAATGTTTTTTCTTTTTTTTTGGTAAGTAATTGAGCACATTAGCCTTCCTCTGCTAAATGAAATTAATAATATTTTTCCATTATCTTGAAACACAGTTAAAAACAATTCCTGGATTCTTACCAACTTCTTCTACTTTCATGCCCATGAAGTACATAGAGAACAACAACATTAACTGCCGACACATGGTAATCTGCAGGTACGTGGAATCTAATACAAGCCAACAATTATTTGAGTACTTTTACTCAAGGGACTGAGGCTATGAAGACAAAATGTGAGACAGTCTCTGACCTCAAGGAGTCTATATTCTACTGGTAAAGTAACTGAGAGAATCACTTTCTCCTTATAATGATGAAACACGTCAGGACCATCAATCACGTCAACTTCCTAAACAATTTGTACATCATCAACCTATCAATTATCATGTGCCTGCTGTAGAGGGCACATCATAGGTCAAGTTTTCATGGAATATATAAGAGAATATAAAAAACTGTCCTTATAAATTGGAAAACCAATGGTCTCTACCACTAAATTTCTGAAGGCCATATAGAGAAAAACACTTAGAACTTCAAAGCACAGTTTTTTTAAATGTAAAAATAGACAAAGACTATTGTCTACCCCCAACTATATCTTGTATTCCTTTCCTGGCAAGAACACACTTTAAGTTAATGCCCCCAAAGGATGATTGGTTGGCAAGTAAAATGCAAGGCTTTCATTCAACTGATGAAAGGCCAAAAAAAAAATTCAGTAGACATCCCATAAACTCAAAAGGTAAAACTTCGTGATAAACTGAAATCCAGGTTACATCCAGAAAACATTTCAAAACCACCATTTTTCCTTGATTGTTTCAAAGTGACATTTCCCCTGTAAGTGGTAAAGAAAATGAGACTTCAGCACTTTGGTCAGGTCTGATCACTCCTACTCATGTAACGTGCTCAGCATCATCCTGAACACAGAGGTCATCTGCAGAGGCTTCTGAAATATTTTCTTTTTACTTTCTTTTTTCCTCTCATTTCCACTAAAGGGGACTAAAAAGCAGAGGGACCAAAAAATTCCTCCCCAGTGCTGTCCTAAGAAATCAATTGATATCTATAGAACCTTCTTTGGGATCATCCCCCAGTTTGAACTACCAAGTTGAGACCCCAAAAGGGTGACTGCTACCTGGAGTTGTAGAGGTAACCCTGGGTGTGGCTATTCTGACACTATTGGACTCAAACCCTCACTGGTATACTTCCCCTTAACAATCAGTCAGTAGATGCAATTAACTTTCAGAAATAGCATAAGGAAAATGGTAGTTACGAAGTGTCAAAAAAAAAAAAACCTAAGGCACATTGTCCTATAAAAACACAGACTCTGGTAGGGAGGAAGAGTGGGCATGAACTTAAAAGTGTAATGACAACGAGGTCTATGCATCGAAATTACTGTATTTCTTCAGAGTTCCCACGAAGTTCTTTGTGGGTTGGAGCATTTTTTGTATTGGTGATATTTTCTATGCACCACACATCAGCTCTCATAATGACTACTTCCTTGGTTGCTACTATTTCAAAACTATTAAATTAATTAATAAGAACACATTTCCTACCTTCTCTCCATATATGATGAATGGCTGGGGGGAAAAGTGGCTGAGCTGGACAATGGAAGGATAATAGCTTTAAATGATACTTCAATTTGATGAGTATTTTTTTTTCAGACTTACTGGTAGTATCTTAATTGTTTCAAATAATACAGGATTATAAATACACTGCCATAAGACTGAAAAATCCTGATCCTGAGGAAGTCCCCATAATTCTCCCCAAAAAACTATATTTACATTTTAACCCAGAACTCCATGAACTTTCCCAGATCCAATTTCCTGACCTTTCTGTTTTGCTATGGCAAATTCCCTAAAAGGCATTCACCCAAAGAATAGTATAGAATTCAATGTCACATTATCTCTAAGGAGTTCTATATGGATCTGCCTTTTCACATCTGGTAGGATACTAACTATGTGCCCTTCTAGACCCAGAAGGGAGAAAAGCATTCTTCTCACCCAGCCCCCACTCCCAATTTTCTCTGGAGCAGCACACTTCCTCCTGGATATCCTCTCTTGTTCCTTGGAACCCTACTCCAAGATAGAGAAAGGGAAGATTTTTTTTTTATTGTGAAAAAAAATTACTGATGAGAAAGGGACCACCAAGTGAACCAACCAAAATTTATTGAACACCTACTATGAGTTGGACGTTGTAGAAAATACAGTTTATAATCTGGCTGAGAAGATTTACAAAGCAAAAAAAGGAACCAAATGAGTAGTGTGAATTATAAGTGATCTATTAATTGAAAAGAGAGAAATTCTCTTACAGTTGGGATTATCAGGAAAAAGTATCATGGAAGAGACGTAATTTGATTTGGGTCTTAAAAACAGGATTTGGATGGGGGAGGGAGAGTAGAATCCTAGACAGGGAAAACAGTGAACATGAAATCATAGAAGCAGGAAGGCACAAAGCATATTTAGCAAACAGTGAACAGACCAGTTTGGTTAGAACAAAGGGTGTGTGTAGAAAATTGAGTGATGAACACTAGTGGCAGAATTACTACTATAAGGCGGGAACAACTGGAGCTGTCCATTTATGGTATATTTTAGAAAAAGAAGTGCCAAACAGTTGGAAGGGAAGAGTAGGAACTTGAAAATTCATTGGGAAGCCCAGTTTTTTTAAAAGTGTAAGAATTGTCTTAGACATTCAAAGAAAATAAATAAAAACCCTACAATAACTGAGGACGTTGCCTTCTAAAATGCTTGGGGTACAAAGGGGTAGTACATGAGGAAAAACTGGGGAACACCCAAGCTGACAGACCTCATTATCCTAGTAATAAAACAGACACTATATGCAAATATAATCTAAAATCAAAAGGTAGAAAATTGTCCCCAAGGGACTTTGCCAGCATCACCCATCCCAAACCATCTAGTCCAATGAAAGATTCCTCTTCCTCCCTGGTTACACTCAATTCTTTCTGAAGCTTCCTTGCCTACATATAAAATGTTCTTGCTGCAAAGACAGGAGTACTTAACCTTGGGTCCATGAGTTTGATTTTATTACATATTTTGATAGTTATATTTCAGTACAATTGATTTCCTTCCTAAGCCTATATATTTTGTCTCATGCATTTAATATTATTCTGAGAAGGGCTCTGTAGGCTTTACTACACTGCCAGAGGAGTCTATAACAGACACACAGACAGACACACACACACACACACCAAAAAACTCTTCTCTAAATTTAAAAAAAAACTAGTTGGCATTTTTCTATTCTCTAAATGTCTCTAAGTCTGGGAATCTCTCGGTTACTTAGAAGGAAAGGTAACCGTGCAGTGAACATATGTGGAATCCAAGACTTTTATTTCTATGAAATCTCTTGGGATCAAATCCATAGAAGTAATTCATCAGTGTTATTCTGAGCTCCTGGCTGGGACTCAAGAGAAAACAAGATAATAATATTAATTTGTTTGAATATCCAAACACCTGCTATTGGTTTTATATTGATTATAGCCTCCATATCATAGCAATATCAACCAATTCAGCTGGCTGGCACTATGAAGGCAGAGACTAAAGGCTGAAATTAGAGGAGACAGAACCTGACTAGAAGAGATGTCGACAAATGTTACCCTCTCCCTCTTTCCAAAACACAGCATTTTCACTTCCTTCTGAAATCAGGAAAATCTGCAGCTCTGAAATGAAGGGGGGACACAAAGAATTTGCTGCTTTTTTTTAAAAAGCATGTTTTTGAAAGATAGAATTTCTCTTGGAAACCAGGCAAAGCACTATTTGCATATAGTACCTGTAGATTTGTTCTTAGAAGGCTGGCTCAAAATAACTTACTAGAGCAAAGGGAAGGATCATTGGCAGTCTGTACCCATGCCAGTCTGCATTAAAGACAGTAATAATTCACATTCCCATAGTGCTTCAAAGTTTACAAAATACTTTCCTCAAGACAACTTCATGAGTTAAGTAGTCCTAAGAATAATTATCTCCACTTTACATTCAGGGAAACTGAGGGCTTAAGAGCCTTGCCCATGATCACAGAGCAAGTGTGTCTCACAGCCATCACTTAATCTGAGTGTCAAACTCTCCTCCAAAAGTGTCACAGTAATAATAACATTCACTAAGGCATTCTATGTCTAGTACGTAATCATCAAGAACTAAAACTTAGAATTTGTTCTACTATCTTATGCTTAAGAGGGAACTCTAGAAAACTATAGGATATATAGTCCGATGATTGATCTGCATTGGTAGAGGGAGTTTACTGAAAGGGGTTCCCTAAACAGATCTGAACCCACCCTTCAACTCCCTTTGCCTGCAACATGCAGATATATACACAAAGGTGGAAGAGAGGAAAGGCATTGTGACATTATGGATAGACCCAGACTTGATTTTAGGAAGACCCAGCTGTCAAGCTCTGTTTCTTTCTGACTGAGATCTCTCAGTGCCTCTATGCAGCTAAGTACATCAGGTGCTGGACAGCAATTGTAGAGGGGATTTCCTTACTGAAAATTGGCCTCATCAATCAAATCACAGGTCCAGAGCAAAAAGGAGCATGGAATGGAGAATATGGTGGTAATAGTAAGGAAAGAGTCCTGGCACCAAAGGACCTTGTTTCAAATCTTGCCTCTTATACCAACTACCCATGTGATCCTAGGAATGTAATTTAATTTCACTGGGCCTCACATGTCTCATGGGTAAAATGATGAAGTTGGACTGGATGGCCAATAAGTCCCTTTCATTTCTAGACCTATGATCCTATGAATATAAATAATATTCCTGGAAAAGTAAATATTTATAAAAATATTATTTGCTTATGACAAAAATAACCAAAATCCAAGTAGCCACCCAGCTTTAACGAGTTTTCTAGACACCAAATATTAACTCTAATTCATTCATTCCAAAGAATTTTTAATGTTCCCTTTATAATGACAATATTAAATATTATCATGGCTGTGCAGAAGCAAAAAACAAGAAAACAAGAACAACAGAAGAATTGTCATAGTCACACTAATTATAATAAGCACTTGCACACACACAATTTTTATGTAGCAGTCAAATTCCTAAATAATGTCATTGGCTTCCTTCAGATCTCAGCTAAAACCTCACCTTCTGCAAGAACCCTATCCCAGGTCCCCATAATGTTTGTGCCTTCCTGCTACAATCATCCCCAATTTGCCATATAAATGTGTGTGCATGTTGTTTGCATATAATTAGTTACACATTGTCTCCCCTATTAGACTGTGAACTTCTTGAGAGCAGGGACTATTATTACCCTTCTTTATGATCCATTTGGCACCATGCCTATGAACATAGTAATCTATGCTCAATGGGTGCTTGCTGATGTGATGCATTGAGGAGTGTGACATGTGTACATTGTAAATCACACTAAAAATAGTAATAGATACTGGAAAATCCAGAAGCAAAGAGTTACTTCTTAAATCAACTAGGGCACTGGAATTAAAGCAGAGAAAGGAAAGGATTCTTTTAGCAAAAGAAGCATGGTAGAGATATTAGGATAAACAATGTTTACAGCAGCAGAATGGTCCTGATTTGGATGTTTAAGTATACCCTGTTTCTATTGCCAGATGATAACACATGAGCCAAAGGCTCTGAAGATTCAGCAAGAGGACCCAAGACGGCTGAGTACTATATTCTCCAACATGGGATACATACTCCTCAACTTATATGAGAAAAACATCTTAAAAACATCTCTAAGTAAGGAATCTGCAATTGGGTCCTTGAAAGAGGTACAATATTTCCAGTACAAGTCTAATATAGGTAAATTCCCTGAGCTCTTTTCAAATGCAACACTGGTTTTAGTTGAGTATTCTCAACGGGAGCTGCCCAGCTAGACTCACCCCTTTCATAACAAATTTGACTTGAAGGCACATACACACACAAAAAAACCAAGTTTTCTGAAGCTTTTGCTGCTATGCTGAAAGCAACATAAATATAACTGAAATTGGACACTCTTTACATAAACCAGGAGATCTGTCATATCTGATCAGTGAAATAAAACATCATGATAAAAATGACCATAAGCATGGAAGCTTTTGAGTAACCAGAGTTCAGTGCATGGTCATTGATAACAGTGCCATGGTAGTAGAAGCTTTTCTAAAATTCCCAGCATAAATCTATTTCCAGGGCTTTATTACCTGAACATAAACATTTGGCATGGATTAAAGAAGAAGAAGTACTACAAGAGCAGCATTTCCATTATCTCCTTTAAAAGCAAAAAATCTACCTGGTTTAGAGGGGTGTAAAGAGGGATGAGCTTAGTGTCCCAACTCCAGTAGTTATGGGTAATTAGTAACTTTTGGGCAAGTCACAAACTCTCTGAGGTAGATTTTCCTTTGTTTTTTTTTTCAGTTTCTTCATCTATAAAATAAGGAGGTTCGACTAAATGACCTTTGAGGTCCCTTCCAGGTCTAAATCTATGGTCTGATCACCAAGGTTCATGAATTCTGAATGACAAATTTGTACACAGGACTTTTCAAAAAACCACCTGTATCTAACCCTCTTCATCTGAGCAGATTACACTCCTCCACTCTGTTCTTACCTGGTGATAGATAACAGATTCTTTTGAGGTCACAGGAAAGTTCTGCTAAGTGCTGCCCATACAAAATTGTCTCTTACAAGATACTGCAGTAGATAAGCCCTGGGCCTAGAGTCAGAAACACCTGAGTTCAAAGCTAACCTCGGATACTGTGTGACCCTGGACAAGTCACTTAAACTTCATTTTCCTCATCTGAAAAATCAGCTGGAGAAGGAAATGGCAAATCTCTCCAGTATCTTTGACTAGAAAACCTCAAATGGGGTCCCAAAGAATTGCACTCCACTGAAACAACTCAACACCAACAACACTATCCAAGCTCAGGAACAATGGGTAAGAATACAATTAAAAAGTCTGTTAAAGGTTTCACGGTGTTTGGGGTTTTATGTTAAGTGGTTATGGTAAGAGGTATCCATCATCATTTCCTTTGTTTTCTGCATCATTATCTAAACTTAAACAGCACCAAGACCCAGAGAATTAGTCAAAGAAAACACCTGTTATATAATCTGTCCTAGGATGGATAGTTTATATTTTTAATGAGAAAGAAAAATGACCCCAAACATGACAGAACCCTTTAGGAATTCCAGGCTCTGTTCCTGGTTCTCGATTATTTCAGGAACTCATTTAATAGCACCATGCCTCAGTTTCCTTATCTGCCAAATTGAGGGCACAATGTTGACTTAAAGCTTTCCTTGACAGGAGTCACTAAATACATGAGCCCCATAATAATCGTTCAACATTAACTGAAATGTTGAATTGTTTTAAACTATGGCTTTTTAAACCATTGCTTTACCAGGTGTGAAGATTTTCTCTCCCCCTCGCTTCTGGGAATTAATTTTACCAGAGGTCAGGGAAAATGTAAACCTGTGTGCATTCATAACACACATGCACACAAAACTTCAAAACCCAAGCTTGTCTTTTAGCGCATCGTTTTTCCTCGAACTGTCCCTAGTGGCTCAAGCCACTGAATCTAGCAAGAATTAGCCTTTCACTTTCTTTGTGTTTGCTGTGAATACTGCACTTCACTTACCAAATGCACTCCAAGTGACTCCTCTGAAATGAATGCTCAGAACTGGAGGACCAGCTTAATTCTAAAGCTGGAGTACAACCTGGGAACCTAGGAGAGAAGAGAAAAGGGCATAAGCAAATATGGGCCTGCTCAAACACCCACCTTCCCTCATCTCCCCTCACCCAGAAATCCAGTCTTTTTCAGTGTCTTTTACCTATTTCAGATTTTGCCCCGGCTGCTGAAGATCTTTGAAGACCTAACTCTCTTAGTGGCAGGGACCAAAGCATAGCAAGAGAGAGAACAGCAAAGACGCTGAGACTGCGACTCTTCCCTCCGCCCCACCCCACTCGCAGCCGGTGGCTGGGTGAACTAGAGAGCCATAAGGATTCTCAGCACGGAAATTCAATTTTGGGCTGCAGAGTCCAGCAGCACCCGGTTTCTAGGGCGTCTACGGACCACTATTAGACCTACTGACAGGCACTTGACAGCTGAGGGCTCCTTCTACCACCCCTCTAACCTCAGCACGGGAACCCTGTCTCCCAGGAGTTATAGAGGGGAGGGGGCTCCGGAGAAGAGGGACACTATCCAAAGCTTCCTCCTTTCCCCAAGGACGAGGGGGGCTAGGAGGCTGCCTACCAGGTGTGTGGCTTCCCTAGCACGCGAAAGAGGGCTTGGTTGGGCAGTTACCCCCCCCCCCTCCCCCAGGGCCCCATCCCATCCCCCACGGAGAGCGAGCTGCAAGGCGAGAGGAGGCAGGAGCAGTGGCCGGCTCCCCGCCGAGCCGAGCCGAGCGGAGCGGAGCAGCCTGCCCACCCCACCCGGCGGAGCGGAGCGGAGCAGCCTGCCCACCCCACCCGGCGGAGCGGAGCCGAGCAGCCTGCCCACCCCACCCGGCGGAGCGGAGCCGAGCAGCCTGCCCACCCCACCCGGCGGAGCGGAGCCGAGCAGCCTGCCCACCCCACCCGGCGGAGCGGAGCCGAGCAGCCTGCCCACCCCAGCGCCCGCTCCCGCTCCGCAGCTGCTGCAGCCCATTACACTTGTTGCTCTCCAGGGGAAACGGATCAAGGCAGGGGGCTGGAAGAAAAGCCAGAAAGGAGAGCGAGCCAATTTCCCTGTGCCTTCTACTTGCCACTCGCCCACTTTCCTTCTCCCACTCCATCGCCCCCAAGGAAACAACTGAATCGATGGCCCCACGGCTGGAAACGCAGGTGAAGAAACTTTTTCTAGCCCAGGAAGCCGAACCACTCTGGCCGCCCACGCGAGGGACCAGCGGAGAGAGATGCTGCCCGCAAAGCCAGCGCTTTACCTGCGGAGGGTCGGGGTTCCGCTCGCTCCGTCCCTTTGTCGGTCCCTAAGCCCGCCGGGAGGGCAGCAAACAGGCTCTCCCGGGAGCTGACAGCGCCCGGCGGCGGCTGGGGCATCAGAGGGAGGAGCCGAAAGCCCCGCAGCCCAGGCAGGCAGCGCCCGAAACTGGTGCCGCCCCCAGCCCCGCTCCCCCCGCACTCCCCGCTCCCCCCGCACTCCCCGCTCCCCCCGCACTCCCCGCTCCCCCCGCACTCCCCGCTCCCCCCGCACTCCCCGCTCCCCCCGCACTCCCCGCTCCCCCCGCACTCCCCGCTCCCCCCGGGCCCGGGATCCCCGGGAGACTCTCCCCACCTCCGGGGCCGCGGCATCACATGGGCCGGTCCGGCCCGCCCTCACTAGCTCGCTCCTTCCCGGCCCCGGCTCCGAAATGAAACCTGAACCTGCCCCCGACGGAGGGAGCTGCCGGGCCACTGTTCCAGCGGTGACCGCTGGGGGAGGAGGGAGGACGCCAGAGGCCGAGCCCCCAGGCCTGCTAGGCAGCTGGGGGGGGGGGGGGGGAGGGGTTATGCGCTAGCCCGGGGGGCCCGGACCCTCCCTGAACCAAAGGACCTGAGCACCTCCTTCCTGGCGAAAGTTATTTCAGGTCTTGGGAAGTTGGGCGTGGGGAGGGGGCGCTGGCAAGAAGCCAGGAGCCCTTCTGGCACAGCCAAAGCACCTCGGCTCTTTAGATTCACACCTTTCACATCACTCCCCCTCCAAAATTAGGGCCATAGGGTCAGACAGAGGGGACATGGCCTTAGACGTCATCTAAAACAGTTTATAGATGAGGAGACTGAGATGCAGGAAGGTTGGTCACTTGTCCACGGTCACACAGGTAGCAGTGACAACCGGGGCTGGCACCCAAGATGTGGGACTCCAGCGTTCTTTCCGCTGTAAATCCTGGTCGAATATTGGCCAGTTTAGACGTAATCTTACACAAACAAAAAGTTATGTATGGTTCCATTTAAACCAAATTCTACACCATCTAAATGAGGTGTTCAAATTTTGACCCGCAGATTAACCTTTCAGGCCGCATAGACAGTGTATTTTCTCCTGCTCTCGGTTTTCTCCCCTGCATAAGCTGGCAGTCTCTTTCTTTCCCTTCTACACAGAAATGACTGTATGAAGACAGTCATCAATAAGTCACTCGGATGAAAACCTTAAGGACTTGTTCTAGCTAACAGGTAGAGTGAATGAGAGAAGAGCTAAGCCCAGCCTCAGTGTCAACCACCTGCCTAACTGCAGGGATCTCTCCTTCCGACCTATCTTTTCCATGACAAAGAACAGAGGCAATAACCCCACTATTTCCGGCTAAGGGCCCAGCTTTACCTTAGCTTGTGGTTACCTCGGTTCTCTTTTGTTTTATTATCTGAGACCTGGCCCCTCTGTAGTGCCTGTTTCTGAACTGGGCCATGGGTGTGGCAACCACCGGCGCTGCCGTCAGGTAGACCGAGAGGGCCACTGTTAATGCCGCTCCTATGACAACCTGCCTCATCGTTTTATTAACCCCCACTAACTTCTTTAGGCTATCCCATAGATACGTGGGGAGGAGGAGTCGGAAACTGCCATTCACCAGGTGTAGTAAAAAGACAGGAAACGATAGAGGGGAAGGAAAAATCGATAACAACTCAATCGTATATAACCCATTAAGACTTGTAAAAGTACCACCTTCCCAATCCTGAGGTAGAGGACGCAAGTGTTAATGCTTCCATTTTACAGATGGGCCACTGAGGCTCAGACATGTGACTTGGAAGCATCAGAGCCCCAATTCAAACTCAGGTCTCCAGATCCAAAGCCCTTTTCATGTCTCCTTACTCAGCACTGTCTCCATTTGTGACCAGTACTCAGACCCAACCCTAAGATAAAAGTAGTTTTGATGAAGCCCCAAACATAGGCCTCCTTGTCACTTTGAACCCTTATGCTCCAGGCCTGCCCAACTCTAGGTGATTAAAGCAGTACTTCAGAGAGAATAATGCTCCATTTCAATATGTAGCTCCAGGCAATCTCTTTAAGTATGAACTTGCAAGGGCTACAATAAAGTTGTTCAGCTTAAGGACTTTTTAAAATAAAAATTTAGTTACTCTTCCCCAAAGACAGCTGGGATCAGGTCAGCCGGCAGGAACAAAGTCAGAGGTGTTAAAGGTCTTCATCTTTATTCACCATTTCCAGATAACAAATGTTTGTTGAGTTGAACAACTTATCAAAGCACAAAGCCACCTTTTTTGTGTTTTTTTTTCTTCTCTCACTGTATCTGGGAGGTCGGTAAATAAAGAACAGGAAAGAGTGAGAGTTCAGAGGGAAAACCCTACATAAGTGGCTCACTGAGCAACATTATCTTGTACATAATAAGGTTCCATATGTGAGTGTGGAATTGAATTCTGAGAGAAGGGGGGGGCAAAATCACCAAAAGTGAGAAACTGCTCTACCCCAGAAAGTTAGTGATTACCTTCTCCTGACCTTCACACTGCTCCTAACTTGTGTTGAAATTGATTGTGATTTGGATAAAAACTTGGGTTTAATTGCTCCCTATGCCCAGATCCAAAGTGTACTTTGGGGGCTCTTCAAAGAAACCAAGGAAAAGTATGGAGCTAGAAGCTTGAAGAAGGATAGTATCTGTTGTGATAATTGCCCTCCATTAGCTTCAAAAGTTCAGATTAAGGCTGTTCCTAAGAGCAGTGAGTTTACTCAAGGCATGAGTGGTAGTTTTGTTTCCTATTCATACCAGGATCATTCATTCACAGCAGAGGAACACCTGAAGGTTAATGGTCAGAAAGTCAAGTTGGCAATTTAGTTGAGGGAAATTCCTTCTTCATAATAAACGTTAGCACCACTTTGTAAAGCATTGTATATCTACAGTTGGCCAGATTTTACCCATGATCCTTCAAAGCCTAGCTGCCCTCCCTGACCCATTTATAAGCCCTCACCAGCCACTCCAGATACATTTGCTATCTCCTATGAACTTCCATTGGAAGTGTTGGCTATGACCTTGCAATTTAGCAACTGAAGAGACACAGTCAAGTATGGTTTCCTTAAGGGCATAAATCTTGTTAACTTAAAACAAGATGATCATTTCTTCCAGGGTAGAAAATGGGTCCCTACAATTTTCTTATGTACTACTTCTTAAAGCAGGCTTTCTCCGGTGGTTCTCAACCTTCCCAATGCCACAACCCTTGAATACTCACATGTGGGCGTATCTGCATGTGGGCAGACCTGCCTGGTGACAACAGATAGAGGAGCTGTGTCTCGGTTCCTAAGACCATCGGAAACATGTGTTTTCTGATGGTCTTGGGTGACCCCTGTGACCCCTGTGAAAGGGTCTGTTTGACCCCAAAGGGGTCGCAACCCACAGGTTGAGAACCACTGCAAGCCTTTGTTGAAGCAAATGATCACAGACCCATAAGAAGTTTTCACATGTGCCCCCAACTCTTATCATCTCACTGATTCCTGCCCTCTTCTTATTTCCCTCCACTGAAAATGGGCAATTGTAAATCTTACTTTTCAACCTACAAATTCACAAGTTTCAGAATGGAAAATTGCTAGGAGAACTTTCAGGGCACAGTTTAATATTCTAATATTGATCATTTTAATATGATATAATTAATTTAATATAATTAATAATTTTCTCTATAGAAAAGAAAAATAAAAGTATAACTATAACAATATTAAGGCTTACAAAATGTGTTTCACCTGCTCCTCACACACTCTGCCTTCCAGCAACACTGGCCTCTTTGCTATTCCTCCAACAAAGCAAGATTTGCACTGGCCATTTCTTCTACACCCACCTGTCTCCGGAGACAGATTTTGCCAAAGGTCAAAGACATCAGATCAGAGACATTTCTTGGCAAGGAACCTTAGATTCCTGACTTACTCTAACCAACTGGCCATCTTCACTGTCACACCAAAATAGCATTTAATTGAATTTGTTGAAACATGCAATATGTAAACTTAGGCAAGAACTACAGCTGAGCTTTGAGAAAATGTTTAAGTGAAATTATAGTCCCTTTTATTCAGTTCTTGGACCTGTAGGCTAAATATTTGAAACCTTTACTTATGGAACCGTTCAAACATGGCTGTGGAATCTCTGGAAATATATATAATATATAATAAGAAGAATAACAATAATAATTGCTCACATCGAGACAGTGTTTTAAGGTTTACAAAGGACTTTGCTCACAATAATATTGGGAGGCATTGTACCCAAAATTCCAAGTTGCTCAATGATCATCACACATGAATTATTTTTATTTTAAGAAACCAAAACACTTCAAAAGATAGTAGTGGTTCCAGGTTTTCAGATACTGAAGTTTCTCTGTTTCCAATTTGTGGTAAGCCTCCCTTAAATTGACTTGAGCATCTCTATGATGAAAAGAATTCACAATGCAGGAATAAGCATCATGGTTTTCTGTGAATAGAGTGCACTAAATTAGCTTCAAAATAAAGTTCACTAAAAAAGAATCCTAAGGCTACTTAAAGTCCCTTGTAACTAATATATTGTCTCTAGGACTTTCTCTGAATCCTCAGTTTACCTCCTGAGGGGAGGGACTATAGAAGTTTGGCTCAAGTTTGAAGTGATCTCAGAGGTTATTAAGTCAAAGAGCCTTATTTTACACATGAGGAAACTGAGTCTAGAGTGGTTGTTACATCTAAAATCACACAAGAATGACACATCAGAGATAGGATTTGCCCTCAAGTCAATGGACTTTCCACACTGGAGGTCAACTCTTTCGAAAATACATATTTTAGAGTGGCTAGGTGGTACAGTGAATAGAGCACTGGTCCTGGAGTCAGGAGGACCCAAGTTCAAATCCAGCCTCAGACACCTGATGCCTCATACTAGCTGTGTGACCTTGGGCAAGTTATTTAACCCCAATTGCCTTGCCTTTCCCCCTAAAAAAAAAAATGATTGGTTTCGGTTCCAGCTAGAGTCAAGAAATCTTAGATCCTTGAGATCAGAGACTATTGAAGTTTTTCATCTCTGAATATTCAACATCTAACAGAACATCTAGTAGGTATTTAGTTAGTATTTACTTAATTCAATTATGTTGAATTGTCACTCTTCCTGGTTCATCCCCAGCCCACCCCCAGGTCACAGGCTCAACACACAGGCTCCTTGACAGCCAACTTTTGTGTGGATTCATTTCATTCCATGCACCAAAACTTCAGCCACTTCTACTGTAAAGACCAACCAGTTGCTACAGGTTTATTTATTTTCTAAACTTCCCCATACCAAAATTTCTAGCAAACCAACTTTGCTTGCCAATACCACCCTGCCCTTTGGGGAAAACAGACCTTTATGACTACCACTTGTTCACAAGCCAACATCCTAACCTTGATCCACCCAAAGAACTGCAGTTAGGGAGATTTTCCCCCCAAAGATCAAGAGTAACATCCATCCTAGGACATGTTTACCTATCTACTCCAGTCGATTACTCAGCTCCTTTCCAAAATGGCTACAGGTGCCCTCTGACTGTAGCCAACTACCTGGCATTTAAGCTAGCTCAAAGGCCCCTTTTTTGGATCCCGAGGGCACAACTCTTGTGAGGGAGGCCAGCTGGATGGCACACAAAAACAAGTTTGAGTCTTTCATTATTCAATCTTCCTTTCCAAAACAGCCACCCAGAGTGTTCTGATGTTGGGGACCATGCGTCCACATTCAGCATGCCACCAATTCACGGAACACCTGTTAAGCAGTCTCATCTCCTTAGCAAAGAGCGATCTTCCCCCCCAACCCCCTCAGGGCAAGTTTTCACAGTCAGATTAGACAAGCCCTTGAAAAACACCATCTCATGATGGAGATGGTGACACAGTTTTAATTAGGGTGGTGTGGAGCTGCCCCTGATAATACCCACATGGAACAGTATTGAGGGAGGTGAATTACGGACTGTAATTACATTCAGGGCTTCTGATGAAATGACAAATGGGGAGAATGAAGCCTCAGTGTTCTGTACATGATGTCACTGGGAAGTCTTCAAGAGCACATATACTCTTGTGCACTTGTAAGTAGAGGGGTGTAGTGTGCCAGGCAAGGGGGAAGAGGGGAGGAATGGAGGAAGAAGACAGACAAAAAACCATAAAAAATGTGTATGAAAAATATTTTCATTCTAGCTTTTTTTCTTTAAGATATACTATGCTAACTGTTTTGCTTGCTTGCAAAACAAAAGAAATCAAAGCTCTGGACTTCTTTAAGATTCTTGTGTCCAAAGGGCACAAGAGTTTTAAATAACGATCATAATAATTGTTTACACCTAGATAAAGCTTTACTATTCACAATTCTTTGCTAAAGGCAATTATGTGAAGTAGGTAATACCCCATTTTACAGATGAGGAAACTGAGGCTCAAAGGCAGACCTGCAGAACTTGGCAGTGGGGAGGGGCCAAAATGAAAACAGGCTAAACTTCTTCGAGCCACAGATAAGTTAGAGAGAGATGGAGGATAATTGGTTGATGCAGGTTACATGACAAACAGGAGAGTGCACGGTGGCAACCCTACATTTTGAGGGGACTGCCCGAAGTCCTTTGGTGGTCACAAGTGACCCGTGGGCTTTACGTCGTGCAGCCTGCTCAAAAGGGTAAAGTGGCTTGTAAGGTGGCTAGGGAGTATCTGTGAGATTGTAGTAGATAGCAAATCTGTCACATGACACTTATAACCAATTCATGCCACAGGTTCTGAATCGAATGCCAAGAACCTCAGTGTTGTTAAGTACGAGACCTTACAGAAAGTTGGATCTATTTTTTTCTCTTCATGATCTCACATCATTCCCCCAAAACTCCAAGTGTCACAGACATTGTATTAGAACAATGGTTCTCAAAGTTTTGGTTTCAGAAACCCCTCATATTCTTAAAAATGCTTGAGGACTCCACAGAGTTCTTGTTTATGTAGGTTATAACTATTGATAGTTACTTTGTTAACAAAAAAGAATGATATTTTAAAATATTTATTTACTTTAAAATAACAAAAATAAATCAGGTTATCATAACATAATAATAATGATTTATACATACAATACACAACTATATAATAATAATAGAATCGTGATAATAATAAAGGGCCACTAGATATGAAGTGGATAGAGTTTGGGGTCTGGAGTCAGGAGACCCTGAATTCAAGTATGGCCTTAGACACTATCTGTGTCACCCTGAGCAAGTCACTTAACCCCATTTTCCTCAGTTTCCCCATTTGTTAAATGAGTTGGAGAAGGAAATGGCAAACCGTTCCATAATCTTTGACAAGAAACCCCTAAGTGGGGTCACAGAGAGCTGAATGTGACTATTTGATTAATAACAACAACAACAATATGTTGATACAACAAATTTTGTGGAAAAGAACTATATTTTCAAAATTGAAAAAAAAATTAGTGAAGAATGGCATTGTTTTACATATTTTTGCAAATCTCTTTAATATCTGATTTGAAAGAAGACAGCTGAATTTTCATATCTGCTTCTGCCATCAATCTGTTTGGGTTTTTTTGGTCAAAGAAGATGAAAATTATCTGGCCTCACACAGATAACAATATATAGTTGGAAAAGGGAGGCGGGAAGAGTATTTTAATAGGCAGATAATGCTTTAGTGTTACTAGGAAAATGGTTTTGACTTCTCAGATCCCCTGAAAGAATCTTACAGAACCAGAGCTGTCCTCAGACCTCCCTTAGAGAATCAATGGAATTGAGTACATCCCCTGGGCCATGCAGTGAGCTGCCTTCAATGCTTTGATCGAGTCAGACATGCCTCATTGCTGAAGGACTTGAGTGCTTTGAGATGACAGAGCAACCCCCTTCTAGGTACCTTGGTCCTGTAATGGTGGCAAGGGGTCTCTGCATTACGATCGATCACTTAGCTAAGAAGAACTAGCCATACAGCAGACCATAAAAGAGGAAACTTTCCCCTCTTGATTTCTCTTCCTTCTTGTCTCTGGAATGTGTGACAAGCAGTTCCTTCTTCCTGGATTTCCCATGGTGCCAGAGGAAGAGGTGAGCACCCTTCTCCACACCCCAGCAGAAATGGCAAACTGCTCTGCTTACACATGACATCCTGCACATGTGTTGACCTAGACAAGGTTGAGCCAGGGCCCCTGACTTCCTCTTCTGCTTGTTTTTCTTTCTCTGAGGATAGGTGACTACACAGCAAGGCTAAGGTGGATATTTCTAGCATTATGGGCAATGTTGCAAGTTCAAGAAGTTGGGAGTTTAAAAGCCAGGAAAGATGGTAGAGTAGATAAAGTGGATTAATCCAGCTATCTCTACAACTTTTCCAAACAAAGATTTCAGAAGAAAATCAGACTGAATAGTGGCAGAAAAATCTAAGAAGAAGCCACAATGGAATACTTTTCTAGCCCAAGATCACAAAGACAAGTGACCAGGAAAGAAACTGTGGCTTACAGCTCTGTTGTTCTCAATCAATAATCAGCTAATGAACATTTATTAAACACTTACTCTGTGCCAAGCACTAAAGTTCTGATGCTAAAGTGAGATCTTAGATTTAATCCCTTGAGATAAGATTGGCTAATGGTCACTCTAAACCTGCAGAGATTCCAGGGCTGAGGCTGACAACATTGGAGCTCTGCCCTAGGATGAGTCTGCAGTTGTGTTACCTAGACCCAAACAGACCCTCCTAGACTTTAGGAGGGCAGCACTCAAACTGATTAGGGCCTATTGAAAGTTTTTACCTCTCTGAACTAAGCCACTCCTGCGAACATTGAAGAGCCCAACACCCAGTACTAAGAGAATGTAGCAACAGAATCTGAGATAATACAAAGATCATAAAAGGCCACTACATTCCCTCCAAAAGTGCACAGAGCCTGCCCTAAAACAAAATTCCACTTTGTAAAATGAGGCTAGAAGAATGAGTAAACAAAAATAGAATCCCACCATAAGTAGCTCTTACAGTGCTGGTAAGATCCAAAACACAAACACAGAAAAGGAGAATAACCTGAAGACATATAAACAAAGCCTCAAAGGAAAACCCAGCTCAGTCGTAAAGGTCCACTGCAATTCCTAGAAAAAAACAAAGCAAGTGATTTTTCTTTAAAGAGTTAAAATGATATTATAAATGAAATTAGAGCAACAGATTAAAGAATTAGAAATGAAATGAGAGTTTGAGATTAAAGAATTAGACAAAGAAGTATTAGTTTTACACAAAAGATACAAAATTTTATTTAAGTAACAAACTCCATGAAAATAGAATGTAAAAAAAGAGAAATTAATGACTCCATGAGACAATAATGAATATTTAAAATAATTAAATAACTGAAAAAATAGAAGAAAAAGCTGACCTAAAAACACATCAAGAAGAAATAATTTAAGAATCACCAGAGTACCAGAAGGCCACAACAATAACAAAAAAAATAGACTGAGTATCATATTTCAAGAAATGATTTTTTAAAAATTCCCAGATGTCTTAGAACCAGAGGGCAAAGTGAAGAAATAATTCACTCTTCACCTCCTGAAAGAAATCTCAAAATGAAAACTCTTAGTAATATAATAGCCAAAATCTAGAGCTTTCAGATCAAAAAAGTGGTTGGAAGTTCCAGGATTCCCTAACTGAATCTGGTTGTACTTCATGAAGAGTTCCATTGCTCCTTGGGAAAGAAAGTGAATACCAAAAGGTTGAACCCAAGACTTGGACTGACTTGCCAAAGGCATGTACCTGGAAGGAATTTTTTGGATAGTACAGAGCTGAGGTGAAGGTGAAATGCTGATTCAGCAATTCCACAAAACACGTCCTGTTCTGATGTTTTAAATCTCAGTCTTCCAGAAGAGTTAACATTAGTTACAAGTTACTGCTGCCACTTGTTTAAATCTTTGTTGGTTTGTACTTTTGTGTCTCTAGTGTTAAGCATTTCTCTTACATAGAGTATATAAATAGCTTTCCTATGATTGATTTACATTATACGCTGAGTACCTTTCTACTCTTAGAAAGTAGACATTAGACAAAGAGACCTTAGATATTAATCATAAACATTAGCAAAGCCTAAGCTTCAAATGATTTGACCTGGGATTAGGGGGTGGAGGTGGAGGATAAAGAGCCAGAAACAATGATTAAAAAAAAAAATTTACCTTCAGACTGTCAATGACCATATGAAAAAATGCTCCAAATCTCTAATGGTAAGAAAAAAGTTAATAGCTCTGAAGCTCTACCCACACCAACCATATTAGCAAAGAGGATAAAAACAGAAAAGACAATAGTTAGTGGGAAGATGGGCACATTGATGAACCATTCCTTGAGCTGTGAAGTGGTTCAACCATTCTGCAAAGCAATTTGGAACTATGCTTAAAATATCTAAAACTGTACATGCTCTTTAATCTATCAATACTCATATACCCCAAAGAGGAGGGGGTGGGGAAGATTCATATTTTTCCCTTCCTTTTTTTGTTATTTCCTTTCCTTTTCTTTTTTTTTCTTCCTTTTCCTCATTTTGTTTGGTTTTTGTTACTTAGTCTCATTGGAAGTACAGTGGGACATTCAAATCTGATCTCAATGCTCTTTAGTTTAAGCTTTAACCTGCTCCATTTCTCCATTGGGTCAGTTCATCCCTCCTCTGGCAACCTAGGAGCCCTCCGTCCCCATATGAGGGTCGGACTTACTCTGGATTCCTAATCAGTTTTAGTCCTATTTCAGCTCAGAACTACCAAACCCAAAGGACCAACTAGGCTGGGCCTTCCACAAAAACAGCAGTTACAGAAGAGCTCCACCTCAACCAAGCAGGAAGACCCATTTGTACAGATACACTTATGTTGTAGCAAAGAACTGAAAACATAGTGACTATTAATTGGGGGATGGTATATGAATTGAGAATCTTTTAATATCATATTTTAGCTAAAGTCTGATTTAATCAAACAAACTGCTCTGATTAAAAATGCCTTTCCCTGTGTCTGTAACTTCAAAGACCAGAGGTGAGATTCCCCTTATCTTGGGACTTATTCCTCATGAGACCAAAACAGACATCCTGAGACTATAAAATGTAAATAGACCCTGCTCTGGTCATTGTCAATTTGTATTTACAACCAAGGAACTCTGTATCCCATATAGATGGTAACAAATGGAAGTCAAAAAGTTTTGTGACATGGTCATCCTGAACTGGGCTAGTTCTGAAATGTATAAAGAGTCTTAGGATTTCTCTGTTCACCAGTCAGGACTTTAGTCCTGCACTCCTTGAGCAAGTAATGCTAGCCTGAAGGGAATAATAAGGAATAAATAATGTAATTTTTATATTACTGTGTGTCTCTTTAACCAAACCTTTTCTGGTGGTCAACAGAATGTAAAGAAATATTATTGCAACATAAAAAGTAGCAAAAAGGACAAATTCAGAGAAACGTGGGAAGACTTGTGGCAATTGAGGCAGAAGGAAAAAATCAGAGCTAGAAGAACTGTTTCTACAATGACTGCAACATTGTAAAAGAAAGAGGGTTAAGAACTCTTACCATGACCAATGACGCTTCCATAAGCAGTGATGAAATACAGCATGCCAGCCATTTCTCAGCAGAGAAGCAATGGACTGCAGGTATAGAAGAGACATGCTTTTTCAGATGCAACTAATACAGCACAAATTTGTTTTACTACATTAAACTAATTTGCTAAAGTAAATAGCTTTTAATTCAAAAAGGAAAAGTTAGGACAGTGGAGGAATAGTAATAGACGAGCAAGAAAAAAAGGGTAGCAATGAAACAAAGGTGACCTGGAAAAGCAGGGCAATGTTGGGAATGCCATCTTAAATTTTATGTATTATGTATGTATGCATGTATATATAAACACATACGCATACGTATGACATACATGTACGTGTGCATAAGTATGACACCAAGATTCATGGTGTCATAGGTATCTTTTCTAATTATGGTTCAATATGGAAATTCTCATACCTACAAATGATTTTGTGGTTCATAATTTTTAAAAAAATGTTTAAAGAAAAAAAAATGGCCAGACCTCTCTCTTCAGGGGCCAGGCTCACCTGAGACTGAAGCTGGGTCCCATGAAATTAGTCAAAAGTCAGTCATTAAGTAGGTATGAAGATAAGCACTTGCTTAATTATGAGCATTAAAATAAAGAGGCAAAAAACAGTCCCTGCAATGCCCATCCATTGGGAAATGGCTAAACAAGTTGTGGTATATGAGTGTAATGGAATACTATTGTGCTATAAGAAATGGGGAGGAGATCATGTTCATGTTCACCTGGAGAGGCTTATACAAACTGATGCTAAGTGAGAAGAGCAGAACCAGGAAAAATTTGTACACAATCACAGACACATCGTGTATGTGACGACCAACTTTGATAAACTAGACTCTTCTCAGCAGGTTATAAGACAACTCTAAAAGACTCAGGATGGAAGGAGAGATCTACATTCAGAGAAAGATCTAGAAAGAACAGAGTTTAAATGGAGACTGAAGCAATCTACATGCTATCATTCTTTTTCATGTTTCGTTTTATTTCCTTTTTCCCATTGTCCACTCCATTGGTTACAGCCCCTCTATGTAACCAGACTAATGCCCAATGTGAAAGTATTTGCAGATCCTATACCTGATTGCATGCCGCCCTGGGGGGGGGGGGGGGGGG
>CM053587.1:5497052-5522650 GCA_028646515.1 Pseudochirops corinnae
TTTTTCTAAAATTCCTAACTTCCTAAATTTGCTAAAAAGGGGAATAGTTATGCTTACTAAATGATATTCAGATGCAGAAAAAGAAAAATGAAGAGAATTAAGAAATATCCTAGGTATTTTAAAAATTGTAGTATTTAGAGCTATCTCAAATAGCATGTTTTCATTCTTTTTCCTGAAGTACTCAGTAATGGCATCTAATCACAGGCAACAGGGGCATCCAACCCTAGGGCACATAAAGCCATCTAATGTTTATCCCAAGATCATAATTATCAAAAGCACCACCAATCTGTTAGATGAAGTACATAACATATATTCCAATGTAAGCCACTTTGTTGTTGTTGTTACAGAGGACATAATTTCAGAGCTGCTATGTTAAACATAAAATACAACATACTCTTAAATATAGAAATAATAGCTTGGGCAATTGTAAAAAGGCTTTCCTCTCAATAATGCTGAGTTAGGTACAATAGTAAATATTATTATTCCCATTTTAAATAAGAGGAAACTGAGGAGTGAATAGATTCACACAGTGAATAGCATATAAATAAATAGCACAGCATAAACTCAAATGTAAGTTTTCTGATTTCTAAACAAAGTGGCTTTTCCACTGGGTTGGTTCCTCTCTAATGTGTGTGTCTTAGAAATAAATCTAGTATATAGCAATTGAGTCAATAAAGAATAATTTCATTTTATTTTCTTGAATATATGCATATATTACAAATCCTCTTTATTTTTTCAAATTTTTTAATTTTATTTTTATTTTCAGTTACAACTTCTCACCCTCTTCCTACTCCTGCCCCTACCCATTGAGAAGAATATATACACTTTTTCAAAAAGATAGCATGGTGTAATAGAGAGCAGTCACTGAAGCCAAGAAAACCTCAAATTAAGTCCTTCCTGGATGTGTGACCCGGGTCAAGTACTTAACTCCTCAGTGCTTTGGCACTCTGTGATTATAAATTGCAGAGCAAGTGTTGACTTGCATTGGTAGAGGGACTTTCCTCACAGGAAGTTCCTTTTAACAAATGAAATCATAGATCTAGTCGCAATCTCTATGAATTTTTTTAGTCAAATATACCACTTCAAAAGCTATGTGAGTAAGATCTTTTATATACATTGCACAAGTATAAATAATGCTTTTCATTTCAATAGGCTTATATATTTTTTCCTAATTATGCAGCAAAGAAGCTCAGGGTTTCTCCAGGATTTTCTTCAGAGATGATGTGGTCATGATGGGCACATTTAATGTGGTATAAATTCTATGCCCAGGCTGCACAGGAGTTGTAATCCTAGATATGAAGAGTAACAAAGAAATGCTTCAGAACTTCAAAGAGAATTAGAAAATCACTATTTCAGATAATTAAAGTAATAACTATGCCTTGGACTTCCTTAGAATTTTTACTCAGAGGAATTAATAATCTCAATATGTTCCAAGAAATATGATTAAACATTATTCCTTCTATTCCTTGTTTTTAAATTTTTTTCTTTCATTTTTGTTCTACATTTGACAAGCACCAGAAAAAAAAATTTCCATATGCAAAGAACAGAAAAAGAGTATTGAATAGTACACCCTGAATTTCTATACAGACAGCCTTTTTAAAGCATGTGCTAAATTTAGCACAATATTTACAACATTGTTTGTCTGTGTCCCCTCAGGAGATCTGAGAAACTCCTTCGGTTCTCTTTTGTGCATTTTTAACATTTCATTAACACTCTTTTCTTTTCTTTTTTTAAAAAAAATATTACTATCACATATTTGCCCAAAATAAAGTAATAACTTTCTCTGCATTCCAATAAAAAGTCAAGTCAAATCCACAAGATGGCCATGTCTGAAACCCTGTCTCATTCTTCAGGTTCAGTCCATCACCTCTCCATCAAGAGGTAGGGAACATGACCCGTTGTTGGTCTTTTGAAGTAGTGATTGGTCATTGGGTGGATCACAGATGTTAATTCCTTCACAGCTGTTTTCATTTGCTATGTTGTCATCATTGTAAAAATTTTTTTCTTCTGACTCTGCTCTCTTCATTCTGCATCAGTTCATATGAGTCCTTCCAGATTTCTCAGAATTCAGATTGTTTCCTGTGGCAAAATAATATTCTATTACATTCATATAGTACAATTTATTCAGCCATTTCTTACATTGTTTCTTTATTGCTCTGATTTTTTTTTCTGAAAGATAGGTCTTTCTGTTTTTAATCTCTTTGGAGTTCTATGTCCGCTAGTGATCTTCTGAGTCAAAGGATAGGTTCAGATTAATTACTAGGGTACAATTCCAAATTGCTTTCCCAAATGGTGACACTACTTTGTAGCTTTACCAGTAGAATTCTCAGCCCTTCCAACAACTGTCATTTTCCTTTTTTTTAAAACCTCTGCCAGTCTGATGGATATGAGGTATTTAAATTTGTCTTTCTCTTATTACCAGTAATTTGTAGCATCCTTTTTCCCCATATGGTTGTCATAACTTACCTTTCTTCTTTGGAGCAACTCTATTCATATCCTTAATAACTTTTGGGAAATGGCTCTTGTACTTATATACTTGCATCAAATCTTTATATATCTTAGATATCATGCCTTTATCAGAGAAATTTGCTACAAATATTTCCCCAATTAATTATTTCTCCTCTAACTCTCAATGCATTGGTTTTGTTCATGCAAACCCTTTCAAATTTTATTTAATCAAAATTATCTATTTCATATATGTGATACTCTTTATTCCATATTTATTCCAGAACTTTTCAGCTAGTCATCGCTGAGAAAGGTACACCCTTTCCTACTCTTCTTGTTTGTTTATGACAACACTATTTACATCTAAGCCCAGTATTACATTAGAGTTTATTGTGAAATATGGTATGAGATGTTGGTCTAAATCTCTTAGCTACCAGAATGCATTCAAATTCTTCTAGTAGTTTTTTTCAAATAGTAAGAAGGCAGCTAAATGGCTTAGAGGATGGAGAGCTGGGCCTGGAACCAGGAAGACTTTAATTCAAATCCAGCCTCAGACACTTACCAGCTGTGTGACCCTGGGCAAGTCACTTATCCTTTGTTTGCCTTAATCCACTGGAGAAGGAAATGACAAACCACTCCAGCATCTATGCCAGGAAAACCCCATGGTATGGTTCATGGGGTTATAAAGAGTCAGACATGATTTAACAACAACAACAAAGTCCTTGCCCAAGTATCTGAAGTCTTTGGGTCTATTGAATACTGTACTGTTATGTTTGGTTGCCTTTGTTTCTTTCATACCCAATCTGTTCCACTAGTAAATTTCTTTATTTTTTAACCAGAATCAGGTACTTTTGATGATTACTGATTTGCAGTAAAATTTGAGATCTTTTATTGGTAGGCCTCTTTCCTTCCCATTTCTTTCACCATTTCCTTTCAGATTCTTGATCTGTTCCTCTAGATCAGTGGTTCTCAACCTGTGGGTCATGGCCCCTTTCACAGGGATCATAGAGGTCGTCTAAGACCATCAGAAAACACCTATTTCCGATGGTCTTAAGAACCTCCTCTATCCATATCCAGGCGGGTTATTGCTCTATAAAGCAGACTGAAGTAGAGAAACATTATTGTGTAGGGAATAAAGAGCCAGCCTTAGAATAGGAAAGATCTGAGTTCAAATCAGCACCTTTGACGCATGCTATTTGTGTGATTCTGGAGAAATCATGTAACTCCTCACTAAGATTATAGACAACTCTAAGATTATGAATTGCAAGGAAGTTGGCTACCTGCATTCGCAGTTGAAGTTTCCTCATCTGAGTATTCCTTATACCAATGAAATTACAAGTCCTAGCCCCATCTATGAAATAACTCTTAAGTATGTTGACATTGCCCCAAATCCATAAATTAACTTAGATAATGTTGTCATTATTATTTTGTCGTCATGGCCCAATTAGAAAAAATATTATATTGTTGTTATAAGTTATGATGTTATATGCTCTAATATTACTGTGAATTATTGTTAATTAATGTATTATGCCATTCTGACTATTTCTATGAAGAACACTTTATAGTTATGTTCATACAATTCTTGTGTGTTTTGCTACGTAGATTTTCAGATACTTTATAACTCTCTAGTTATTTGCACAGGAATTTCGTTGTCTGTCACTTCCTACTGTATTTTATTGGTAATGTCCAGAAAGGCTGATGCTTTTTGTGGGCTTGTTTTATATTCTGCTACTTCAGTAACGTTACTCATTGTTTCAGTAACACGCCTTTCTCCCCGGCTTGCAGTGGCATTGGTAGGTTGGGTTCCCAGTCACTGCTATCACTAGTTGCAGGGTCTGTAGATAATTCTGTTAGTGGATAGATGTCCTCTTCATGCTAGCTCATGAGTTTCCACCAGAGTGCTTCCGGCTAACAATCAGTCAGTAGGCTCATTTCATTCTTCAGCACTGGACTTAGCCATTTCCAGGCTGGCATGTACAGGGTATTCAACCTCTCTGTATGGCTGCTGGCCTAGACCAGGAAGGTCACTCAACTGCTAAGCAGCTTCTGTTGGATTTGGCCTGGCAAGCCACTTACAGGATCTGGCAGCCTGCTCTGCTACTGAACAGTTGCTTCCAAATAATGCCAGATAGGACCCTCTGCCACAGGGCTATTATGGCTGGTTACCTTGACCCCCGGGCCCTTCTCAGAATGTGGTATCTTTGCTGGAAAGGTTGATCCACTGGACATGTTCCTTGACGACAGTTTCAGTCTTCCATTAGCCACTGGATAACATTGTATTTCCTTCAATTCTTTTGTTTTAGTGTCGTTTTCCCCCTCAAAACTGGAATGCTAATGTTCTCTTTCAGATAGAGCATAGACCATCAGCCTATGACAGGTAAAAAACACTTGTCTGAGACCTCAGTCTCAGTGCTGAGGTTTACCACCTCCGGATAGGAAGTAGGAGAGATCTTGCCTCTGTTGGGCAGTCCTCCCTGGTTCACAGCCCATTCCTTAGTAAGGCTTTCTACTTTGCCTTAGAGGCAAGTGTCCCAATTCAGTGAATTAAAATTCCCCAGCCTCCTTTTGGGATCTTATGCAAATGAACACTACGATCAACAGTATGAATTTAGCCTGTGCCCTAGACCTCAGCCCCTGCAGTTCCCTTCTCCCATTAGAGAGTGTCTCTAAGAACCTCCATTTTGAGGAAGGACCCAAACCAGCCATGCCTCTTTCTCAAGCTTCTCCACTATGAAAGACCCCTTGCAGGGACACCTTCTGAAACTACTTCTATACCTTTTCAACTCCCTTTTATGTGTTGTCATTCTTCATCAGAATGTAAGCTCCTTGAGAGCATAGACTATTTACATTCCTATCCTCAGAACTTAACACAGTGTCCAACACATGGTAACTACCTAATAAATGTTCTCTGTGTTTTTGGTTTGAGTATTTCCTATGCAATTGAGCCATTCAGTCAACCCTTTCTAAGGAGGGAAATTTCTATTTTGCATCTGAAAGTTTGCCTCTTTACATTTCAACATCTCTGTTTTTCAATTCCTTCAGTCCTCTAGCTTTTGTTAAAGTTTCATTAGGTTATCTTATTTCATTTCAGGCCATTTTATTTGACACTTTAATGTTCTCTGAATAAATTATCAAATCATTTGCAAAAAAGCCCCAATAAATTTATTTCCTGTATGCTATTGCTAATGTTTATTTCCTCAGTTTCTTTATCTTGTTTTATTGGCATAATCAACATTTCTGGTACTATATCAAGTAATAATGGTGAGAATGTATATCCTTGCTTTATCCCTGATTTTATGGGAAAGGTCTTCAGTGTTTCTCCATTACAAATACTACTTGTTTTTTCTTTTATAAAGATATTGTTTATGGTTCAAAGTACAAAAGGAATGGCACACTCATTTTTATACTTTTTAACATTTTTAACATAAATATTATATTTTGTCAAAAGTTGTTTCAGCCTCTATTGACAAAATCATATAGTTTTTATTTTTTTTATTATTAATATGGTCTTAAAATGTTTACATTTTTCCTGATTTTGAACCAACTGTATTCCTGGTATAAGTCCAACCTGATGATAGTATGTAATATTTTTATATGTTGTTATAGTATCTGCATGTAATATTTAATTCACTATTTTGCACTGATACTTCTTAGAGATATTGTTTGATAGTTCTCTTTACCTCTCCAGTGCATGTATCAGACTCTTATTAATACCTTCAAAGGTATTTGGTAAGACCCCTTCTTTCTATATTTTTATAAACAAATTATACAATATTATAATTAAGTGGTTTTTTGCAGGTTTAGTAGAATTCACCTGAAAATTCATCTGTCCCCAGGATTTTCCCTTCCTTTGGAAATTCCCATGTGGTTCTTTTTCTGAGATTGGGTTAATTAGAGTCTCTATTTCTTATATTATTATTTTTGCAAATATTTATCCATTTAATTTAAATTATGAGTTTTAGTGGCATGTAATTGAGCAAAATAGTTTCTAATAATTTACTTCCTCTTCACGTTAGGAATTCTTTTCATGTTTTATTTTGGTAGTTTGGTTTACCTCTCTTTTTTTGTTAGAATAGTCAATGCTCTTTCTATTATCCTCTTTAAAAGCCCAATAGTTTTATTTATCAATTCAATGGTTCTTTATCTCTATTTTGATTTTCAGAATTTATATCTTTGTGTTTAATTAGGTTTTTATTCATTGGTTTTTTAGGCTTTTTTTTTAAATTGCATGCCTGATTGTTGATTTGTTTTCTTTCTTTTCTATTGATTGAAATGTTTAATGATATAAGTTGTCTCCCAAGGGCTACTTGGGCTAGATCCCTTTGAGTTTGTTGTTTAATTGTTGTCATTTCTTGTTGTTGAAGTTATCTATTGCAGATAGTTCTCACCTTACATAAGTGGACCTTTTGGTAGAATTCAACTTAGATGATTTTTACATAATATGAATTTGCCTGCTGACATGGAAAAGGAGGTGGGGGAAGAAGAGAAAGAAGTAGAAGGTTGCCTCTACATTCTTAAAGGGAGGGGGCCAACACACACTACAAGGACACTTGGGCCCCAAGGACAGAGAGGCAAGGGAACATGGGGGCCAGATATGTGGGGACCTGGCAGAACCCAGAGGAAGAACATGATTGGGGTAGACGTGTAGGGGGCAGACACAGATACATACAAGAGCAGACAGGTGATATATGCCTGAGACAGACATTCAGTACCAGTCCAGAGTGCTGACAAAAGACAGACACATAGGGGCTGGACACAAAGCTAAGTGGGCACATCAGGGCAAAGGTCTCCCCTCTTGGAGCTGGGTGTCTAAAGCCAAGCCCTGATGGCACTGAGGGAGGTGTTCTTCTGCTTTCACTTGGAGAGGGTTTTTTTAGATTTTTTTTTTTGTTGTTGGCGGGGTGGAAGGTCATGGAGCACTAAGTGGAGGGGCAGGATCAGGAGAGAAGAGAGAAAACACAATACTATACAGGAAAGTTTTTTTGGAATGTAGATTTCTTTTAGAATTCTTTATGTAAAGTCAAATAGATGTAATATGAATTTATATAAAGTCAGAACTCTCTGTGTTTATGTAATTTGTTCTTTGACTTAACAATTCTTCAGGATTAAGTTATTTAGGTGCCGTTTAAACTTGAATTTTTTTCTTCCAATACCTTTTATTAATTATAACCTTTATTGTGTTGTAATCAATAAAGGGTAAATTTAATATTGCTGTTTTTCTGAATATGTTTATAGAATTTTTGTGCCTTAGCATTTGGTCAGGTTTTTGTTAAAGTGCCATGAATACTTGAGAAATATTTTATTCCTTCCTATTCCTATTCAATAATTGCAAGAGAACTATCATATCAAACTTTTCAAAAATTTTATCCAGGTCTATAATTTCTTTCTTGTTTATCTTTTTATTGACTTTTCCAGATCTCAAAGGATCTAGAAGTCCTCAGTGAAATTCTTAAATGTTATCATTTTCTTCCCTTTTCATCCTGTAATTGGATTAACTTCTCCTTGAAATAGTCATAAACTATGCCATTTGGTGAATATATGCTAAGTATTGATATTATTACATTATCTGTGGTCCCCTTAATCATTATATGATTTCTATGTTTATTTCTTTAAATATATGTGTGTATGCATACACACACACACACACACACACACACACACACATTTTACTATTACCTGGTCTGAGATCATGATTGCTACCCTTGCTTTTTTTAATCTGCCTGAAGCATAATAAATTATGTTCCAACCTTTGTGTTGTAATTCTGTACAAATATTTATATTTCAATCATGTTTCTTATAAACAACATGTTGTTGGATTCTGTTTTCTATTCTATTTGGTTGCACTCCTAAGTGTTAGAGGTGAACTCATCCTATTAACATTCAGTTATGATTATTAATTGTGTGTTTCCCTCCACCATACTCTCGTATATTTCCCTCTCTGTAACCACGTAATTGCTTTTTGTAAATAAGGAGATGGTGAAGAAAGAAACGGAATCTGTTGAAGGTCAGTAATCATAATTGAAATCATCCATCATTACTCTTCTATTACATCCTCCAAAACTGACAGTTGTTTTGCTAGTGACTATTCCCTCCCTAATTCTCTAATTTTCCCTCCCTAACACCCTTCCTATAAACTTTTCCCTTTCTCCATTTGTTTCCTTGTTGAGCTTAGTGGATTTCTACACTGAACTCCATATTTGTGTTGTGTGTATCTTACTCTTTTTTGACAAATCCAAATATGAATGAGGTTCCTGAGATACCCACTCCTCAACCCCTTGTTTCATGTATATATACTCTTCTCATGCACACTGATTATGAGCAGTAGCAAGTTTCTCCACCATCCTCATCTCTACCTTTGCCTTTCCCTTCCCTTTTCCTTCTTGTTTTAAAACCAACAAAACAGAGTGAAACTACATTCAGTACCTGTGTTTGTGTGTTACCTAAATTCCTCAGTGACACTTGGAGATGATGAGATTAATGACACTTGGCTCTCTTTCTCCATTAGAATATGTAGCACACATAAGTTCTGGGCTCACACTCCCAAGACCCCTCCCCACCACCACCAAATGTCAGATTCCCGGAGCAAGGTCATTGCTCCATCTTCCTTCAAGTGTCTTAGGGGTATCCCTAAGAGGCCACGTAGTGCTTCTAATACAGTGGTTCTCAACTTTCCTAATGCCGCAACCCTTTAATACAGTTCCTCATGTTGTGGTGACCCCCAACCATAAAAGTATTTTTGTTGCTATTACATAATTGTAATTTTGCTACTGCTATGAAGCATAATGTAAATATCTGATATGTAGGATGTATTTAAATTGAACATAACCCACAGGTTGAGAACCACTGTTCTAATACTTACACTTATAAACTGCCATTCAGGATATTGTTCCCAATATCAATTGCCAGTGCCAATTAATATCTCCCCTTATAATATCTAATCAGTAATTACTGCCCTGTTGTCATTCTAACCAATTAATATCTTCTTGACATCACTGATACCCAATAAGCATAAATTAGCTTTTATAAAAGAATAATTACTGAGGAGATAGAGCAAAACTTTAAGTCCATAACCTCAAAAATCAGAAACATGTTCTCCTTTACCACCTCAGCCCCTGGGAGGATTGGGCTCAAACTTAACTTTATTTCTGCAACTCCTTCCCACCGAGTTCACTTCTGAGTGTAGCATAGACACCGGATAATATCTATGTCAGTAATGTTTCCTAACTTGCAGGTTATGGTGACTCAGCTGCCAGGTTGGTTCACCACTGGGATGCGTCATGCAGGCTAGCTCCTCCCCAGACTTGTCATGTGCCACTATTGGCAGATTCAGCCAGATTTCTGTTGTTGAACTTCTGTGTCTCTTCCAGTCTTTCAAAACTTAAAAGGTCACAACCTCATCTATTCTATCTCCAATACTCACTCAACCAAGAGCAGGAAAGACTAGACACAATAAGGCCAGAATTTCCATGGGCACCATATTTTCACCAACACATGTAAGCCTGCAAAGGGAGAGTACTCCCATGACACTACCTCCCTCCACCTCATACCCAAAGACTTAAAGCAGTTCTTACCATACTCACCACAGGAGAAGGGGAAAATTTTCATTTGTTTATGTCTTATATATGTGCATTCAGTTCTAGATCAGAAACCAATTTAAAAGTTTTCATCCTCATTCAGTAAGCCAACAGGAGTTACCAAAAACTTCCATATGCTCTGAATTATGAGGCCAAGACAGACTCTCCCTTATATATTATCACACATTTCTGGAAGCAGGATCAGAAACCTCCATGTGGATAATTGCACGAACTTCAAGGACCGAGACCTCACTGATTACTCTTCCCATATACATATATATATTATAGTTAAATTAAATTATATTAATTAAATTATAAATATATATATATATATATATATATATATATATATATATATATATATATTTATCTTTCCAAGTTTCTTTTGGTCCCCTGGGTTTTCATCTCAAACTTTCTGCTTAGCTCTGTTCTTTTCACAAGGAATGTTTAAAAGTGCTTTATACTTTTAAAAGTCTATTTTCCCCCTATAGGATTATATTGAATTTTCAGAATAAATTATTCTTGACTGAAAATCTTTTTTTCCCCTTTGGAATATTTTACTCCAATATTTTTCTTCTTTAATGTAGTTGAAGCATAATCTTATATAACCCTAATTGTGATTTCTTGTTAAACTCTTTCTAGCTGCCCATAGTAATTTTTCCTCATTTTGGAAACTGCATTTTGGCTACAGTCTTTCTAAGTTTTCAGCATCAGGTTTCTTTGAGGAGTTGGATCAGCGGATTCACTTTGCCTTCTGTATTTAATAGATCTGGGTGATTTTCTTTTATAATTTCTTGAAATATGATGTCCAGAGTTTTTGTTTGATGGTTTTCAGGGAGTCTAGCAATTCTTAAATTCTCTCTCCTAGCCTTGTTTTCCAGGTCAATTTTTAAAAAAAATAATAGATAACTTATATTTTCTTGGATTTTTTCCAATCTTTTGACTCTGACAATTCTTTGTTTCATAGATTCATTGAGGTCTGTTTCATTTCATTTTTCAGGGAGCTCATTACTTGAGTAAGGTTTTTCTACCTTCTGTTCTAAGTCATTTATTCTCCTTCCATTTGTCCTCTTACCCCCACCCCCCAGTTCTTATTTTAATCCTAATTTCATTTTTGTTTACTGCTTTCTTCACTTCTGGAGCTCCTAGTATAGTCCCTATGGCCGACACACTTGTTTCCTGCGACCCTACAGTTTTCGGTTATGGAATTATCTCCTTGCCTCTGAAGTTTACCTCTTGGGTTTCTCTTAACCCATACTATTCCTTCGATGTATTTGACATCTCCCACATACTTATTTTCCCTACTGCGCTCTTTGCTTCTAGTTTGGATGCTCCAGGTCGGTTTTCTGGAGTTTGGACTGGCTTCCCTACTGAATCCCCTCTCCTCGTCACTGCGGCATTTGGCTGGTTGTGGTTTTTTTCCCTTTCTTTTTGCAGTTCTGGATTGGGTGGAGGCATTTATTTTTGTTACTTTTTTGTTTCATTTTTTTGTATCCTTGCTTCATCTGGTGACTTACTCAGATATTTAATAGAGCATTGTAGAATAGCTGGTCTCCTCTACAAATTTCCACGTTGTTTTCAGGTCCAGGTCTAGGTCTGGGTAGTGAGAGTTAGGCAGAGGCAGGAAGTGGGTGCTTTCAGGCAAGTCCCCAGGGCCGTTTCCTCATCAAGCTGTGTGGTATGATTTCCTTTATTTTAAAGGGGTTGGACAAATGTGTGTGGGAAATAGCAGCTAAGGTCACAAAGGACCAGCCAGGATAGAAATAACAAGTGAATCAATGAATCTTGGTACATGTTCTTCTGTTTTCTTACAAGATTTTCACATGAGCGGGAAAACTTTGAAAGTGATCAATCCTCCTCAAATTTTCTTAGAGCCTTTCAGAGGCAAACCAAGCAATTTTGACTCTCAGTGCAAGCTTCAAATCAACTTTATAATTTATGATTTAAAAATACTACAAGTGTGATGGGTCTGGCTTATGCCCAGCGTGCCTCAGATGATGCTTCCATGTGGAGGATGCTAGGTAGCTGTTTCCAGGAGAATCACGATGACACAGAAGGGAAGCACCTTGAGGAGACAGACTCTAGACGTTCTATAACTGGTTCTAGTCAACTCACCACACACTTGAGAAGAGGCTCCTTGCTAGGCTGCAGAGTCATTCAAAAAGGCCATTCAGCTTCAGCCCTCACCCCCCAACTTTGCCTCAGCACTCTTGGGAGAGCCAGTGAAGGGAATGGAATCTTTGTCCTTGTGAATTTAAAATGTCTGGAGGGATGCTCAGCATCCCATCACTTCAGAGAGTAGAGCCTACCTCAATGTACTGTCATCCTAGCATCTGAGTTTCACATCCAGGACACCACTGATGCCTTGAAGAATAAGGAGCAACTTTTAGGAGTGACCTTCAGAACTTAGCCAGATGTAGCTGAGACACAGGCTCACCCTGGTAGTCATACTACACCTGGCTGTGAAAGAGGTGGGACCAGTGCTATTTAGGAATTGAGCTGATTATTGAACCCAATCTCCCTCCAGAGTCTGAAGTAGTATTGGAAGAACTATGCCCCTAAGATCCTGGCAGAAATGTGTATAGATCCTTTTGTAAAAGATCTGATATTAAGTGGCTAAATTGAATTGGATGTGCTAGTCACAGGCCCCTAACAATATGGAGGACACAGTCAACAAGGGGCTCCCAGGATGCCTTGACAGAGTCAATAACCAACAGTAACCAGTAACCAATAAAGGAAAATTCAGGTAAACAGGTAAGTAAGACACTGGACCACCACCTATTTGGAAGAGCACCTGGGATAACACAAGGTTGTTGTTCTCTGGGGAGAACATCGATGGAGAAGACCAGAACGGGGCTAAGCTGAGGAGGAGTGCACTTGGTGTGTGTGGCAACAGTGGAAATGGAGAGGGAGGAGAAGAACCACGGTATTTTGTAGCTTCCTAGTTTTAACTAAATATCCTTGCTGACTAGGTCACCAGCATGTTAAAAGACTGAAAGTACTGTAAAAATAAAACAAAATTTAAAATTGCAGTCTTTTCAAATCATTATTTTAAATGTTTTTGCCTTCTAAATTTAGTCAATAGACAATAAATATTTATTAAGTGCCTATTATGGTACAGCTAAGCAGTGCATTGGATGGAATGCCGGGCCTGGAGTCAGGAAAGCTCATATCCATGAGTTCAAATCCAGCCTCAGACATTTCCTAACTGTGTGACCCTGGGCAAGTCACTTACCCCTGTT
Organism: Pseudochirops corinnae; assembly: GCA_028646515.1. Classification (NCBI taxonomy): domain Eukaryota; kingdom Metazoa; phylum Chordata; class Mammalia; order Diprotodontia; family Pseudocheiridae; genus Pseudochirops; species Pseudochirops corinnae. The sequence continues at coordinate 5,510,314 of CM053587.1, forward strand.
TGCCTCAGTTTCTTCATCTGTAAAATGGGCTGAAGAAGGAAATGGCCAACCACTCCAGTGTCTTTGCCAAGAAAACCCCAAATGGGGTCACAAAGAGTCAAACGGGACTGAAAAACAACTAAACTCATTAAGTGTCCAGCCCTTGAGAAGCAATTTGGATACAAATTCAAAAAAAGAAAGACAGTTCCTACCCTCAAGGAGCTTACCCTTGACTGCCTTCACCTTAGACTTCTATAGGCTTGATCATGTAAACTTTCTACCCTCAAATAGAAAGCTCTTTGAAGGCAAGAATAAGATTGTGTTTTATCTTTGTATCCACGTCGCTCAGTATGTGTGTGCATGTATGTAATTAATGTTATTGAACTGAAAATGGCGTTAACAAACCACACACCAGAGCTCAGTCTAGTTAACATGAATGTGGAAAAGAGTCTGCGAAGTCACTTCCTGTTCTGAGAATATTACCCAGTGATAGTGTTCAGGACCACCTAGTGTATCCAATCAAAATGTAACTCCTTGTTCCAACACTGGGAAATGCTCACATTAGCCAAGCCACTCGAGTGTCCTGTGCCACAGTTTCCAATCTGATTAAACCTGGAGAATAACAAGCCAAGTCCTACTTTGTTTATTGAAACATCACGAAGATTAACAAATTATTGCTTTGAGCTACTCCAGAGGATTGACATATACCATATTGTTGGCATGTGTTTTACAGTTAATTAGGGAGAGAATATTCAAATATAAAAATGAAGTGGAAAATATCCAAGAAATGCCCGAACAAGAACAAATGTCTTTTACTTGTACTGAAAAAATAAATCTAAAATCTATACCAGTTAATTTATTTTGTGACAACTTTCAACTTAGGGACAACTGGGGATGGAAAACACTGAGAAAGTTGATGAAAAAATTCAGTGAGTGTAATTAGGAAGCTACAACCATTACAACTGTAAAAGTAAGAGGACAGAACAGTACAGGAAAAAAAAACGTGGCTATGGAGTCAAATTCTGCTTCTGATGCCTGCTTTGTGTGTGACCTTGGGTAAGTCATTTCTATTTCCTCATCTGTGAAATAAAGGGATTGGTCTGGTCTTAGAGGTCCTTTCTAGAGCTCTGATCTGGTGGGATTCATTGATCTGTAAGATTAGTCCTGCAATAAGTACATTCTTTATAAAGAGTTTAAAGGAGCCCAGAACAGTAGAGTAGTATTCACTCCATTATGTTTATTACAAAAATGTATTTTAAAAGAATAAGTGAAAACTGAAGGTATTTTGAGTCTTGCCAAAACCAATAAATTTGAGAAATAGTCCAGAGTGTTTACTGAATGTGGTTCAGTGCTGGAATCCTCAATTTGAAGTATAAATCATCTTGATACACTGTTGTTGCCACTCCTTCCTTCTCATCAAGCCAAAAATATCCAAGGAAGAAGGAAAAGCAGAGAAGAGCATCAAATTACTGGGTAGGGAAAACTGAAAGAAATCCCTCTGGTCTGCCAAGCAGGGCTGTATTAAGGAGCCTGCTCCAGTCCCCGGAGGCCTCAGTTTCCTCCTCACTCTTTTTTTTTTTAAACCCAGAATAGCAGCACTGACATTGTATAGAGCACAATAGGTCATGAGACTTGTTGTTGTTGTCAGGGAATACCAACAATGAGATTAGAAAATCCTCCTAAGCAGCCCCTGCAATTTTTTCGAGTTTATAAAACAATTGTCAGGCCTGTTAGTCTTATGAGAGTGAAGGATTTCACTGACATTCTTGACGGTGAAAGTCAGGCAGGGGCAGGCAGAAGCTTAAGGACTTAGAAATTTGAATGAACCTGAGTACTTTTTTGGACAATATTCAAAATGGACAGCGTGGTATAATGAGGACTGGCCCTTTCAGGAGACTGGTTTTTGAAACCTGGATCTGTCACTGATTGCGATCTGGGCCTGGGCTTTCTGATGAGCTCAGATCTTAAAAGTCATACGTGAGAAAGAGAAGCAGGCACACAGAAATGAAGATGAATACAGCATTGTAGCCCAGACTTGTAAGGAGTGTCAAGAAAGCTAAAGCCCAGAATTTACTGAGGCTTGCAAAAAAATAGGTTAAAAGATGAGAAAAAGGGCTTTTTTTAGCTGTGTCCAAAGCAAGAGGGGTAAAGGGAAGGGCTCACTACTTAGGGAAGATGGGGTGATGTGGACAGATGACCAAGAGAAAAAGCAGAACTACTTAATTCCTATTTTGTGGCAGCTGTGGAGTAGTAGAAAGAGCACAGGATGGGGTGCCCGGGTCCCATTTCTTCCAAGTGCCAGCTGTGAAACCTTGGGATAGTCATTTAAGCCTCTTTGAGCTTTAGATTCTCCATGAAAAATACTCGTACAAAATACTTGTACATTCCCTAACCGACAGTTTTGCTGTAAAGATCAAGTGAGGTGTTGCAATAATAACTTACATTTAAAGTTTCCCAAGTGCTTTCCTCACAATAACCCAGGAAGGTAGGGAGTAAAATGTTATTATTCCCATATTACAGATGAGAAAACTGGTGATCAGGGAAGTGACCTGTCACAGGTAACACATCCAGGAAATATTAGAGCCAGGAGAGAACCTGGGTCTTCCGAGCCCAAGACCAGTGTTCTTGCCACTATACTATACAGTTGTGAAAATCAAAACTTTTGTTATTGTCATTCACAGTGACAATATTATGGTGATAATTTCGTCAAAAGATGGGAGAACAAAAAAATTTAGTAGAGGGAATGCTCAGTAGCTCTCAATGAGTTAATGAAACATTGTATTCCAGAGTACTGAAAGAAACTATAGATGTGATTAATGAAGTGCCATTGGTAACATCTAAAGAAGCACAAGTGGAAGTGAAATTCTAGAAGAAATTGGAGAGATGCAAACATTGTCCTTATTTTTTTTAAAAAGGGAGGAGGTACATTAATAGGATTGCAGATTTGGAGCTGGAAGGAACCTACTCCAATCACCTCATTTGATAGAAGAGGAAACTGAGATGAGATTCTGAGAGTTTAAGTGACCTGCCATGAGTATGAAATAACCACAATTCTAACGCAGCTGTTCTTATCCCAAAATCTAGGGCCCTTTCCACTCGACCACTGTATGCCTCTCTGACTCAAAGTATAAGCTAGTCAACTGGAAATCTGATAGCCAGCCTGCTGGTAGACATCTGATGGCACTGATAGCCACTCCCTAGGGAGTCCCATGGTCACCCTAGTCGTTTCCATGCCTGTGGCAGAAGGGCTGAATCAGGGCTGTGATCTCTCTGATTACCAGGAAGTCAACAACCTTCCAACCCTCAATTCCACCTCTTTCTACAGGCAAGGCATCCCATTTGCTATGATGGGCGTGTGAATTTACAATTCCACTCCATCACAATTAACTGAAAGCCCCCATGTACCAGGTAAATCTGTCTCATTTTGAACATGCGAGTTACAATATCCCAGTAGTACGACAGAGTTGCTTCCCTATGGAAGCACACACGCATACAAGTATGCTGCATATACCATTTTTTCAGCATAGAATTAATAAGCAAATAAGTAGTACTTAATAACCAGGAAACAATGAGTAATAAAACCAACACCTACCAAATGACTATGAATTTGTTGCTCTCAAAGACCCTAGCAGCCCGTCCACCCCAAGACACAAAGTCAGAGGGGACATAGATGCTCTGGAACATATACAGTCGGAGTCCTCCTTCAAGCAGACAAAAGAATGCAGCCAGTTTCCTCAGGATGCTTGAGTCACACTTCCTAAAGGACTGGTCATTGGGTACAAATGCAGGAGCTCTGCAAACAGAGATTTAGTTCATTCATGGGCACAGAGGGCTGGAACATAATGCGAAGTGGAGCTCAGGAGGGTTGTCTCGTTACTGAAGGGAACCTTTCATCTAAAAGCATGGTTAATGAATTTAGGGACCGTCCTCACCGCCCTCATACTACTTTCATGTGCCTGTGTGGTCCTCTTACCCTAACCCTGACTACTTCTCTTCCGGACCCCAGCCCAAAGCCTTTGGGGGAAGAGTAACTGCCTAGTGAGGCTACCACTCCAGATAGCTATAATCAGGTACAGAGGCAGAGAAATAATTGTACCTACTCCTGGGTCAAAGTTAAGCAAGGTCCATTCCAGGTTTACAAGGATGGGATTGTGAGTTTGTTGCTGGTGTACAATTGTCAAGCTGACACATCTTTTTTTTTTGTCTTTTTGGAGAAGGGAAGGCAGGGCAATTGGGGTTAAGTGACTTGCCCAAGGTCACATGGCTAGTAAGTGTCAAGTGTTTAAGACCAGATTTGAACTCAGGTTCTTCTGACTCCAGGCTGGTGGTCTCTTCACTGTGCCACCTAGCCGCCCCTGACACACCTTTTTATGAGTTCTTGACTGAGTATTTGGGATAGTATAGGAGTGACCAGCCACATCAGCCTCTAGAGAGCTTGTAGAGAATGGCTCAGCTATGGTGGCTGTATATTCTTTCTTGCTTAATTTTTTATTAGTTCGCATCTTCTGGGAGAGATGTTTCTGTCAGATGTGTGTGATTTACGGCTCCGACTGCTACTATGTGATCTTAGATGTCATTTAAACTTTCTGGGCCCCGGTTTCCCTGTCCATAAAATCAGGATAACAGTATTTGCACCACCTCACAATACTTGCAGCTTGATGGTATAGTGGATAAAGCACAGGATCTGGAGTCATGAAGACCTGAGTTCAAACCCTGCCTCAGGTAATTATTAGCTTTGTGACCCTGCAAAAATAATTTTGCTTCTTCATTTTCCTTATCTGTAAAAATGAAGATAATAAGAATATGTACTCTACAGGATTATGGTAAGGATCAAACAGATTAACACATATAAAATATTTTGCAAACCTAAAAGTACTAGTTAAATACTATTCTCAAAGTTGTGAGAAAAGCACTTTATATTTTATGTGTGGGGCAGTGTGGAGTAGTGTAAAGACTGACACTTAATTGTGTTACCAAGGGCAGGTCACTTAACTTCCCTGAGTTCAGTGTCTGTATCTATAAAATAAGGATAATAATAGTGTGTGTGTGTGTGTGTGTGTGTGTGTATACACAGGATTATTGTGAGGCTTCAGTGAGATAACAGGTGTAAAGCACGTTGCAAATCTAAAAGTGCTGTGTAAATGTCAGTCAGCCACACTGGACTGCACTTTGTCCCTTGCTCTCTCCCTGCTCTTCCCATTTGCTTCCCTCGGCTCACACTGTCCCCAAGCCTGGAGCATACTTCCTTCCAACCTTGGTCCATTGAAATGTCTTTCTTCCTTCAGGACCAAACTCAAGAACCGCCTCCCCCATAAAGTGCTGGAACTAAGAGAAACTATCAATATGAACCCCTAGAACTACACTCTATGGGTAGAAATGAGAAAAGCAAAAACTAAATGGATAATTGGGAGATTGGTTTGGGAAGATCATCTCGGTCAAATAGAACTACTGTTTGTCCTTCATTTTTTTTTCTTTTTGGGATTAGGATGGTTTTTTAAATTAAATATTATCTGGCTCCCATCTCTTGTAAAATAATTTATTATATTTCCAGCCCCTTTTCTTAAAAATTAGGATTACTCCAAAATGCAACAAGAGACTGGGAGTTAGTGGGTTCTCTCATTGTAGATCTTCAAGCAGGTACTGGATGGCCACTTATCATGGTGAGATGTTATAGAAGAGACTTCTAAATCTTCAGGTAATTTCCCCTACAGGAGGGTTTCTTAAACTTTTTCCACTCATGGTCCCTTTTTGGTTTCAGCAGCATCCATGGGTATTGTATGGTCTGAGGGCAGGCAGAGCACAGTGTGGCTGCTTTGTATTCAGAACCACGGCTGCAGTCAAGTTGCTCAATGCAAGTGCTGCCAGAAACACCTCAGATTCATTATGTGTTTGATTTTTAATTAATTTGTTGTTGTTTTACAGTCAGAAACCTCTTACTGTGGCCAAATTTTTTTGTGGCTCCTTATGAGGTCTTGACCCACAATTCGAGAAGCACGGCCCTAGAGGACTTCTGAAATCCCTTCCAACTTAAGGGTTCTTGTAATGCTGTGATTCCTGGCTCCCTCCTCACCACCACCCCCACAACAAAAAAACCCTACGGAAAGATTGTTAATTTTACTTAATAACTCACCAGTGGCATTCAGGTAACTTTAAAGACATTCTAGAAAAATGTCTCTGGGAAGAAACTGTAGAGCAGAGGTGTTATATTCAATGATTAGGAGCCAGGCTGCTAGGGCAGCTAGGCGGTGCAATGGGTAGAGAGCTGGACCTGGAGTCAGGAAGACTCATCTTCCTAAGTTCAAATTCAGCCTCAGACACTTACTAGCTGTGTGGTCCTGGGTAAGTCACTTAACCCAGTTTGCCTCAGTTTCCTCATCTATAAAATGAGTTGGAGAAGGAAATAGCAAACCACACCAGTATCTTTACCAAGAAAACCCCCAAATGGAGTGATGAACATGACTGAACAATAACAAAAGACTGAAAATGGGGGATAAACTCTATATTAGAGTGGGTACCTTTCAGGAATGGAAGGACCACCTGTGCGAAGGTACAAAGACAGGCAATAGAACATTATTTAGGAGAAGTAGTTAGTCATCCAACTTAACTGGAATGGAAAATGCCTAGAGTGGAGTGATATGATTAGAAAGTCAGATGTGGGCAAGACTCTGGAGGACTTCAAATGCCAGGTGAAAGATTTTGTATTTTAAGCACCTCAGATCCTCCCTCAGGTAAGAGTCCCGAGAAGACCATCTGAGGTTCCTAGAACTCTGTGGATCAGCATCCAGCCTGGGATTAGCTGTGTGTCCTGGCAGGCAAACCACTTAACATCTTGCAGCCTCAGTATCCTCAATGGCAAAAGGGGAATAATCGTAGCATCTACTTCCCAGGATTGTTATGAGGGCAAAATGAAATAATATTTGTCAAGTGCTTGCAGCACCTCACTAGCTGTTTTGTCACTGACAGCAGAGTCTCAGTCAGTTTAGAAACCAGGGTTTTTTCTTTAGTATTTTTGGGGTCTCCTTTAGCAGGCTGTTGACTCACTTTTCATGATTTTCTTACATCATTCTCATTTCTCTTCCCAATTTTTCTTTTATTTCTCTTACTTGATTTTCAAAATCCTTTTTGAGCCCCTCCATGGCTTGTAACCAGTTCATATTTTTCTTGGAGGGTTTTGATGTAGAAGCTTTGACTTTGTTGTCTTCTTCTGAGTGTGTGTTTTGATCTTCCTTTTCACCAAAGTAAGATTCTACAGTCAATCTTTTCTGCTGTTTGCTCATTTTCCTAGCCAATTACTTGACTTATTAACCTTTGTTAAGGTAGGGCTCTGCTTCCAGTGTTAAGGGAATACTGTCCCAAGCCTCAGGGGTTTTGTGTAGCTGTTTTCAGAGATACTCCAGGAACCTGTTAAGTTTTTAATTTTTTCAAAGTGGTATGATCTAAGGGGAGGTGTTTACTCCTCTGATGGCCTATGCTCTAGTGACCACAAGCACTCTTTTCTGCCCTGGAACTGTGAGGAAGATGCCCTCTCTACTGCTGCCACAAGCTCTGCTGTGCTAATGCTCCTCCTCACCCAGGACTGTGACTCAGATCCAAGTATGGGAAAACCAAAAGAATCCTGCCTTAGTGCCAGCAAAGAGATGCTTGTATCTTGTTGTTGGATCCCCTTACTGTCTGTGGGCTAAGAGCTCTGGAAGCAGCCAGTGCTGACACCCTTGTTGCTGCTGCCACCACTAGCCCAGAGCCATACTAGGGCCAGGGCTGGTCTGCACTCCTCTCTCATCCAGGTCCGACAGACCTTTCCCACTGACCTTCTAAGTTGTCTTTGGCATTTGTGGGTTGAGAAGTATGGAAATTGCCTCAATTGCCAGTGATTCAGTCCCCTAAGGCATGCTCTGGGTTTACTGGGGCCCAGTCTGTGCCGGCACTCTCTCTGGACTGTGCTCCTCTCCCAGCCTGGCATAACAGACCTTTTCTGTCCACCACTGAAGCTGTCTTGGGCTGGAAACTGGTTTTACTTTGTCTCTTTGTGGATTCTGCTGCTCTAGAATTTGTCTAGAGTCATTTTTACAAGTATTTGGAGGGTTTTGGGGGGATCTCAAGCGAGTCCCTGCTTTTACTCCACCATCTGAAACCAGAAGTTTTTTGCCTGTAAGATCCAGAGATTGGAGGTGGATGGGCAAGAGAAGATAGGAACCAAAGAAGGGACCAGATGGAAAAAAAAAGTGGGTACTAGGTAGGAGAAGGGGGCAGAGATCAGGCACAGAAAAAATGCTGAATAGAGAAAGATCAGACCCCAAACATCTACATGTTTTTTCTGGACTAAAAGCATAGTCATGCAAGTAGTAAATGACAACAGAATTCAAACTGAGGCCCTGTCCCCAAATTTAGGGTTTTTGGCACCATACCACTGTGGGGAAGAAAGACTCAATGAGCCAACAAGTTCTTACTAAGCTGCTATTACTCGAGTGCCAGACACTCTGCTGGGCAAAGAAAAGAACAAAAATGATTGGTTAGTATTCAGAAGGAGTCTGGCATTTATTAAGTACCCACTATAAACCATGTACTGCATTAAGCATTGGGAATAAAAAGAAAGGCAAAGGGGCAGCTAGGTGGCGCAGTGAATAGAGCACCAGCCGTGGTGTCAGGAGGACTTGAGTTCAACTCCAGCATCAGCCACTTGACTCACTAGCCATGTGACCTAGCCCCAATTGCCTTGCCTTCCCCCCTCCAAAAAAAAAAAAAAGGCAAAAACACAGTCAGCAGACAGAAATAATATTCTCATTTCAAAGAAACACTTTTCTTATACAACTAGCATCTAATGACATGTTCTCTCTTGCTGTCAAACATAATTAGCAAATTTGAAGTCTAATTCTTTAAGAAAAGTCATGAGGCTTCTTTGCAAATCCATCCCAAAGCTCCCTCTACAGGTGCAGGTCACTCCCTTGCCACAGGCTGTTTCACTAACCTACAGAATCAGTAGAACATGAAATGTTCACAGGAATATGGCAAACACGCCTGGCACCTCATGACAAGCAGGCTACAAAGGCTACAAATGATTTCTTTATTATGGTCTTTGGTACAAAACAAAGATTGTATATGGAGAATCTCTGTTTTTTGAAAAAAAAAAGTACAGTGCTATGTCCTGAGAACATAATACATGAGATTCAACATCGTCACACTGGGGGAAGTATCGTTGTTCCAGCAATGATTTATAAAGCGCTTTCTAGACATACTTTTGTCTTCAGCCAATCAGCATTTGTGGTCATTCAGTCGTGTCTGACTCGTCATGACCTCATTTGCTATTTGCTTGGCGAAGATCCTGGAGTGGTTTCTCTTTTTCTTCTCCAGCTCATTTTAGAGATGAGGAAACTGTGGCAAACAGGGTTAGGTGACTTGCCCAGGGTCACACAGCTAGTAAGTGTTTGAGGTCACATTTGAACTCAGGTAGATGGGTCTTCCTGAGTCAAGGCCCAGCATTTCACGCACTTTGCCACCTAGCTGGCCAACATTTATTAGGCACATCTTATATGTTAAGCACTGGGGACATACAGATAAAAGTGAATTATAGCCTGCCTTCAAGAGGCTTAAGCTGTACCAGGGGAGACAACATGCACGTATGGCCTTACATATAAAATAGATACAGGGTGATTTGGGGGGAGGCTGGGAGCACACAGGAGAATCAGTAAAGCTTTCTGTACACATGAAAGCAGCACTGGAGCTGAGACTCAAAAGAACCAAGGATTCTGAGATGCAGAAGAGAGGAAGGAGGGCATTCTGGGATCGGGGGGGGGCTGGCAGCCAGTGTAAAGTCACCAAACTGTGACCGGGACCTTATATGAGGAATACCAAAAAGGCCAGTCCAGCTGGACCATGGCAAGCATTAAGGGGTAGAAATGTGTCAGAGGGCCAGAAAGGTTACGTTGGGGCCATTTTTTGAAGGGCTTTAAGTTTCAACCTGAGGAGTTTATATCCTAGATACAAACTTTAGTTTTGTTTATATCCTAGATATAAAATTTAGATCCTAGAGGTCTTAGGAAGCTACTAGAATTTGAATAGGGAGGCTGGGTGGCACCATGGATAGAGTGCTTGGTCTAGACGCAGTGGTTCTCAACCTTCCTGATGCTGCGACCCTTTAATACAGCTCCTCATGTTGTGGTGACCCCCAATCATAAAATGATTTTTGTTGCGCCTTTATAACTGTAATTTTGCTGCTGTTATGAACTGTAGTGTAAATATCTGATATTCAGGATATGTTTTCATTGTTACAAATTGAACATAACCCACAGGTTGAGGACCACTGGTCTAGAGTCAGGAAGACTCATCTTCCTGAGTTCAAATGTAGCCTCAGACACTTACAGCTGTGTGACCCTGGGCAAGTCACTTAACTGTTTGCCTCAGTTTTCTCATCTGTAAAATGTGTTGGAGAAGGAAATGGGAAACCCCTCCAAGATCTCTGACAAGAAAACCCCAAGTGGCATCACGAGAAATCAGTCATGACTGAAACAACTGAACAACAAGAGTTTGAATAGGGAGCAACATTTAGACCCAAGCTCATGGAAAATCAGAAGGTGGTCTGGAGGAGGACATGAAGCAGAGACAGCAGTTAGGTGACTACTGCAACAGTCCAATGAAGACGCAATGGGGGCTTGAAGTAGAGGAAGTGATGTGAGTGGAGAGAGATTTGTAGATAGAAACAATAAGATTGGGCAACGAACGGACTGGATATTGTGGCACAAAGTCTCAGGTCAGAGGGGAATTGGGAGGCAGGTGAGAGCTGGAAGCGGATGCATAGTTAGCGGATGGCTGTGGTTCTTAATGACAACCTAGCTGAAGTGAAGATCAGAGACAAATTAGGACAGGTTGGAGAGAATATTGCAAAAAGGCTTGGGTGTGGAACTTTTCACACACACACACACACACACACACACACACACACACACACACACACACACACACACACACACACCCTGCTTCTAGGGTCAAGTACAAAGCCCACCTTAACACTGAGAATTGGTCTTCAATAGCCGTGAGCTTCTTAAGAACGGGACCCTTTTTTTGCCTTCACCTTTATTCCCCAACCTTAGCCTGGCACACAGCAAGTATTTAATAAATGCTTGTTGATTGAGCTCCTCTTTTCGATACATTATTTGAAGAGCTTGGAACATTATCAAAGAAATTGAGCCAAAAATTTTTAAAGGTCAACGAGCATATGTGGGTGACGCCAGAGGTACAATGATCATTTTGGTCCTCACACCAAAACCCACGTGTTGAGTTGGATTCCCAGCTCATCCTGGACTAAGAGGCGCCTGCCAGAGCAGCCCTTTTGGGGGGAGTCCGTAACCTCCCCCCAGCTCCTGTCCTCCATCTCTCCTCCCTTTCAGTCAAAATCCTGGGAAAGCGGGCGATGCAAAGCTTTACCTCCCACTCGCTTCTCAGCCCCTTGCAGTCTGGCTTCTTGCCACATCGTTCAGCTGAAAGTGCTCTCTCCGGGGTTCCCAAGGGTCTCCTGATTGTCCAGTCTCTTTTCAGTCCTTTATCCTTCTTGCCCTCCCTTGCAGCATTGGGTGCTGTTGACCCCTCCCTTCTTCCTCAAAACTCTACTCATTGTGTTTTGCTTGTCTGCTCCCTCTCTATTCTCTGCCTCCCTTTTGGGCCCCTTCTAGTTCTTGGTCTCCATTAGATGTTTACCCTTATCCCAGCCTCCTATGTATAGAGGTATTCCAAAGCTGGGCAACTCCAAGGTACAGTGGAATAGAGCATTGGGCCTGGAGTCAGAAGGGCCTGAGTTCGAATTTGGCTTCAGACACTTAGCAGCTGCGTGACCCTGGGCAAGTGTCATAGCAGGCACGCTAGCACACCCAGGATGGCTGCTAGCACAGGTTCTTAGATCTGCTCTTCCAAAGGAAAGAGAGCTTTAAAGGGGATCTACAATCTTACTTTTATATCTATATCTATTTATCTATCTTCCTATCTATCTATCTATACACACACACATATATGCACATACATATATATTTTAGCTTAGTACCAAAAGGAGTGAAAGCCTTCCTACAAGCAAGCCTCACCTAAGAAAGCTTCCCTTTAGGCAAGTTCCTCCCCCAATAGGCTCTGTGTGACTCAGGACGCATCACAGCTGAACTGGAGCTCAAAGCAGTAAGACATCTGTGATTAAACACATGTGGTCACATAGGCCTATTAATGGACAGGGAAGATCTTCCTATCCCATTAACATTACAGCAAGTCACTTAACCCAGTTTGCCTCAGTTTCCCCATCAGTAAAATGAGCTGGAGAAGGAAACGGCAAACCGCTCCAGTCTCTTTGCCAAGAAAACCCCAAATGAGGTCATGAAGAGATAGA
>CM053587.1:5523150-5548491 GCA_028646515.1 Pseudochirops corinnae
ACACACACACACACTCCTGGCAACCATTACTTTCTACTCACAATCACCATGCATCCAGCCTAAGCAGTCTTTTCAAAGCTGAAGTTTACTCACATTATATATTTGGGAAAATAATGTGGGGTGGAAAGTGAAGGAGATGCACAAAAATGAGCCCCTCTTGGCCAGATGCAGGCCTTACCTCTCTCTGCCCACTCTTCCCAATGCAATAATCGATTTCTTCTGCTTAAGGGGAAAGGGTAGGAATCCTCTGGAGGTAGGAGAGAGAGGGTGGGAGTTTACAGCTGCCATCCCCGTAGTTAGTAGCAAGCACTTCCCTCTTGCTCCTCCCTATAGGGATCACAGAAATGGCACTGATCTAGGGATCCTCTAGTCCTGGCCCACTACCATTTTTGCATCTCCTGTAGGCTATCATAAAACTGTGACATCAGTGTCACAGGGATTGCTAACTCTGTAGCTCGGAGACAGAATAACCCTATGCTCTCCTACCCATTTCCAATTCCCAGCTCGTTCCCTATGCAGAATTTTAAAAATAGGAAGCCACTGGCCATTCCCATTTCCCCATCCCCATCCTGGGCTAGGCTTAGATGTGAATCCTCAGTGATCTTCAGTCAGTAAATAAGCTCCTACTCTGTGCCAGCACTGGGGAGACAAAGAAACAGTCCCTGTTTAAGAGGCTCAAAATCTCATGGAGGAGACAACATGTGAAGAAGCTATACATGGGACAAAGGGGAATAATCAGTAGAGGGAAGGCCCTAAAATTAAGAAGGGTTGGGAAAGGCCTCTTGTAAAAAGAAGGGGGGATGTCAGCCAGGACATGAAGGAATTCAGGGACGGTAAGAGGAAGAGATGAAGAGGGAGAGAATACCAGGCATGGGCCACTAGCCATGAAATGCCTGCAGAGGAAAGAGGAAAATGCCTGCCTAGAGCTTACCCATAATTGAGAGAGGCGGATGATGGCAGAAAAGCTGCCCTGGCTGGTGGGATGGGAGGTTGGCACTGCCCTGCTGACAGCGCTCTCCCAGCTGATGTCACAGTCCTCTTTGAGAAGGCAGGACAACCACAACCTGTGAGTAGCCTGAGCTGCCTGAAGGAGAAGCTGGCCAGTTGGGTAGCTCAGCCTGGAGCCTCTGCCCGGCCTCTGCATCTCCATCTCCATCTCCATCGCCCTTTCCTCTCCAAAGGAAAGTGGATGGGCGAAAGCTGCCAAGTTAACTTGGGTTTCCCGGATAGATCTCTTTCTCAAAGACCAATCCTTAAACGCATTTTATTCTGGAGCTCCTAGATTGGATCACAATAGGTCCCTGCCCCAGCTCCACTTACTGGCTATTTTTTGGGCCCTCCAGGCTCAGAGTGAAAGTCAATAGTAACAGTTTCTCTTTTGGGCAGAAACCCTGAGGGTCTTCCCCTCCCAGTCTGATTATTTTTTTTAATTAAAGGGGCCATCCCTAGATTCAATTCTTAAAGAGGCCTATTCACTGAATGGGTATTAACCTGACTCAAAGTGAGAACCTGGAAAGACCTAAGTCTAAAAGGGCCAGGGTCTCCCATTGCATCCCGGACCATCTCCAGTCTGGCCACTGGACCCAGATGGCTCTGGAGGAGAAAGTGAGGCTGGTGACCTTGCTTAGCCCTCCCTCGCTCAAATCAAAGTCAACTGCAAGTCATGTCATCATCTCCCTGATGTTATGGTCCTCTTTAAGAACGAAGGACAAATGCTACTACTCTCTCAGGAGTGAGACCATTGTCACATTCCCCTCCCTTCAATGGGGGTTGAATAGCCCAAAAATTCAGCATTACCTGGGGCAAAGCCTCTCTTCCCCACTCTGCAGTAGAGCTGCCTCCCTCCAGAACGGGTCCTGATCCCCACACTTCCCACACACTTCCCGAGATCAAAGGCCCCTTCCTCCAGAACTCCCCAAGGGCTGGGCTCCCCGAAGCCATGTCCCTCTCCTCTCCAGGCTTCTTCCTGGATGGACTCTTGCTGCTCACACATGTTTTCAGTCAATCTCAGACACTTTCCCACACTCTTTATCACAAAAACATAAATAAAGAAATTGTGCAGCTAAATAGGGTATTACACAAACTGTAACTGATAAACGTGGAAAACTCAAAGCAAAGAATCCATATTCTTTTCAAACGTGTGGAACTTCAACAAAAATGGTCACAGGAAGGGTCACAAAGAAAATACAGGTCAACTCCAGAAAAACAGGTTTTATAGACTATGTTTATTCATCGTCATGCAATACAAAGCTAGAGAAAATAATGAGTGAGAGAAAAACATGTGGGAGAAATTTGTAAAATTATTAAATATATTTATTTTCAAATTTAAATGACTTATTAAACACCATCTAGAATATGAAAGAAGAAATCAAAACCCAATAGATTGCATTAAAGATAAATACGATAGAGATATACATCGACCCATGAAATTCAGTCAGAGCAATGTTCAGAATGTGTACCACTAAGTGACTCTACCAGGAGTGGGGAGCCTGTAGCCTCGAGGTCACATGTAGCCCTCTAGGTCCTCGAGTGCGACCCTTTGGCTAAATCCCAACTTCAGGGAACACGTTTCCATCCTATCAAAGGACCTCACTTGAGGACCTAGAGGGCAACTTGTGGCCTCAAGGCCGAAGGTTCCCCATCCTTCGACTATACCAGTAAGTGGGAAACTTAACCTTCAGGGATCTTTCCCCGAAGAAATCTGGAACCACATATCTTCTCTCTCAAACACTGAAGCTAGGAGACCCAAGATCTCTCATCTCCCCAGGCCTGCCAATGGTGCAGCATGAAACTGAGTAATCAGTCCCCGTTAATGAGGAGAGTCTTACGCAGAGTGGCTTTGAATGCCTAGAAACAAAGAAAAGACTTGAAATGATAAATAAGTCTAAGAGCTTATTTTTAAGTGACAAGTAAATTTGATTTCTAAAAAATCAATCTAATAAGAAATTGGGGGCAAATCCAAATCATCAAAATAATAACAGAAAGAGCATGATGACAAAAGAAATGAGAAGATCGAAATAGATGATCCCACAGAGCTCTATGCTAAAAAAAAAAAAAAGTGAGAATCTGAAAAAGATTCACAATTCACAGTGAATTGGGTTTAAGTGAGGCAGGGCTGGGCAAAGTCACCAGCCTCACTCTCTCCTATGGAGCCATCTGGGTCCAGGGGCCAGATACCAATCAAGATGAATGGAGATGACCCAGGATGAAGGGGCTGGACCTTGGCCTTTTTAAGCTAAGGTCTGAACAGGTCTCAGTTTGACTGAGTCAATACCCATTCAGTGATTAAGCCTATTTCAGAAGTGAGTCAAGGGATGGCCCCTTTAATTTAAAAAAAAACTGGATATGGAAGACCCTCAGGATCACTGGCTGAAAAACAAACAACTACTATTTAGCATTTCCTCTGAACCATCAAGGCTCAAAAATAACAATTAAATGGTGCTGGAAGAGATACTGAAATAGTTTGCCATTTCCTTCTCCAACTCATTTTAGAGGTAAGGAAACTGAGGCAAACAGGGTTAAGTGACTTGTCCAGGGTCACACAGCTAGTGTCTGAGCTTTATACATCTGCCATTTCCTGATTCCTAACTTCTTGCCTGTGACCTCAGAGGTAAGAAACCCTTCATATCTACCTTCATACCTTCCCTCTCCTATAGCAGCCAGCACTTACGTGGCTCTTTTAAGGTTTACAAAGTACTTTACATACATTATCTCGTCTGATCCTCACAACGACCTTGTGATATAGGTACAATAACTATCCCCATTTAACAGATGAAGAAACTGAAGACAGAAACTAAGGCGAAGTAATTTGTCCAGCATCAAACAACTGGTAGTGACTCAAGCAGCATTCAAACCCAGATCTTCCCGACCCCAAGTCTAACACAGTACCCGCTGTGCTGCTTAGTGGTATAAATTGCTACGAGTCCCAGGAGTTTAACACCAATGTGATACCCATAGCTGCCCCTATGAATATGCATGCGTATTTCCAGGGTAGATTTGCAAAATATAATAAACTCTCTTCCTCAAAGGCAAAATCAAAATGTTTATTTGGTACATCATTAGGATAGGTAAGATTTAACAGGGTACTTATCACTAATCCAGGGAGTGATGACATCTTAAACCTTTTTTCTATGAGCTCTCCCCACAAGAACAAGTTCCCATAGGCAAGTTCCTCCCTCCACCCACTCCCAGTTTGCTTCTCTCTGCTCTGCCTGCTCTCACTCTCTGCTCCTGCTCCTGCTCTCTCCTCTCTGTCTCTGTCTCTCCTCTCTCTCTCTCTCTCTCTCTCTCTCTCTCTCTCTCTCTCTCTCTCTCTCTCTTCTCTTCTCTTCTCTTCTCTCTCTCTCCCTCTCTCTCTCTCTCTCTCCCCCTCTCTCTGTCTCTCTGTCTCTCTGTCCCTCTCTTTGTCTCTCTGTCTCTCTGTTTCTGTCTCTTTGTCTCTCTGTCTCTCTCTTTGTCTCTCTGTCTCTCTGTCTCTCTGTCTCTCTGTCTCTCTCTTTCTCTCTCTCTCTCTCCTCCTTCTCCCACACTGAGCTCCATGTGACACAGGCTCCATGTGATCATAGGTTCCATGTGTTAGGCTTACTAATGGGTGGAGGCCTATTCTATTTACATTAGAGGGAGTTATATGATCCTCGAGCTGAATGAACCTCCAAACTGTGAACTGCCCTAAAGTACAGACCCAGGCATCCAGGAACATTGTGAACTCCCACTTCTTACCTTGTCCTAAGGATCATTTGCCCAGGGATCCCAGGAATCATCCCTGGCTGGGTCCCTTCCCTGACCTTCTCAGTTCCACTTGGGAAGTGTTAGTCTTAGTCCCAGGGGGAAGTACCAGCCCTAGTCCCAGGTTGAGGGGCATTGAGGGCTGCTCAACATTCCGTGTATCAGTCCCGCTCCCTCCATAGAGGGCTCATCAGGCTGCCTTGGCATCTCTCTTTTGTCTGCCTTGCCCGTCCTTCCCTTTGGTGCTAAGGTGGTTTTCTCTTGTGGCATAAGGAATAGAGAGTCAGACTCAAAGTCAGGCAGATCTGGGTTCAAATCCCTTCTCTGATTCATACTGACTATGTAACACTGGCCAAGTCCCTTAACCTCCCCATGCCTCAACCATCTAACTCTCTGAGTATGCATGTTGTGGGGCAGATGCTTTAATCAGCATTGATAGAAAACTTTGATCAGGAGTTCCCTATTCCAGTGTATCAAACTCAAAAAGAAACTGGGATCACTAAATTGTACATAAGGATTCCCAGGCTACATACTGACTTAGAAAACAACATATTAACATTATCTATGTTCTTTTGTATTTTTATTCATTTGGTTAAGTATGTCCTAGTTACATTTGAATCTGGGTCAGGCAGCGTTCAGGAAGTACTGAGGGCAACATGTCTAATGACTCTGGTCTACACCACTGACATCAAAGACCCAGTCCCACTCCATGATGAAAGTGGATAATAATTTGTTACTGGCAAGGCAATTATATACTGACTTCTAGCACAAGTGGTATTCCTACTGAGGTTTTCCTCAAATATCAGCCACTGAAATTGGTCTACACCCTGGTACAAGGTAAAGAACGTTAGCTCTCAAAGTAGGTTTGAGTTGTTATGTTATAAATTATGTAATAATTTATACGGATAGCATTTTAGTTCTCTCTTGCTCCACATCTCTATCTGTAAACTTCTCTGTCCCCCTTGTCTTGCAGCATGTCTATCCCTTATAGCCATGGTCACTTAGATACCACATTCAAGTCTCACTCTCTTTTTTTTCCACTTTAGTCTTGGCTAAGCCTTTTAAAAATGTTTTTATTCATTTTGAACTTAAATACAAAAAGACAAAAAAGAGAGAACATTTCCACACATAGCACAACATAAAAAAGGATTCAATATAAAACCATTTATTTCCATTTCACAATGTTTATTTTTTTTTAACTATGTAACAAATACTGCACATTGTTATCCCTGTGCTTCCTTCTTAGTTTTCTTTTGTTCTTTGTTGGGCGCTTTTTTTCTCCCTCTCCCTCCACAATCCTCCCTAGGGAAGGCTACCATTAAGCACGAATACGCGTATACGTAAAACCGAACTATACGTACATCAATTTGTCGGTTCTTTCTCTGGGGGTGGTTACTATCTTCCTTCATAGGTCCTTTGTGGGTTGAGTATTTATAACTCAAAATGATTCAGTCATTCAAAGTTGCTCCCAGAACAGCATTGCTGTTAACTATACACAACATTCTCTTGGCTCTGCTCACTTCATTCTTGAGGTTTGACTTTTCAAAGATACCAGGACCAACCCCATCCTAGGCAGGGAGATATCTGATAGTTCAGTGATGACCTGAGCACTTCACTTCCCTAGCAACTGGTTCCCTACCCGGTGTGAACTATTTCCTGTTTGGACAGGATTAATGGACTAATCAGGGAAATTCCATAGACATGGCATATTTTGATTTTAGCGAGGTTTTCATCACTATCTCTCATATATTTGATATATGTACATATTAGTTTTATTATAATGCTATAAATTTTTATGTGTTCTTGTTACCTCCTTCATTAGAATGTAAGTTCACTGCAAGTAAGGACTGTTTTATTCTTTGTGAATGTGAATGTGAAATTCCATTCTTTGGTGCTCGTCAAGGTAACAGCAACCAGAGCCAACTCCCAGTTAGAGATTGTGAAAGGAAGACACGATCAAGACCAGTATCCAAGTTGTACTACTAGAGAGGAAGGCAGAGGTCAAGAACTACAACAAAGGGCAGAGTCTGCTCTTAGCCATCCCATCTCAAACTACAATGGCAGCAGCATCCAGACTGCAGAGAGAACGCAAAGGACCAAGGACTGGTCACCCCTCAAGGACGCAAAAGTCCCTGGCAAAAAAGTGCCCTCGTGCAAAGTCCAAATCCAGGAACTAAGGCTAAAGATATAACTAAACAGACTCTGAACACAATAAAGAAATGCCCAAAAGATAAACCTAGAAGAAAAAAGTAAATTTACAATATGTACAAGTAGAGGCTCATAGAAAAGAGTAGATTGGAAGAGTGATTGTAAGAAATTCAGCAAAAGATGAAAAAATGAAATTAGATTTCTTGAGGAAAAGATTAGAAGAAGAATAAATTACTTAAGAGATAGTGGAAAACTTACCTAAATATCCCCTACCCCTACCCAGAATAGAATGGAGTAATCAGATCTTAATGAACATATAAGACAATGAGAAATATCAGAATAAAGTTAAGGACTGAAATATTAGAAGAAACCTGTAAAGTATCTATATCAAAAACAAGTGACCTAAAAAACATGGCAAGGAAAGATAATTTATGAATTTACCAACCTCCCTAAAAACCATGACTTTACAAAAAACTCAGATGCCGTATTTCAAGAAATCATAAAAGAAAACTATCCATAGCTATTAGAACCAGAGAGCAAAGTGAAAATAGAAAGAATTCTTTTGAAAGAAATTCCAAACTGGAAACACCCAAGAATGTCTGCCAAATTCTAGAGCTTCCAGGTCAAGGGAAAAATTACTGCAAGAAAATTAATGCCATCTGCCAAAGGTTCTTTCAACACTCCTTTATTTCTCCAAGCTTCTCAACATCATAACCCACTCTCTCTCCCTTTCCTCTTGTGTCAGAGGTAGAAGAAGTTATCCCACTCCTGACAAAGACTCCATCTACCTCTGACTCTGATACCATCTCCTCCCATTTCCTAAAGAACATTGCCCTAGAAAAGTCTTCAATTTTTCCCTCTCCATTGGCTTCCTCCCCTGTGCCTACAAATATGCCCAATTCTCCTCACTCATAAACATGCCTTCTCTTCACCTGCCTACCCCATCTAGCAGCTACCCCATATTTCTCTCCCTCACTGCCAAATGTCTTTCTTTCCTTTTCTTTCATTCTCTCTCTCTCTCTCTCTCTCTCTCTCTTTCCTTCTTTCTTTCTTTCTTTCATTCTGATTTGGCTAATGTAGGAATTTATACGGAATAGGTTTTTTCTTGCCTTCTCAAAGGAGGAGAGAGGGGAGAGAGAAAGGAGAAAATTTGGAACATAAAATAAAAATTGAATTTAAAAAAAAACCCAGGGGGCAGCTAGGTCGCACAGTGAATAGAACACTAGCCCTGGAGTCAGGAGGACCTGAATTCAAATCCGATCTCAGACACTTAACACTTTCTAGCTGTGTGACCTTGGGCAAGTCACTTAACCCCAATTGCCCTGCCTTCCCTCCTCCAAAAAGAAAAAAAAAACCAGCAAGGAGGCCAGTGTTTCCTGGATCTCAGTTGGGGTGGGGGAAGGCAGTGTGTGGTATAAAAATACTGGAAAGCTGACAGGTTATGAAGAGCACAGGGAAATAGGAGAGTATAGAAGATGAAACAGAGTTTGGGGTATGAAAGGAGATGAGGGAGTTCACATATGTACGACCTTAGTCATCTCAGTGAAGTGGTTGGTAAAATCATCTGCTGAGAAATAAAGGAATGAGGGTGGAGTTTGGGACTTGAGAATAGGATTCAGTTCCGCTGAAACTGTTTTGCCCCCTGATCAAATGAATAAATCATTCATTCATTTAATAAACATTTATTAAGCATCTACTACGTACAAAGCACCAGGCACTGTGGGTGATACAACATCCTTATTAGGAAATGTCTCTGCTCTCGTGTAGCTTACAGTCTGGTAGGGCAAGGAGAGAGGGACATAACACTCTCATGCAAATTGTAATATGGTTCATGAAGAGATGAGGTAGTACAAGGAACCTCCCTACCTCCAGCCCCTGGTTGAACAAACATTCTGGATCTTGGACCTTTGGCTAATGACACTTCCATCCTCCCTATATTCTCACATCTTCAGACCTGCATCTCTACATGACCATCCTTTGAATAACTAATTCCAGATCTTACCCTTAAATATTTCTGCCTAACAACATGTTGTTGGAACGTGCCAGTGTTCCTCATTATAGACAGTCCTACAGCTTCTTAGGTCTTATTTCAGAGGCACCACTCATCATCTGTTGGTAGAGGTATCACTTTGTTCTCACTTTTTTAATGCATTTGTGTATTAATTACATTGGTGACACTCAAACACAATTCTACCTCCTCCATGAAACCGTCTTTGATCCTTTCTAGTAGCAGCAACTTTGTCCTTGTGTTAAACATAGTTCTCTGTTTGTAATGTTAATGGAATGGGAAGATATTCCCTGTTCATTAGAAGGCCTCACATAGAGCCCATTGGGGGAGGAACTTGCCTAAGAGAACAGGAAAGCTTGCTTGTAGGAAGGTTTTCATACCTTTTGGTACTAAACTAATTAGGCACTGAGTCGAGGGTTGTGATGTCTTCTGGTTCTGAACCTATTTGCCAAAAGTGTTAGTGTATATACATTCTGAGGCTAGATTTTACCTTGGGGATTCACTAATGAGAAGGACCTTTTGATTCCATGAATGGGACTCTGAGTAGCCATTTAAGATCCCCATCCCTCACTACTCAGATGTTGGTGCTCCCCTGGTCTGAGGGTGTATGTAAGTGGTTGTAGTATTACTTTGTTCAGACACTTGGAGCCCAGTCTGTTGAATATCTGTGCTAATTTCTCTGCTTGTATTTTAGAAAAGCAGATCAAAGAACCTATGCTAGCAGCCATCCTGGGTATGCTGGTGTGGTTGCTTTTATAACCTTTTAATGCACTTCCCTCTCCATTGACCCATAACCAAACAATTGCACGATCTTGTCAGTTTAAGTCCATTCCCTCCCTCATGTTCTCTCTACTCCATGGCACCAGCCTAATGACCGCATCATCTGTTCTCACTTGGACTGCTGAAATATCCACCTAATGGTCTCCCTGCTTCCTTTCTCTGCTCCGTCCGATCTATCCCCCATGTGGCTGCCAAAATAATCTTAAAGCACAGCTCTGATACTGTCACTCTCTTGACCAACATCTTTCTGTTCCTCCTTGCTGCCTCAAGGTTAAAAGACAAACTTCTTATCTTTTTATTTAATACTCTTCACAACCTGACTCTTGCATGTCTTTCCAGGCTTAGTGCACATACATTTGACTTGGAACCACACTGGTGTCCTTCTTCTTCTCCAGATCTGACCTTCTGTCTCCTGCCTCTGCACCTTTCTCTGCCCGGTGTTACTCCTCCAAGCCTGAAGCCCACTCCCTCCTTACCTCCACCTCTTAGAACTCCCAGCTTCAGTCAAGGTTCAGCTCATACATCACTTCCTACAAGAAGCCTTTCCTCATCGCCCTAGTCAAAGAATTCTCTCCATCCTCAAATTGCTGTACGTATACTTACCTGTGTACATACTGTTTTTTCTAACATAGTAGAATGTAAGCTCCTTGAAGGGAGAGACTTTTTTTAAAATTTATTTATTTTATTCTGAATTTAGGAAATAAAACAAGCATTTCCACAAAATAATAGAATAAAAAAGGTGATTGTACACGAAACTGCAAATCTATTATGTACAACTTACTATTCCTTTTAAATATGTAATAAAGTTATAATGTAACTTTCTTTTCCCCCCTTGTATCTTCCCTCCCCCACCCCACCCTAGAAATGGCTACTATTAGACACAAATATGTATATTCATATATACATTATATGTATATAGAATGTAAAAACTTTCTATACAGACTTCTGTTTATCAGTCCTTCCTCTGGATGCCGAGAGGATCTTCCTTCATATGTCCTTTGTAGCTAATTTGGGTATTTATAATGGTCAAAATCACTTAGTTGTTCTTAAGACAGTATTAGAATTAATTTGAAAATTAATTAAAATGAAAATTAAAGCCATATTGCTATTACCACATGCAACATCCTCTTGGTCTTGCTCATTTCACTCTTCATTACCTCATACAAATCTATCCATGTTTTTCTAAAACCACCGAGCTCCTCATTTCTTATAGCGTCATAGTATTCCATCACAATCATACACCACAGTTTGCTCAGCCGTTCTCCAGTGGACGGGCATCCCTGTAACTTCCGGTGTCTGGTTTTCATTTTTTATTTGTATCCGCAGTGCCTTGCAGATAACTAGCACTTAATCAGTGTTTGCTGGAATAAAATAGATTTGGACTTAAAGTTACTGAAAAATCACAGATTTCTTGGAAGCATTTTCCTTGGCAATTTCTGCCATCCAGTTAACAGGTATCACATAATGTAGAATTGCCTATGGCAATGTTTGGATTATCCACTTATTAATGGCATGCACTTGACAGGATTCCTGCTTAGGTAGGAGCTAGGAGTGATGGGGCGTGTAGACTCCAAAATGGAGAACTTGGTATTACTTTGTAAAATTGGAACACTATGACTCAATTTGACTGAACCAACGTTTATCAAGTACTCACTACTACTTCTTGTGTCCAGGGAGGATGAGTGCCTCTGGTGTGAATGCTTGCTGAGGTCTTTTTCAAGGTTGCTCGTCCATCTTGGTGTCCACCTTCACCCAGCTCTCAATCATGGCTCCATGAAGCTGCAGACTGCAGAGGTTGTACTCCAGTACTCGTCTTGGCTGATGGGCTAAACCAGGTGGCGGGTAAGCAGCTGACCTCAGGCTTGTCAAGGAGTTAGGGGGCTGTCCACCCTAAGCATGTGAAGACTTGCCCTTGGTGGAAGGAGTAAATGAGAACTCTTTGCTCCAGTGGTCATAAAGGCAGCCAAAGCAGGTGCTGTGGAGCACCTAGAGCTCAGTCAGACATCTAAGACACCAAGACCATCCACTGCACCCTGTGCCAGTTGTCTTGACTTTTGTCTTGTTACTGAATTTTGACAATTCTGGAAGACAAAGTGAAGCTGCTGACTTTGTGCAACTCTTCTTCACTTAAGTCTGATTCATAAACAACTCATCAACCTGGGAAGTCATTGGTCCTCTTTGAAAATGAAGGATGAGGGGCTGGTAGGTGGTGCAGTGAATGGAGCACCGGTCCTGGAGTCAGGAGGACCCAAGTTCAAATCCAATCTCAGACACTTTGACATTTAATTAGCTGTGTGACCTTGGGCAAGCCACTTAACCTTAATTGCCTTACCTTCCTTCCATAAAAAAAGAAAATGAAGGATGGACAACTACTACCACCACCACTACAACTACCACCACCACCACTACTACCACCACCACCACTCCAGCTACTACCGCCACTACAACTACTACCACCACCGCTACAACTACCACCTCCACTACAACTACCACGGCCGCTAATACTACTAACATAGACAGTTAACATTTTCATATACTCGTTGTGTGCTATACACTAGGCTAAGTGCTTTACATTTATTATTTCGTCTGATTCTCACAAGGAATGGAAGTGCCTTTATTATTATTTTTACAGATGAGAAAACTGAAGCAAACAGAGGTTAAGTGATTCGTCCAGGATCACAGAACTGCTAAGTATCTGAGGCCAGATTTGAACTCAGGTCTTCCTGAAGTTGGGCCCAGGGCACTACCTGCTCTGCACAAGGCACTTGTTCTAAGCCCCAGACATACAAAGATGAAAAACGAAAAGATAACTACCTTTGAGGAGAATGCCTTCTAGTAGAAGAGGAGAGGAAGGGGAGGAGGAGGAAGAAGAGAAGAAGAAGAAAAAGGAGAAGGAGGAGGAGGAGGAAGAAGGAAGGAAGGAAGGAAGGAAGGGTAGGAGGAAAATGAGGTAGAGAAGAAAGAGGAAGAAGAAGAAACATTTATACAGTGCTTTAAAATTTGCAAAGCCCTTTCCAGAGGTTATCTCAGTTCTCACAGTCTCGTGAAGTAGGTGCTTATTATTGTCCCACATTTTACAACTGAGGAAACTGAGTCAGGGAGAGGTTAAGTGACTTGTCCCATACCCAGTGTCTAAGGCCAGCTCTGAGGCTAGGTTGTGCCGAGTCCCCCACTCTATTCACTTCACCCCCTTGTTGCTTGATAAGGTGCCCTTGGAAAGCTAGAGGAGGAAGAAGTGAATTCCAGGTCTGGGGGCTGCTCTGCCGAAATGGTCCAAAGTGGAAGATGGTGTGTTGAGTTCAGAGAACAGCTATGGGTTCCTTTGGCTTGGAGAACACATGGAAAGAAGCAATTAAAAATGAATAGGAAAAGTAGTAAGATAAGGCTGAAAAGGTCCGTTGGAGCCAGATAATGAAGGACCCAGGTTAAGAGCAGGAAAACTAATCTGGGAGTGGTATGAAGACACAACTGGAAGAGAAAGGGGTAGAGGCAGGGAAAGAAGAAGGAGCACTGCAGGCGATCTCTAGGGCCGTTGGGGAAGGCATGCTGGGCGTAAAGAGATGGTAGTACATTACCGAGAGTGGCATGTGGATGAGAAGTCAGTCAATGAATAAACATTGACTAAGCATTTACTACACGTGTCAAACTCTTTACTAAGAAGTAGTTTAAAAAACGTTAAGAAATATGTATGATCAGAAAGGGAGGCAAGGGAGGCATGGTGCAAGAGTGAGGGATGGGGACAGCTAGGTGGTGCAGTGAATAGAGCACCAGCCTTGGAATCAGGAGGACCTGAGTTCAAATCCAGCCTCAGACACTTGACACACTTACTAGCAGTGGGACCTGGGGCAAGTCACTTAACCCTAACTGCCTTGCTTTCTCCCTACAAAAAAAAAAAAAAAAAAGAGTGAGAGATGGCCAATGGACAGATTTAGGGACAGCAATGGCGTCCATGAAATGTTAAACAGACCCAGAACAAGTTCTCTAGTAAATGAGTGCACAGAGGACTAACGGGAAGACCTGACTGGACAAGAATCACCCAGGATGAGAAGTGATGGATGAACTGATATCACATTAGTACCCACATTCTGAGAACATCACCATCTACTGGAATATCTAAATGTAAGAAAAAAGACTTTCCTGAAGAAACTAACCACTGACCTGGGGGGATAGCTGAAAACATCTCCTCACCATAGTGTCATTCTTATTTGGAGGCATGGGGGGAGGGGTGTAAGTGACTCGCCTAGAGTCACACAGCTAGTGTCAATGTCCGAGGTCAAGTTCTCCTGACTGTGACCACAGTTTCAATTGCTTCTCCATTTGAGGAAGCGTGGGCTTACTTGCCCCAGCCAGGGAATAAGTCAACAGGAATTTGTTAAGTGCTTGCTATCTGCTGAGTGCTAAGGACACAAACTAAGGCAAAAACAATCCCTGCTCTTTTATGAACTCACATTTTAGTGGTGAAGACAAACGAGAAAATATCTCAGCATGTACGGGGTCAGTAATCTCAGAGGGAAGGACGTTAGCAGCTGGGAGTGGGAAAGGACTCCTACAGAAGGTGGGATCTGGGCTAAATCTACAAGGAAGCAAGAAAACGAGGAGTCAGAAGTCAGAGCATTCCAGGCATGGAAGATAGTCCATTCAAAGAGCTTGGAGAGGGAGTGTCACATTCAAAGAACAGCAA
Source organism: Pseudochirops corinnae (assembly GCA_028646515.1). Taxonomy (NCBI): domain Eukaryota; kingdom Metazoa; phylum Chordata; class Mammalia; order Diprotodontia; family Pseudocheiridae; genus Pseudochirops; species Pseudochirops corinnae. The sequence goes on from CM053587.1 coordinate 5,537,493, forward strand.
TTTGGCCAGTGGCTGGATCATAGAGTATATGAAGAGGGAAGGAAGTTTAAGAAGACCAGATTGGTGGAGAGTATGTTGAAAAACCTAGAATTCTGATAAGAACAGATAGATTTCTGACCATAAGTGAGAAGAGGATTGAACTGAGGAAGATGGGGGAGGTAGGAAAGCATCAGGTATGAGTAGCCTGGCTAAAGGGAAAAGCTTCATCAGTCCTGGCCAGAAGGGTCAGCTGAAAGATCTTTTAGGTCTTCCTTGCTCAAGAGAGGTTTGACACAACATACCCTTTCCTAGCCAGCCCTGTAATGGCAACCACACTGGCATACCTAGGATGGCTGCTAGCACAGGTTCTTAGATCTGCTTTACTAGGAAAGATAGCTTGAAGGGGTCATCAAGCTTTTTAAAATTTCATTCACTAGTTCAGGGGAAGTCAGCACCCTGAACTATGTATTACAGAGAAAATACAAACAAAGAAAGAAAGACCAACAGACAGGGCTCTGACTGCCTGAATCAACTATACACTTTACATACATCCCTGGATGGAGAGAGCCTTTACATCTGAGTTAGTTGGGGAGCTCTGAACATACAGGCCACTCAGAATCTTGACCAGGGAATCACAGGATCCTTCTTGTAAGTGAGCCCCCAAAGCAAGATATCAACTCAGAGTATATATACACTTCTCTGATCCAGAAGGCATCACAACCATCCTGACTCAGTCAGTGCCTAATTAGAAATTAGCAAAAGGTGTGAAAGCCTTCCTAGAAGCAAGTCTCCCCTAAGCAAGCTTCCTTTAATGAGCTCCATGATAAGGCCTATTAACAGGCAGGGAAGATCTTAAATCCCATTAACGTTATAAGCCCCTTTCCAGAAGAAATGGTTGACAGGGTGAGGAGGTTATAACTAAGCCTCGTGAGAAGGCTGGAAGAGCTTTCACTTTTCCCTGAAGGCTAGCTGTTTCCTAAGCAGAGCACCCTGAGACAGATGGTAGAAGTCCCTGAAAGACCCCACTCACTTCTGTTAGCTTAGGCTGACAGTAGAGGCTGAGTGACCACAGAATCCCCACTGCGTAGCGCATACATAAATAGGTGACTGTAGCTACACAGCTGAACATCCACGCTAGCAGAGATGTGACACCCAGGGGGGATCAGCAGGCATACACTTGATACCTGGTGTGGATCAGGAAAAGGTATCAAAAGACTGGAAGCTCTATGCTACCAGGAGGCCCCTGAGGTTCTTTGCAGCTCTGTGCTATCTATGATGTGACATGATTTATGATTGAGTTGCAGCTCCATTACATTATAGTGGGTGTCTTTCAATCAGCTTACTTACAAACTAGGAAGCTGGTACCAGCTCAGTGGACTGCCCAATAAGATTTTCCTGCGTTTTAAGGATTGGTGGTGAGGGGAGGTGCAATGTTGCCAACAGAAGTGTGATACTCTAAAATGATTCCCCGTATTTTTTTTTTATGCCCTTGGCAGATAGGTGATGTAATAGATACACTGCAGGGCCTGGAATCAGGAAGACTTGGCTTCCTAAGTTCAAATCTAGCCTCAGACATTTATTAGTTGTGTGACCTTGGGCAAACCACTTAACCTGTTTGTCTCCATTTCTCATCCATAAAATGAGCCAGAGAAGGAAATGGCAAACCACTCCAGTATCTTTGCCAAGAAGATCCCAAAAAAGGTCATGAAGAGTCTGACATGACTAAAAAATGACTGGACAACAACAATCTGTGATGCAAGCATTTTATACATAAATAAATACTCTTTATTCTCCCTTTGTAAATCTGAGATCTTCAGAGCACACTTGCAGATACAGCCAAACTATTTTGCCCTTAAAGTAGAAATCTAAGGAAAGCAGGGAGACAAGCACAAACTTTCTTCTTTAGTCAGAATTCTCTGATGTGATTACAATCACCATTGGGTGCACCAAAGAGGCTAAAAGCCCAGCAAGATGAAACAGAGCATTATTTCCCTTCCATGCTTTCCAAATACTTGGTATTCTGCATTGTAGGAGCTAAATGTTCCTTTATGATTCCCATTAGTCAAACCTAGCACTCAAGATGTCACTGAATATTTTACAATCAAATCTCTTATGCAAAAACACCCCAGTTACAGGGTCCAGTTTCTATTTGGTCTTTGCCCAGGCAATCTTTTTAGTGTTAATTATCTAATTCTGTCACTGAAATGACTGAGATGATCAAGGGAAGGTTTGAAAATTCCTCCTCCCCTCAGGTTCAATAAAGTCTTTGAAACATCCCTTTGCAGAAAACTTTCAGAAATGGGGCTGTTTTCTTACACAAAAATAGAACTTATAATGAGAAAAGGCGGCAGAAGCAAATGGATAAAAGAAAGAAAGAAGGTCGGGTTTTGTAACAGACTGGACAAGCTGAGGTTTGAGTTTGGCCTTTGACACCAACTGCGTGACAAATTGTGTGAACTATAGACAGATCCTGCGGTGCCTGATGAAAGCACCCAGGCAGAAAGTAACGTTTATCAGACCAAACACATATTTGCTTTTCTCTTGGCAGCCAACCTTCATTATTCTCCCATGAGGTAAGCATAACCTGTAGTACAATGCTGGTCAAATATCCCGCAGCATAAAAGCTAGGCTGCTGATTTTCATCTGTCAGATGAAAGTGATTTTTTTCCCAAGCTGCAGCGTTCAAGGGGAATATCTCAGGTGTGCATTAAAAGGAGCAATCTGAAGACAGATTTAAAAGACTTTTTAAGAATCTTCAATTTCATCAGCCTGGGTGGTCCCTCCACCTACACAGACTGTGACAATTGAGAAGGGGGTCTTTCAAGGCTGCCATGGCTGAAGAACTTGTCACTTGGTGGGCGACCAAGTGAGGTGCCTCCTCAGGCTTAGGCTGCTTTCAAGCCAAAGCATCCCAGTATTCCCGAACTAGAAAAGACGTCAGGACCCATCTAGTCTAACCTGACAAAGATTTCAGTGGTTTCTGGGGTCCCTTTCTGCTTTAGCTCTGAAACTCCCAACAAGTTGCCATCTAGGCTTCACTTAAAACCTTTAATGAAGACCCCACTACCTCCCAAGGCATCTCATTCAACCTTTTTATACTTAGGGTAGCTAGATGGCAGGTGGCATAGTGGCTAGAGGGCTGAATATAGACTCAGGAAGGCCTGAATTCAAGTCTGACCTCAGATACTGCTTAGTTGTGTGACCTTGGGCAAGTCACTTAACCTCTGTCTGCTTCAGTGTCTTCATCTGTAAAATGGGGGATGATAATAGCACCTATCTCCTAGGGTTGTTGTGATGACTCAAGGGGATAATGTTTATAAAGAACTTAGCACAATGCCTAGCACATAGTAGGTCTTATGTAAATGTTAAGTGTGATGATGACAATGACGATGACGAAGATGATGATGATGAAGTTTTCCACACATCAATCTGGAGCATTCCACCCCTTGCTCCTAGTTCCATGCTCTGGAGCCATGCACAAGCGTGAGCTTTCACAAGACAATCCTTCAGCTATTTGAAGCCGGTGATCACCTCGCCTCCAACTAAACACCACTGGTTCTTTTTTTAAATGCTCTTATTTTTTTATTGGGAAGATGAACACAATAGAGACGTTGCCTCTGTTATTATTATAAATTATAATTGATTTGATCAGGTCAAAATAATCCATATTTTAAATGTCATCAATGGAGGAAGTGGACTACAGAATGGTTCATTCTGTTCATGTACGTGATCCATGTGCATTGCAGTCTGATCAATAGCCACAACAATGAGTATAAAATGTCACAGGAGGTAAAGTCCTTTCTTTGGCCGCATTAGAATTTATTCTGGAATTCATCTACAGACACAGTATGATTGTTGAATGGCTGTTTTTCAGTTTCCTCAACTGTAACATGACTTTTAAGGTCCCTTAGCTCTCTGACATGCTGGGATGCTATGACCTGATGTAGGGGCACGGTGGAGAAGTCACATAAATCCAGGGGGAGTTCCCCAAACATGGGGGGAAAGTAAAGAGAGGTTTCTCCTTTGGGGGCCTTTGCTCTGCCTTTCGGGGCTGCTCTTTTGTATTCGGGCTATTTGTATCTCTCGTGTCCAACCAGTTACTTAGATGAATCTGTCACCTCATTCTTGTGGACAGCACTCTTCACTGCTGCACATCTCAAGCCTTCCACACATTCCTTGGTGCAAAGGCCTAAATTCTGGAACGGGGTGAGAGAGGAGAGCAGCCCCAGTCCCAAGGCGGCAGAGGTGGCAGCAGCAGCATTGGCAGCACTGATAGCAGCCTAACCATCTCTAGTTTCTTCCATCATTCCCCAGCACTGTACTTAAGCATTTAACAAATGCTTTTTTCATTCATTTAAATGGCATGTTATTTTATCACACTTTGTTCCCCCTTCTGGATACTCTTTAGCTTGTCAATGTCCTTTTTAAACAAATGATACCAAGAACTGGGCATTCCTGGTGTGGTCTGATCAGGGAAGAGTACAGACTGACTATCACTTCCCTAGTCCTAGATTTTCTTGACGAAGCTTAAGGTTGCAGTAACAATGGCTGCCACATTACACCGTAGAGTCTACTAAGAATCCCTGATCTTCATTTAGAAAGATTGCTGCAATGAACAGGCAGATTTCAGAAAAATCTGGAAAGACTTGTATGAACTGATGCAATGTGAAATGAGCAGAACCAGTAAAACATTGTACACAGTATTAGCACCATTGTGTGATGGTCAACTATGAATGGCTCAGCTCTTCTCAGTGGCACAATGATCTAAAACAAATACAAAGGACTCGTGAAGAAAAATGCTTTCCATATCCAGATAAAGAACTGATAGACTCTGAATGCAGATCGAAGCATAGTTTTTTACTTACTTTCATCTTTCTCATGTTTTTTTTTAAATTTTGACCTATTTCTTCTTTCACAACTGTGACTAATATGGAAATATTTTTACATGATAGAACATGTATAACCTATATCAAACTGCTCACCATTTTCAGAAGAGGGAAGGGGAGAAAAACTTGGAACTCAAAAATCTTATAAAATTGAATGCTAAAAGTTTTATTGACATGTAACTGGGGAAAAAATACTATTTAAAAAATAAAAACAAAGATTGATGTTACTTATCTATACTTTACCCATCTCATACTGCTAAAGCTGATTTTTGGAACCCCATTTAACCCTACTAAATTTCATCTTATTATTAGATTTGGCCCAATTCTCTAGCCTGATGGGACCATTTGGATTTTGACTCTGTCATCCAAATGTTAAGTGATTCCTTCCAGTTTTGTGTTGGTTGCAAATTTGATAAGCATGCCATTTATGTCTTCATCCAAATCATTGATAAAAGGTGTTAGCTAATCATTCAGGGCCAAGGACATCCTAATAAAGACTTCTAAGTTGACATTCACTTGCCAACAGCCATTCACTCTTCTTTGGGTACTAAGAATCACTGGATTTGTTCCTATGCTATAGCTACTCTCAATGAACATCTGTCTACCACTATGCCCTTACTAGAAGGGATTTTCCAAAATCATAGAATCATCAATCTCGAATTAGAAGTGAGAATCAGACCGTCTAATCCATCTCCATTACTTTTACAGATAGATAAACTGAGGCCCAGAGAGGTTCAGTGACTTGTCCAAGGTCACACATTTAATAAATGGCAGAGCCAGGATTTGTAACCAGGTCTTGTGAATCCTGTGTTGTTTCTTTTTTCTGGCATATTGTGCCACTCCTAAACTTGTCCATTCCACTGGCATAGCTTTCAGGAACCCAGAGTCACCTCTGCAGTATAATAAGACACCATTTTTGTTGTTTGTGTGCTTCAAGGTGGCTAGGTGGTGTTGTGCATAGAATTCCGAACCTGGAACAAGGAAGACCTAGGTTCAAACGTGGCTTCGTCTCTAGCTGCACAACTCTAAGCAACTTACTTTGCCTCTGTCCACCTCAGTTTTCCCACCTATAAAATTAAGGGTACAATAGCACCTAACTCCCAGAGTTAGTATAAAGAGAAGATGAGATAACACTTTAAAAGTGCTTTGCAAAACTGTAAAACATTTCATAAATGCTATTTATTAATTATTAGTATTACCATTTTGGTCTGGACCCCTGATTTTTTTTCAGTATGAGGAACCTCCAATGTGGACATTGAAGAGTTGTATGAGGTGCTAAGAGGTCAAATGCAACGTTTATACGGCCAGTACAGTATGTGTGAGACTCGAACTCAGCTTCTTGACTCCAAGGATGACCTTCTAGCCACTGTCACGCAACTGCTCACATTAAATAGATGGGTTTATGCACACACACACACACACACACACACACATACATACATACATATGTACAGAGGGAGAGAGAGGTGTGTACAAATGTGTGCATGTGCCATAGGGAAGGGGGAAGTATAGTCCATGTTTAGTCATTTTTTCTATTAGAATGTAGCTTTCTAACTAGAAGAGACCCAACTCATTCTCGGTGTAGCAGACAGCTCTGTTGATTATTCAGTTGTTGTTGATAGAATCATCTGTCATCTTTATTCAAAAGCCAGTTTCTTTTGTTTGTGCTTTCTCATTCTATGCTTTCTTTGATAAAGGAAGACCCTAAATCACAGGTCGATAACGGGGCATTTTTGAGTTGGGATTCAGATGTCAATCGTTGTCTTTGTAAATGGGCCTGGCCAGCAGCCTGTCTCCCACAACTAGATTTAAAAGCCCTTTGAGAAGGTCAATGTCTGGGGTGGCTGGGTGGCCCAGTGAATAGAGCACAGGCCCTGGAATCAGGAGGACCTGAATTCAAATCCAGTCTCAGACACTTAACACATTACTAGCTGTGTGACCTTAGGTAAGTTACTTAACTCCAACTGCCCCGCCTGCCCCCTTCGAAAAGAAAAAAAGAGAAGGTCAGTGTCTTAAATAATCCCTGTTTACATTTCTGGGATTTTGCACAGGAACCCTAATTCAATTCGACAAACATTTATTAAGTTCCCACATTGTACCAGGCACTGTGCCAGGTGTAAAGAATATAAAGACAAAAAAGTAGGATGACTCTCAGAGAACTTACGTCCCACAAGGAGAACCCAGCCTTTATGCAGAAAGCATGCACACACTCAACCTCCTCTAAATAAATAGAAAATCATTTTTGGTGGGAAGCATTAACAACCAGGGCACAAATCAAGAAAGGTCTCTTGTAGGAAAGAAAGGCGAGTGACCTGAGCCTTACAGCGAACCAGGGATTTGAGAAAATGGAGGCGAGATGGGGAGCTTATTCCCGGCGTCAGGGACATCCTAGGCAAAGGCAAAGGCAAAGGAATGTGGCGAGAGAGGGATTGTACTGTATGGAAAACAGTGAGTAGGACAGTTTGTCTGGAATACAGAGTTTGCAGCTGAGGGGAATATGAAATTAATCTGAAAAGATAGGTTGGACCCAGACCGAGAAAGGCTTTAAGTGACTAACAGCAGAGTTTGTATTTTATCTTCTGGCCAAGAGGGAGCCCCTGAAGCTTCTTAGGCAAGGGAGTGACCCCATCAGACCAAAGCTTTAAGATTTAGTATCCACACATTGGGCAAGAATTTGTGTATGAATGTTGAATTAGAGAGGAGAAAAACTGGAAGCAAGGAGGCTAATCAGGGCAGATGCAATAGTTCAAGTAGAAGTGGTTGTTGTTCTGTCATGTTCAGTCGTTTTCAGTCGCGTCCAACTCTTCATGACTCCATCTGGGGTTTTCTTGGCAGAGAAACCGGAATGGTTTATCATTTCCTTCTCCAGCTCATTTTACAGATGAGGAAACTGAGGCAAATAAGGTAAAGTGACTTGCCCAGGGTCACACAAGTAGTAAGTGTCTGAGGACAGATTTGAACTCAGGTCTTCCTGACTCCAGGCCCTCTCTGAACCACTATCCACTGTGCCACCTCACTGCCAGATACAGGTAATCACAGCCTAAGCTAAGGGGTAAGAGGTGTCTCTACAGTAGAATCAACAAGACTTGGTAACTAATTGGATAGATGGAGGGGGCGGGGAGAGTGAGTGAGAGTACCTTTAATAGGTACTCAATGAAGGTTAGCTCACACCGCCATCCTGAATCTCCCTAGACCAGCAGTTCTCAACCTGTGGGTTACGTTCAGTTTGTAACAATGAAAATACATCCTGCATATCAGATATTTACATTACGATTCACAACAGTAGCAAAATTACAGTTATGAAGTAGCAACGAAAATAATGTTATGGTTGGGGATCACCACAACGTGAGGATCTGTATTAAAGGGTCGCGGCATTAGGAAGGTTGAGAACCACTGGCCTAGAGTGACCTGTTTGCACAAATAGGTACAACCCAGAAAGACAATGGTAAGCTCTGCTCTGTCAGCAACCTCTACCCGGACTATTAAAGCCACCTACTAGACAGGAATACTTGTATATGTCAATAAATGCATGCTTACCCCAAAAATCAACTTACAGGCAATCTTTTCTATTCTTGACCATACCCAGGAGCTCAAGTTCTGATCTTCTCACAGTTCAGTCCACCTAGTTTACCCCAACAGAACCCGCCCCCCAAATCTGTTTTATCACACCCAGAAAAGCAACGGAAATACTTGGGCCTTCCTGGGAATTTACAGCCTCTTAGAATTAGGTAGGTTGTCAACTCCTCAAGGGTAGAGCTGTCTTTTGCCTCTTTTTTAATCCCCAGCTCTTAGCACTATGCCTAGCACATAGTAACCCCTTACTAAACGTTTACCAATTGATTGATTGTGAGGAGCAGAGGTGTCAAGCATGCCACTCCCAAGAGGCCCCCTAAAATGCTCTAGAGTGTGGCAAGAAACAGATTGCAATGTAACTGGGAAATATTTAACAAAATAAATAAAAATACAATATAGTATAGATAGGCTTGCCTTTTAAAATTTAATCAATGTGCTGTCTGCAGGGATCTTTACATGTGGATTAGTGGCCCCCATTTCTATTTGAGTTTGATACTGCTGCTCTAAGGTCTTAGTCGTGTTGTGAAAGAAGAATCACAACAAAAGGGAAAAACCACGAGAGAAAAAACAAAAAAAAAGTGAAAAAAGCATGCTTCGATCTGCATTCAGACTCCATAGATCTTTTTCTGGATATGGGTAGCATTTTCCATCATGAGTCTTTTGGAGTTGTCTTAGATTCTTGTGTCACTGAGAAGAGCTAAGTCTGTCAAAGTAGATCATTCCACAATTTCTCTGTTACTGTGTACAATGTTCTCCTGGTTCTGCTCACTCCACTCAGCATCAGTTCATGGAAGTCTTTCTAGGCTTTTCTGAAGTCTGCCTGCTCCTCATTTCTTATAGCACAATAGTATTCCATGGCATTCATGTACCACAACTTGTTCAGCCATTCCCCAACTGATGGGCATCCCCTTAATTTCCATTTCTTGGTCATCACAAAAGAGCTGCTATAAATATTTTTATACATGTGGGTCATTTTCCCTTCTTTATTTTTCTCTTTGGGATACAGACCCAGTCGTGGTGTTACTGGGTCAAAGGGTATGCACTTATTTAGAGCCCTTTGGGCATAGTTCCAGATTGATCTCCAGAATGTCAATGCTCTCCTTTTATAGATAAGACCCAAAGACTCATTACATATGAGCCCAACTACTTGCCCAAGTGATAGAGATTCAACCCAGATCCTTTGGCTCCAAACCCAGTACTCCCTCCCCTGTACCACAATCTAGTTTTGGTCAACAACCATACAGAGGATCACTGGAGGGGATTTTTTTTTAAATTAAGAACTCCAGGGCTGTTGAGGCCTGTGCGTTTTTATAATTCTCTCATCCTCCAAAAGCAGGAGTCAGCCAGGGCTAGGGCAAAGCACACAGGACTGGGGAGTCAGAAGAGCTAGATTTTAATTCCAACACTGTGATTTGCTACCTTGTGTGACCTCAGGCCATTCACTTCACTCCTCTGGGCCTTAATTTCCTCCTGTGTAAAAGGAAAGGATTGGAACAGAGGATGTATGAGGGCCACTTCCACCCTTAAATCCTTGGTAAAGTAGCCCTGGGTTAATCTGCAGTCAGTCTGGGCTGAGTTGTGGTAGGCTAGGCTTCATAGTCCTCACCGGACTACTCTGCACTCTCTTCCCAAGTCACTCAATGCTTTCTGAAAAATACGAGAATCAAAGACCCCACATGTTATCCTGACTCCTTTCTGAGTAGAGCCAAACCAAGACAGTGCGGCGCTGTGGAAAGACGAGTTCAGAGCAACATGGCCAGGATTTGAACCCCAACTCTGTCGTTTGCTCGCTAGGGGACTGTGGGCAAATTATCTAACATTTTTCAGCCTGTTTCCTTATTTATAAAAAGAGGGGCTTGAATTAGATAACCTTTAAACTCTCTTCCAGTCTTAATTTTAATTCTATGGATTTTTTTAACCCATTTTAAAAGGTCTAAGTGTATTTTTTAAACTTGTTAGGATTTTCAAAAAATAATGTTGTCCTCAATCCTGATGCTCCAGGATGAACATGGGTGACTCAGACATCGACATTATATATTGCCAAGACCCTGAGTCACCAGTTAAGTGACTAGTGTTTGTTCAAAACAGCCCTGGGACCTTATGACCTGATTACGAATAGAAAAACCTACATTGGTTGAAGTGAGTATCAAATTACTCTTATTCTAACTAGCAAACAACCAGCAGGCTCTCTTTCTGAGAAAGACATCGAGAGAGCCTGTAATGTATTTTAATGCTCACCAAACAGGAACAGTGGTTGATGGCCTCATGTTTAAATAATGGGAGTTGCTATAGCATTTATACCAGCAGAAGCAGTATTTCATTTACACGTACAATCTGCCATCAGATCATTGGAGGCACTTGAATTGCACAACTCCTGAAGTCTTTCAAAGACCAGAAATTATTACGCTAGTTTTGCTTTAAAACCCCTGCACCGAATAATAGTGTATTTTCACTAGAAGTAAACTAACCAAGGCTATTGGACTAGATAACCTAATAAGGTCCCTTTTAACTCTGAATATATGGTCCTAGAAGAGAATACATACATACACATAGAGAAAGAG
>CM053587.1:5548991-5571104 GCA_028646515.1 Pseudochirops corinnae
GGGGGGGGGAGGGGGGGGAGGTAGGAGGGGAGAAAACTTGAAACTCAAGTTTTGTGGAATTGAATTTTGTAAACTAAAAGTAAATAAACAAAGCAATTTTTTTTAAAAATTGCCTAGAGCACCAAGAAATGACTTGCTCGTAGTCATACACCTAGTACATGTAAAAGTCAAAACTTGCCTCCAAGTTTTCCTGACTTGAAGGTCAGCCCTCTCTATCTACTAAAGCAAGTTGCCTCATCTACTTAAAAGTGGCCTGGTCAGGGAAAATGTGGGTGAGGAAAAAGGAATGAGAGAGGCCAAAAACAGAAGCCTCAGACTTCTTCATCATTTCTGTTCAAGCACAGAAGTGGTAGGCATTATCCAATTCCAGATCTCCAGGACCTCAAGGGGACAGCTTTCTCTAGTAGTTCATTAGCTTCAGTATGACCCTGGCTGTAGTCTCCTCTGGGAGGCAAGCTGTTAAGGAAATCCTCTCCCTCTGGCCAAATGATGTCCCATTCCTGAATGCATAGTCTTTGACTTACGACGTAACCACCAAGGCCAGAAATGTCCACTTTTCAGGATCACTGGTCACTGATTTATGCTCTGAGAAGGGAATACATATATGTAGATATATATATATGAGACAAATAACAACACAAAGAACAAAACAGTTATATTTTAACAGACAGGAGATGTTATTAATGTGTTAATAATGTAATTCCTGAGTTAGTCTCTGTATGATCTAAATTGTCAGAGCTAAGATCAGAATTAATAAAAGAATAGAGGAAAAAAGATTTGGAATACATTTCAACAACTCAATCTTGAATAAGTAATTAAGAATCAAAATGGGAAATGGACAATAGAAATTAAATTGATACTAATTTAATAATTTTATCCAGAAGTTAAACCAAAAGCAAATTAACTGTCACAAGACTGACTTAATTAGGAGATGGAGATGGCTACCAAAGATAATACCAGGTTAGAACAGAAACTTGTCAGCAAAAATCTTACACAGGACAATTATGAATAGTATTATCTCATAAAGCAAACAGTAGTAGAGGGTAAAACGAGTTTAAAGAAAGTCTGGAGAAACATCAAACTAAGCAAAGTTATTCGAAAGATATTTAAGGATGAAAATCAAAGGATAACATATAAAAACAGAAGAAATCTATAAAAATTATGACTTCTACATCAGCCATACTAGGATCCTAATATCAAGGTCTGATGGATTTATCAAGAAGGTAAAAATGGGATTAACGAGAGTAGAGGAAACAAGTGGGAGGGGATTGAGGGATCAATATTCAGGATATCTGAAGGGAAGATAACAAAGAAAACTCAGACCTTATTATTATTTTTAAAAAATGACCACGAGATCAAAAACTGCCAACCTATATGCTTCCTCTATGTACAGAATCTTTATGAGCTACAAATACAAGTTGAGGGTATTCTCAACAAAGGCATTAGTGGAAACAGTTTTTACAAATGGTATTTGTGAATAGATCACATCTTTACCATTTCAGAACTGACTGAATGATAAAGAGGAGTAAATATTCCACTGTGCTTACTGCTGATTATGAAAAAATATTTCATTTGGGAGAGCAAAATACAGACTCTTTCTCAACACAATGTCTCCCATTCACATATCAAAATCACCTGATTCCTTGAAAAACTTAAAACAATCATTTTATTCCTTTGATAAAAATCAGGTGAGAAATAAAACAAGCTACATGCTTGCCAAAGTTATCTGACACTATGATGGAAGAAATCCCATGCAGAGTCCAACTTGAAGATGGATCCCCTGTGGATGGTGATGTTGTCCAGATGTTATTGGCAAGTGACACTCTACTGATTACATCAATCCCCACATTAATGAGTTTCTTGGGAGAAATCTATCATCACTCAAAAGGGTTAGGCTTGAACATCCACACAAGAAAGACCAAGTGGATGAAGAATGTTTATTGCTAAATTTCAATATGCATTTAGACAACACTGTTGGGACAACAATCTAAAGCACAGAGTAAAGATGGCTAATGAACTGAATCCAGAGTTAAACAACAAAAAAAAGAAGGGCTGAATTACCTTTAGGAAATCTAAAGGTTTCTTTAATGAACCCAGGTTTCCATGAAAACAAAGGCCTGTTGTTTTGTTTTCCTATCTAAACAAAAATAATTATAATCTGTTCCTCCCACTGCCCCATCCATAACTGAGCAAAAATAAAAAACATTAATTACAAATATTTATTCCCATACTGGCCATGCTCTAAAATGTATACCTGTCTGCATAAGCTCATCACCTCTCTAGCAGGTGGTTAAGGAACATGCTGTACCTCCAGTCTTCTGGATTCAATTTGTCATTGATCAGTTTTTAAACCTTTCAAAGTTGTTTTTCTGTCATTGTCATTAAACTGTCCTCCCAGTTCTGCTCGCTTTACTCTGCATCAGTTAAGCCTTTCCAGTTTCTTCTGACACGCCACTTTGCCGTTTCTTATGGCATGGTATTACATTCATAAGCTTCTTTCATATGTTCAGTCATTCCCCAATAGGACAGCATTTAGTTTCCAATTTTGGCCTGCCATGAAAAGAGTTCCTCTAAGTATTTAAGCGCCTATAGGTATTTTTCCTCTTTCTTTGATTTCAGGCCCTTTGTTTTAAATACTAACGGCCTACTAGGATTACTATATACGGCAACCAAGATACAGAATACAAGCCTCCGAAGGAAAAAAATAATGAATATCCCATAAAGGGTGGCAGAAAGACATATACAAAGTTGAGTAGACTGTACCATATTGCCAATGAGGAACTCCAAAAAAAAGAATCAAAATAAAAGTATAGTATGATAAGACAGGCTAATCATGCAACAAGGGCAAGGAAGGACAGGTGGCCAGCTAGAACGCTCTTCACTGGTACTCTTGGGATGCTAGAAGCAAGCAAGCAAGAACCCCAGCACACTGGGGGTATCTCCTGTGACTTCTAGAAAGCTGTGTGGCCAAGTGGCAGAGGACAAACAGGCTTATACGGGTTGTGCGTTACCTTTTTGGAATGAACTCCCATAAATCAGTAAAATGACAGATCCATTTGAATCTTTGAACAAATACCTGAAGTGGGGTAAGAGGCTGAGGATAAGGGTCTGGTGAGTTAGAAATTTAAAATAGTGTCTCAGAAAGTATAAAACTAAGATTCTACTCGTAAGAATTAATTAACATTAAGTTTTGCAAGAATACACCTTTCATAAAAGCTACACACATTTAGGGCTCCACAAAAAACAAACCAAAATAAAAAAAAGGAAAAGGATTCAAAAGGAAAAATAGGTAACTAAAGAGCTTCAAAATATGATCCGTAACCAAGAAGGTAAAAAAACAGGTCCCACATCTGCCAAAATATTCCTAAGAGTACTTTCTGTGAAAGCAAAAAACATGGAAAATGGGTACATCTACCTACTGGGAAGTAAATTACGGTATACGAATGTAATGAAATATTACTAAGCTCGAAGGATTCAGAAAAATGAGAAGACTGATGAATTGGTGAAGAGCCAAAAGAACAAATCAGAACAAAGGGAACATACATATCGATCTCACAATGATGTAAATGAAAATATTAAAAATCCCCAGAATTCAGATGAAATACATTTAACTCATAGAGGTAAGTAAGACTGCGAGAGTGACCTTAAAGATCATCTCATCTTAGTTTCCAATTTTCACCAATGAACAGATGAGGAGATGAAGATTAAGAGATTTGCTTCCAATCAGACCAATTATAAATGGGAGAGGAGAGCTGGGATGAACCTCAGGGAACACTCCTCCTCTCCAGTGCCCGCCACCCGGTATCAATGGCACACGAGAGGAGCAGATACAATTTCTAGGAGTTCGTTTTGCTTACCTTTTTGTTAAGAGAAGGAATGGTTATTGAGAATAGTGTATAAAAAACAAGGAGCATTAATAAAACATCTATTTTTAAAAGAAGAAAGGAACCTGTATTATTTAACTCTCTCCCGCACTAAAAAAAGACTAAGTGGTAAACGAATAAGATTCAAGCACCTGGAAGAAGAGGAATATCAAAAGGCTATTCTTTGAGACTAAAGAAAAGCCAGGTTCAAGCACTAGAGAGGTTGGAAATTCCTGACTGAAGGAATAAGCAAACCATTGAGGGTTCTGATGGTATTGCCTTACCCAGAAAAATTAATAAAACATTCAGGTACAAAAGTAATCATTTCTAGACATTAATGTTAATACATTCAAATGGACTGGCAAAAAATAAACTGCTTTCTCCATGCTGAGGCAAGATGGTGTAGGTCTCAATGTCCCAGGAAAGCTATGGTTTCACCATTAGCTAATAGCTTCAGGGCATGGGACAGCCAGCCCGGTAGGGGACTGAGGATACCAAGTGCCCTCTCTAGAGCTGGAAAAGTAGGAAATCAGCTTTGCTGGGTACAAAAGACAAAAAATCCTTGGGTCTTAAGAAAGGTATCTCAGAGTGGAGACATCATCCAGAGGGGCTCCTCCTCTCCTCCTTCCTAATGCAAACATGATATCCTCCGAATGCTTCTCCTCCTCCCAGATTCTGATATAGAATACTTGCTGAATCAAAACATCAGTTTGTTCTAAGAACATTTAAAATGGACCGTGCCCCGTGTAGTAAGAGCCAGAGAAGCAAAATCATTCTCCAATCTGAAGATTTTATAGAATTATTTAAAATACAGAAATAAAATTACTTCATCAAAAATCACATCTTAAGGAGATATTTATTTTCCAAACATCACTACGTCAGTCTCTCTTGAAAAATATGTTTCGATGAGCTTCTTCTTGTATGGAGTTATCCACAGGGCGCCACTTACCAAACAGTTCCCTTCCCAATATGGAACAGGCTAAAGTTCACTTAAAGGCTGGTGTTACCGACCAAGCAAGGCTCAGACAAGTATGCCGCCGGTACCTCGTTCCTGCTCCCTGGAAACACCATTGGGCTTACTGTCGAATGCAGAAGTGCTTTCTTTTCTTATCATGGTAGCAAAAAGCATGTCCATCATCCCCAAAGCTTCCAGTAGTTGTCCTTGATAGCTAATCTCTTTTTCTACAAGCTCCTGAAGCACCAAAAACTGTCTGTC
Source organism: Pseudochirops corinnae (assembly GCA_028646515.1). NCBI lineage: Eukaryota > Metazoa > Chordata > Mammalia > Diprotodontia > Pseudocheiridae > Pseudochirops > Pseudochirops corinnae. The sequence continues at coordinate 5,554,071 of CM053587.1, forward strand.
AATCACTGATGACTGTCCGATCACAGGCAGGTAAATGTCTGGAAAGAAAACAAAACAGTCACCAGAGCGCCCTTTCTCCTCCGAGGGAGTCTGCATTTTCATAGACAGGAGGATCTAGAGCGCGTGACAAAGAGCCGCTTGTTCTGCTGCTTTTTAACAATTACTTTCTCCTGTTTTTTGTCTGAAGGCATAAGCACAGGGACAACTTGCACAACGATCTAACTTTATAACCAAGTCCGTCACAAGAGATCAAACTAGATAACAGACAAAAGCTTTTTAATAAAGTCTAGGTAACTGTCAGTTATGATTATAATAAATCTGAGTTGATAAACAGTCATATATGAGCTGAATTTTAAATTCAATTTTAGCATTTCCACAGTTGTCTATAAAGTGTTTAAATCTGAAGACCATAAACCTTATAAAAAAAAAACACCAAAAACCCAAACCCTTCCAGCTCACCAATAATCATTTCAGCAACATTGATCAAAACAGGAGCAAATCTTGGCTCAGCCAGGTGCCTACAAAGTAAAAAACTGGTTTATCAGAACCAAAAGTCAGGAAGTTGTCACCTGTTACACCAATTCTCTATAAAAATCAAAGTTTGTAGCACGACAGATTTGAAGTCAGAAGGGCTGGTTAGGTCCAAACCCTTCCTGGCTAAATGACTGTTCCACTAAAAGTTCAATCTTCTCAGTTCAGCCTCCTCATTTGTTTAACGGAGACAGAAGGGGGAATAAATACTTCCACTGCCAACCCTATGGGACGGGTGTGAGGAAAGCCTTTTTTGAAGCTTATGGCAGCGGAGACGAGCGAGTTACTAAGAGGGATGGGGATGTGTACCTGTGATTTCACTGGTATATGGAACTTCCAGGTGAGGAAACTTCTTCTCCCAAAGCAGGTTGGTACCTTCTTTGCAATTTACTACCTTAGAGAGCTGCCCAGAACGGGGAGGGATTAAACGACTTGACCCAGGGTTCAGCCAAGCAGTATGGGTCAGGGCGGGACCTGAATTCAGGAGTTCCTGGCTTCCAGGCCAACTCTCTATCTACCTTATCATGGTCCCTCACCTTCTTAATAATTTCTCTAATCTGGAAATAAGGTTTTCAGGTTCAAAAGATTGTTGTTTTAGGACTACAAAGCATACCTTATCAAGAAACTAAGAATAATGCTAAGTTGCTTCTCATCTCTCCCTGCAAGAGCATTCGAAAGAGTTCCTCTTCGATTTAACTCCTGAATGACAGCAACTGTAACTTCCGGCTGTCTGACTCTAAACCTGGGCTAAAACAAAATGGAAAAAAGTCAACCCAAGGAGCCAATACGGTAAGCTCCCAGATCAAAGCCATTAACATCATAAAACCTTTTAAAAAGGCTTTTTTCCTGTGTTGGAAATTATACTCCAAATAAAAGAATTCCAGGAAAAAGTGATATTGCTCACCTGAAGTACTCTATCGAGAGCTTTGGAGACCTGAAAGCTTTTCAGATCCCTGTCATATGTCTGCAAGTATGTCTTCAATGGTCTGCTCACCAGAACGTCATCCTAGAAAGACAAGTTTTAAACAGGAAAAAGTAAAAATCTTTTTTTTCCATTCTGAAAGTGATTTTTTTCATGGTCTCTTTCCACAGGAGCAGGGAAGGGATGGCGAAGAAGGGAGTACTTTTAAATATTCATACTGCAAGTACCATTATGTTTACAAGATAAAGTATACGGAAGTGGGAAAAAATGATTAAATCAACACCTAAAAAGTGAATTCCAAGAAGTTATAACTATATTGTAAAGTTGTAAATGTATACATATATAATAAATAAACTTATGAAGAAAGCGTAACTTCTAGTATCAACCCTCTCTCCTTGGGACACCTTGTGAAAGTACTCCCCCATCAAATCCCCATTATCGTGTTTATTCTGTCATTTAAAGAACTGACGCTTTCTTATAACTTTCTTTAGGGACTGGTTTAGACATTCCTTAATGAGGTACATTTTGAAAGAAAAGAAAGAAATTAAGGATTGATTCTATTCTCCCCTCTGAAATACCTGTTTTTTCATGTAATTTTTCCCTCTAACAAAGGTTCTATACGCAGGTCTTTGCCTCCTTGGAAAAGGGTCCTTCTTGACTTCAGGTTTCCGATGTTTAACATTCAGCACACCATTCGTCATTCCTACAACAATAGTTTCATCTTCGTGCTGAAAGGAATTTTGAAACGCTGGTAAGTACTAGTGAACTGTAGTACTGTTTCATAACTATCAGACACTCCCCTTTGAGCTCTACTAGGCTTCAAAGGGTCATTTACTGCTGCTGACTGTATTGCTGGATCATGAGGGCAAGCAAAAATATGAACCCAGAGAGCAGAAAAGAATGCAAACTTCACTTCACTACACTGACTACACTTCATCTGCTACATAACCTTTGTGATGAACACATACGGATCATATTCGTTCATACAGCTTCACTAAAAAATCATAAGCTACAAGAATACAGAATTAATGACACCTTGGAAGAGACTTAAAATACCTGTACTTCTCCTCCAAACTACTAACTCTTCTTCAACCCTCACAGTTGGCCTGGACTCCAGAAAAAGCTCTACTTTCCTACAGTCTTTCCAAAGGGATCCTAAGATCTAGATCACAGACGACTTATTTCTCCTAAAATCATTCTGCCCTAATGGTGGCCTTCAATCCCTCTAGCTTTCAGAACGTTCCCAGGCATCCCCCCCTTAGGTGACTTCACCTCCAACATTTCCTAAATGTAACCCTGTAGATGAGCAGTTCAACACTACCCTTTCCTCTACTCTGGAACCCCTGTTCTCCTGTACTACTACTGTTCAAGCCTTGCCAAACCCTAACCCTGTATAACTTCCACCATCCGCCTCTTCTGCTCCTACTTATGTGCTACCAGACAGAGCTAGAGAAAGGCATGGAATCCCACTGACTGGATCTACCGCACGTTTACCTCAGCCGGACTAGACCCCCACTCCTCCTGAATGATCTCTCTATCTGACTTGGCACAGAAGCCTCTCATACCATCTCCCTTTCTTCACAAAGACTCTCCTGATCCCCCAATTAACGGTGCCTTTTCGCAAAAATCACCCTGCATCTGTTCTATAATACACTTAGGGGCATACATGTTACCTCTCCTCACCAGACTATACACCAAGGGACGGGGGCTGTTTCAGCTGTGTCTCTGCATTCCCAGTACCTCGCACGGTACCAAAGTGCACACAGGAAGCACTTAATGAATGTCTGTTGGACTAGATGTGCTTAAAAATCCTCTTCCTTTTCGTTTCGTCTCTGGCATCTTGGTACAAACTACACTGTTGAATCATTTCATTTGTGTCCCACTCTTCATGACCCCACTGGGGGTTTTCTTGGCAAAGACACTGGAGTTGGTTTGCCATTTCCTTCTCCAGCTCATCTGACAGATGAGGAAACTGAGGCAAAAAGGGTGAAGTGACTTGTCCAGAGTCACACAGCCAGAAAATGTCTGAAGCCAGATCTGAACTCAGGAAGAGGAGTCTTCCTGACTCCAGGCCCAGAACTCTATCCACCAGCTGCCCCACATACTATATTATATTAAGTCATTACATAAAGCAACAAAATATATCCTAGATACTCTCAAACATTTTAAGCACGAGGAAATTCTTCAGACTACATTACAAACCAAAAAACATTCCTTTTCTGATCTGTCTAAGAGGATTAAAGGAAAGCTTTAGGAAACAAACACACACCCAGAGGACCCTGCACAGATACTTACTGCTAACGCCAGGCTTAAGATGGATGCCGCATAATCAAAACTGTGCACGACCTTGTACGAGGTTGTGCTGTACACCTTCACCTTCCTGAGAAGAGCAGAGACTCAGTCACAACTCTGCTTGGAACGAAGGCATACCACACATAACATTTAACAAAACAAACATATTTATAAAACTAAATGAAGACATTATGTGAACTGTAAAAAGATTCATCATGGAGCTCCCCAAATTTATTAAATGTTTATTTACAGGCCATAAAAAATGGGTCTTAACTAACTTTTAAGTGCCGCTCTTTCAAAGGAGATAGTTCTTACAGTAATGACTTCTGTGGTAACATGACTATATCTGGTTTTTAGCTGCAAAAATAACTCCCACTGGTATCACTGTTTAAAATCATTCAAGTGTTTTCCTCACAACTCTAAGTTAGGCAGTGCAAGTATTATTACAACCATTTTACAGATGGGGAAAATGAGGTCTTGATCCAGGTAACAGCCAGAAAACTATCCAAACTCTGGGCAGAACCAGAACCTGGGTCACTAGCTCCAAGTCCAGCCCTCTTTCCACTAAACCACCCTGGCTGTCATAACTGGCATTTTTTTTTACATGCCATCATCTTAGGCATGTCTCTGGATTACAAGGATGCTTCCAAGGTTAAAGCCATTAGCAGAACAAAACACAGGCAATTCTGTTGCAGGCTGTGCCTTACTTTGAAACCTGGGCACACTGGAACCACCCAGTTCAGAGTCAAACTGCAGACAGCAAGGCGGCTTTCTATGACCCCTCCAAGGCTTGTGTCCTCTGGCACAGGCCAGAGCCACTCCCATAGGTGCAAAGAACACCGCGGCTGGGATCTAAAGATTCACCCCTCTTCTTCTTAACTCATTTCAAAACTTTGGCAATTTGCCTATATTAAATTATAAACTCAACAGACATTATTATGAAACCAGGCTCTAGCTAAATAAATTTACCATAAGCATAGGAATGAGAAAATAAATGCTGACAAAATTACCTCTGGCTAGTTATCATCACATTCAGAATATATGGAAGTAAAAGACCTCCAAGACGGTCCAGTTTAATTCTCTTGTTTTACAGAATAAAGAAACTGAAGATTTCCTGAAATAAGCCTTTGCTGCCCACAGCAGCAGGTTTTTGGTGAAGGCGGTTTAAAACTGCCAATTAACATTCCCAGAAAACCTCTGTTTGTTTGTCTGTTTGTTTATTCATTTCCGACATAACCACTATGGACAGTTCGTATGCTGGACAGTAGAGGAGACAGAAGAATAAAGGGGGATTCTATCCCCGACTTCCCAAAACTGCAAACGGGATTTAAAGTAATCCACATATTTAAACAGAATAACTCAGATATAATTAATAAATGCTGCATAATCCAGCACCAACTACAGACTCAGACGAATACAACGGAATTTATGCTTACTGATTTGGTAAGAAACAACCCCTACAAGAAGAGAAGACAGACTCCCCATCTGTAGAAGCTGCAGAGGAGCACTTTAGGACACGGTGCTGAACTGCTCGCGTAGACTTTCTCACACTAGAAGCACATCAGCACAGCAAACCCCAACTCAGAGCCAGAATACAAGGAAGGGTGATAGGAAATAAGAGACAGCAAAAGACCTGGAAAATGGAAGGAATCTGCAAACAGGGTTACCGGAGGAGCTGGGCTAAGTTCAGCTGAGACGGAAACTAAAATAAGAATAGAGAAAATTTCCTGAGACTGAAGAAACAAATCTGCTTTGGTAAGGTGTGGAATTCCTAGCAAGAACGATGCTCAGAGGCTCAGCCATCTGCCTGTCGAGATCTCAAACTTTCAAGATGACAAGATTTGATAAGCCACAAGAGTGATGACTTTAAAAAGTTCACAGAAATGCCTTTATCGCTGGAAATACTCACTGGGCAAGCTGACTTGTCTCTGCAAACAGGTGAATACTTTAAGAACTAAAGAAACTGAAACAATCTACTAACAGCGTTCCATGGCTCATGGCCCAAAGAACACCATAATTTGCACTGTAGATATGAAAACAAAGGAACAAGAAGAAAAAAAGAAAGTATAAAAGATAAAGCAAATCTGACCAAAAGGAAAAGCAGTTCAATGAACAGACGATCTTGGTGATGCGGGTAGAACTCTCTCTGGTGGTGCCAACTACAGCCCCTCCATTCATGCCTTCTTATCCTGCTGCAAACACTACATGGGGGCTCCACTCACACGTGACTGCCATATCACGAGCCCACAGCTCAGAACTGGAAGAAACCTCTCCTGAAAAGCATGGGCCCCAACGCAGCACACAACGGTGCTGGCCATCACCTATCTCAGCCTCTTACTACTATGCCCAGACAACGTTTCTGATATTCAAGCCAATTCTCTCGGCACAACTCTTTGCTGTCAAGACGCTGGAATCTACTTATACCCACCGTGCATCATTCCACGGCCCTTTGGCTCAACTGCCATTTTGTTTCCTTCCAGATTATGGTGGTCCCCCATTCACACTCACATAGCAGCAATGGAAGAATATTGGTGTTAAAAAGAAGGGTTTTTTGTTTCAGAGGGAAGCCAGGGGTCACAGAGGCACTACACAATCTTCCACATGCAGTTAGTCCTTATTTCCTATTCAATTCTGAGCCCATTATTTCTCTGTAGTGTCCAAAATACATGCAGAGCTTTACAGAATATGCATCCGAATGTTTATGAGAACTTAGAGACAATAGGTCTACATCATTCACTTGTTTTCCTATATGGAAAATTAAGGGAAAAGATTTGAGTGACCATGCTTATCTAGAAGGCTCTGCAATGTTGTGGGAATGACACAACCTGACCAGTATGCACAGATGGGAACACCAGGACAAGTACATTCCTCTTCTGTAGAGATTCTGTGCTGCACATCCTCCAGGACACGCACAGGGCAAACACCTCCGGCAATCGTGTCTGTTTTACACCTTGCCTCGATATTTATCATCAGTTGGTTGCAGAGTTCTCTGTTACTTTATTTTTCAGTTTTATATGATTTTAAGATAGGCACTGGAGAGAGCAAGAACAAAAGTGTGTTCTGCTACATCCAATTCTTTTTTATAGTCAACAAAATGCCAAGTGGGATCTTACATTTGTTACACCTATCCAGCAGCCTTGTGACTGCAAAATTATTGTTCAGCTGCAGAATACACTTGCAAATGTTGCCTGTTCCTTTCTCATACTTTCATCAAAAAGTCCCTGAGTTACAGGTAGGAGAAAATAAGTACCCAAGTTGAGTTTTTTGGAGCAGTAAAATCTGCATCTTTTCCCAAGGATTTCGTATTATCTCTTCTTTCAGAGACCTTGAAAATTAATTCCTCATCACCTATAAAACAGCACTGCCCCCAAGAGGGACCTGTCCTCTCTGTGTATACTTGGTTTCATCCATCTTTATTTTCTTTAGTATTATCTCTACACCTTCATACATCACCTTGGAGATTGTGATGTCAACAATTCAAGTGTGGAAAAATTCAGGGACATTGATGAAGAGAAGTGTGTTGTAGAAAGCCTGACAGACCTTTTCTATTGTGCATCTGTTACCCTCGTTTTTCCAGGTTTCTCACCAAGCATTCTGTAAAACCTGTTTTTCTCCACTTCTCCTTGCTCTTTTATGTGATGCTGCTCATAAGTTTCCACCATTCCAGTCTGTAAGACTTTACAAACAAGTTTATATTCTAAGCTAGTGTCACCCTTGGCCGTCATTACTCTCTGCTTTGGCAAAAACAAGTGTTTTCTGGCTAAGTTGTTTCTAGGATTTTGGTCTCCTTTTAACTATTGAGAATGTCAAGACTAATGATTCAGTTCCTCCAGTAGTATGTCCTCCAGAGACACATTTCACATTTAGACTACCAAGAATTAACATCTGTTAAGTGATTGGAAAACTGTAATTCTTATACTTTCTGATCCCTGTACTCCCATTGTCAAGCAGAAAAAGGGGATTGCGCCGGACCAAGGGATATTTTGTAATTTTCTTTGTTTTATGGGTTGCAACGGCCAAAGAATTTATCACCCATGGGGAATTCTAGGATCCTCTCCTAACTTAACAAAAGCAAGTCTTCAAACAGCATTCTGCTACTGAGATCACACTTTGTAACCTGAAGGAACCTATTAGACCTTGCTGCTCTGCTGACATGACCTTGGAAAACCCACGTCCCCTACAAGCTTCAATGTTGTTGTTGTGGTTTGGCCCTTCATTCTCAAAGAAGACTATGACACCAGGAAGGTGATGTCATGACTCGAACGTGAATTGGATTTAAGTGACGGTGGTCTGTGCAGAGTCACCAGCCTTACTCTGAGTCATTTGGGTCCAGTGGCCAGACATACATCAGGATGAAGGGAGATGGCTCTGGATGCAGTGTGAGACCTTGGCCTTTTCAAGCTAAGGTCTTTCCCAGCTCAGCCTCTTTTACCTAATGAAAAAAAAAATCAGTCTGGAAGGGGAAGACCCTCAGGGTTTCTGGCCCAAACAGAAACAATCACTATTTACACTCACTCTGAACCATAAGAGTCCAAACAATAACCAAATGAAGCCTAGGCTAGGACCTACTGTTGGCCAATCAACGAGATCCAGAGTAAGATCTCCTGGAGGAAAAGACTAAAAAAATTAGACAACACATTCAAGTTGTTCCTTTTTATAGTGATCTACTCTTATCAAGAACAGATAAGCAACCACAACTGGACTCATCTCTTCAGTACCTAATGTATCAGGAGAGGAAGAAAACACACTTAAGAAGTTGAAAAAGATGTCTGAGTTTGAGCAAATAGATGAAAAAAAGACATAATTTTGAAAGTACTTAAGACCAATTTTTAAGAGATCCCAAAAATTCTTTAAAAACTGCCCCCAAAAAATCATGAATTGGACTTTAAAAAAAAAGTGACACCAAGAAAACAATCCCTGGCCCATCTACCTGCTTTCACCTCCCTCCCAAATCTCTACCATAGGCATTTCTCTGAGCAATTGATGATACAATCTAAGGTGGGAGGGGCTTCCTCAGCCAACTCGCTACAGCAGACCATGTTTCCAAAGTCAGAAAAAAGTGAGAAACGATGAAAAATTACGCTCCCACTGGGTACATTTTGTTGGCTTTTAAGATTACTTGAATTGTTCTGAACTTCCAGTTTCTCTCTATTACATAATCTACTTTAAAATGCAGACCAGAACAGGCTACACGAGGTGAACAAGGTTTTGTAAAACCAAAGAAATTATCAGTCTAATTCATGTATGATTTTACTTGAGTAACATACTATCAGTATATACTGTATGATACACTATGAGTATAAATATCCTAAATCAAATCTTAGCAAATACAATGCATTAAGGGAATATTTTTTAAAATTATCCATAACATTAAAATAATCATTTTTTATAGATAATAACAACAGCCAAGAAAAACCAAAAAGCATTTAAGAATTCAGTAAAGTTGCAGGGCATAAAAGAGAACCACAAAATCTCCAGTATTCCTATGCAGAGTGTATCAGAAGCCCTAGTGCAGCACTAAGCTTTTTTAAAGGCTTATTAAAGCTTCAAATGCAAGAAGACTTCTGGGACTCCTTACACACAAATAACCAACAGTGCACAACCTATTTACCTATAATCTGGTCTAAGTCATGTAGCCTCTTTAAGCCTCAGTCTCCACATCTGTAAAGTATGGATGAAACCATTTGCCCAGCCTAACCTGGGTTTGTGAAGAAAGCACCTTGGAGACTACAAAGCACTCCACGCAGTTCAAATGTTACAAACAATGCAACAAACTGAATTTTTGGAAATGGGAATCAGCGAGCCAAAAATTTTTTTTAACTGTAATTCACTTTATAGCCAACTCTGAGAGGGAGAACCATATCTACTTTATTTAAGCAGCTGAGACTTGTACGCTCATCTCCAGGAAATATTTTTCCTAATTCAAGACAAAGCCAAGTCTCTAACCAAATTAAGATACTGACCTGTCTAGTGATCCAGAGAGTAGCCTTTGTCCAGAGCTGCTTAGACATAAGCATGTGACGGTTTTGTGATGATTTCTCAGGGATACTAGCAACTGACCACCTTTTAGAACGTCCCAGACCTTGACATAGCGACCTCCTGGTAATAAGAAGAACCAAATATGTTAACATGACACAAAAGTGCTTTAGAAACATAAATCGCCCTTACTGTTATTAACCAAGAAGTACTATTCTTGGCCTTCAATTTCAAAACCTGCTTGTTTGAAAAACAAATTACTTGAAACTTGTTATGACACCCATAAACTTAAGGAAAAAATGAACTATATAAGACCTTATGCTTGTGTTGAAAACTTTTTTTATTTTTATGTAAATTGTGAAATATTATTAGCTTAATAAAAACATACCTCATAAAAATTATGGGCATAGGAACCCAGACTGCACATGGATCACTTTTTCAGTAAGCAGGCAGCCTCAAGCCTTCTCTAGAAATCTTAATTTTAAGCATTTGTTCCTCAGAAGCACAACAAAGAGAAGAGAAGGAAAAAATTCAGGGAAATCTCTATTTGGGAGGAGGGAGTGCCCAGGGACAAGATGTACACAGGATACAACTGACAAGACACCAGTAACCTGGACATTTAATAACCACAAAACTTCCATGACTACTGCTCTCACCTGTAATGTGAGGGGGTTCTATCGGATAATCTCCAAAGTACCTCCAACCTGCTCTACACCCCATAATTCTAAACCACTTATCCTCTCTGGGGTTCAGTTTTCTTCCTATCTATAAAACAGGAAAAATCCAACTTGCACTTCCTATTCAATTAAGTCATTGTGAAGAAGCCAAGTTACACCTAAAAGCTCCATATAAATGCAAAATATTATTAAGCTCTAGGTTCTACTATATCAAGTATAGGAATTCTCTTTATGGAAAGCAACTGTTATATTATAACATATGTATACACTGCACCCAAGTCTGCAGCATTTCAGGACTATACCAACTTTCTAACTTAAATAGCTAGTTTTGCATCATTATGCTGAAAAGTTTAGCTGGATAAACCAAAAACAAAACTCTCTGTCCAGATTCCATGTAGATCGTGTCCAGCCTGATAACCAGTCTCAGGAGCTTGGATTTCCTCAGTCTCCCTGGCCCTGCTGAACTATCAGTGTCCAGCTGGGTCATCAGCTGGAGTCTGACATAACTATGGTTCTGACCAAAAATCTGCTGCAATCCCTTTGAGCTGGAGAGAGATACAAAAGCACTAAGACAATGTGGGAGGCATTTCCCCTTCTTAAATATAACTATGGTCTTCATAAAAAGTTTCAGGCATTTAATTCAAATTTTAAGGTCAAGAATAACCCTTCATTATAACAATAATGGTCATTTATGTTTAAACAGCCCTTTCAGGTCTCCTTCACATCTATCCAATTCTCCCTACTCTTTCACCAACCTGAAATACATATTCAGCTACCCCAGGAAGTTATACAAAGACAAATTACTCAAGTGAAATAAGCAAACACTGTCTGGCAAATGATCCCCTGCAATTCAGAAAGGAAATACTAAGTACATAATGAGAGATCAAGATTAAACCTCTTTAAAAAAAAATCTGAAAATGGATACCTGCAGATACCAGAAGGCCTCCAGACGGGAAGAGCAGAACACTCTCCACAGGCTGTCCATGCTCCACAGTCAGCACGCTTTTCTTCACTCGGGCATCAAACATCTTTACAGTATGGTCATACGAACCTAAGACAGCAGTTTATGCTTTTATGAAATTGGCTGTCTTTTTAGAACAACCACAAACAACAATTCACAAAAGTTCAGTTCACAAAGTCCAGGGGCATGGCTAACAGCACAAGGCCATCTGTGTGTCCGAGCCGAGCACTAGGTGCCCGCTGAAGACGGCACAGTGAGAAAGGAGGCTTTGGAGCTAGGTCTGGGTTCCAGTCCTAAGTCTGCTCACTACTGCCCACGTGTCCTCAGGCCCAGTCCTTTACCCACTCTAAACTCCCCTTCTTCGTGTAGCTAGTGGGAGCTGCACGCTATCATCCCACCTGTCACCTCCAAATCTCAAATTCTCATGTTCCACATATGTGCACGTTATGCTTTCCTAAGCAGGATCTAACTTTCCTTGGTTTTCCACTGCTCCCGCCTTCAGAGTCTATGTCAGTTTGTTAAACAACCAAAGGTGTAAAACCCTGGTTAGAAGCAGCCACAAAAATGTAACTCCACTACTTCTGACCCTTAACTACCCCTGAAGCCACACAGCCTGGTGAACTGAAATGAACCTGCCTAAACAACCACGTCGAAGCACATGTCCTTCCTTTCTGTCAAAGGTCAGCAAACTACCGCAAACTCTATCAGTGCCATTAATCAGGCATATTTGACAGTGAGGTGCTATGGGAGGAGAGCTGTTCATTAGGAGGTGATTGACATCTCAAAACAAAATACATCCATAACAGAACGAGTGTTAATTGAACTCGGGTATGACACTGATTCACTTTGTAAGAGGTACAGAAAAGGCAAGCAGACTTGAGAATTTTGAAGGGAGTTTGCTACTCACATACCCACAGTTATCAGTATAGGCTTACTGTAAGACTTTCAGCTCCAAGAGACCTCAGTGATCATCTATCACCTATAAATCTCCTGAATTAAAAGATGAAGAAACGAAAGCCCTAAGGGGTCCTTTGTACAATGGCTTTGGGAGAGGGGATATGTGTGTGTGTGTGTGTGTGTGTGTGTGTGTGTGTGTGTATGTGTAAGTAGGAGCAATGGATAATCTGAAAAGGAGAGGAAACAAACCTAATTCCATTATGAAATTGGAAGAATTGCCCCCTCCCCCAAAGAGCAAAAAGCGCACTGCTGTCAAATCTTTGACCTCAGAAAAAAAAGAAGCTAACCTGTTACAAGGAGATCTGCATTAAGTTTGCTAGCACAACCACATCTCACATAATCTGTATGCTCACTAAAGGACAAAATTTCAGTGGCATTTGGGATGTCCCATAACTTCGTTGTATAATCATCTGCTCCAGAGAGGATGCGATATTTGTCAGCTGTAAAATCTACCATATGAACAGCTCTGAAAGATAAGAAACGGTAAAGCATGAGATTATAGCAGGTATTTTATTTCTGGAATATTCTAACAAGGTCAATTTGCAGTCTCTATTAAACATAGTAAAAAACTTGAGTGGATGACTAGAGGTGAGGAAGTCGTGGGGTGAGAACTGAGGAAAAAAAAGTGAAAGCTGCCAAAATGCCTCTTTGTCCCAAGTCAGTTTAGAGACTTTAAATTTCCACATCATGATCAGGCTGTCACAGAACAAGATATTAATGAAGCAGAATCAGTAAAAGGACAGCTTCATTCAATTCAACCAACATTTATTAAGCACTTGCCATCTGCTAGAAGCTTGTATACAGAGAAACAGCACAGATCTACACTGCAGAAGTCTGCAATCTAACAAGGAGGAAAGATGTTCACACAAATGACCCATCACAGAAAGGAGCACAAGGTCTAAGGAGACGTTCAGCCAAAGCATTGTGGAAAATCTGAGGCCTTAGAGGGTAGAAGGGTGAACCTTTGGGGACACTGCTGCCCTAATGATACGCATACATTTCCACAGGCAGAAGCAGCATGGAGCGCCAGGCTTGATGTCAGGAAGACCTGCGTCCAAGTTCTGCGGCTGATACTTTCTATGTGCCTCATACAACTCAGGACCAATGACATTTTAGGGCAAAGATGGGTTGCCATCTAGTTCCATGGTGTAGAGACTTTGAAAAACGAGAAATAATAGATACTTTTGCATCTACGGAAACTTCAACAGATGTAATAGAAAAAGGTAGTTCACATTTTATTCAATATCTTCAATTCAGGCTCTATTAAATTAATTCAACCTTAAATATTTACTTCATTAGTAGTCAATCACTTATCTGGATTATTGCAATGGCACCCTAACAGGTCTCTGCACTCCTTATCCTTCATGCCACTGTTACAATAATTTTTCCTCTGCATAGCTATGGTCCAAAACACTTCATCTGTTCTCCCTTCCCAACTAATGAATTAAACTCACTCTTTTTCACCTGGCACTCAAAGCCCTTCATCACTGGGTACTAGCCCTCTCCTATTCTTCTTCTTTCTGCTTAAAACTGGGATTTTCTTCTTTGAACCTTCCCAATTCTGTGCAGATGAAATGCTCTGTGCCTCCAATGTCCACACTCTGTCTATGGACCCTCTCTATTGCTACAGTAAACATGAATACCACCGTCTTCCCACAAGTCTGGATCTTTGCAATAAGGAATGATTTTCCCCTTCAGACCTCACAGAGAACTTTGCTTTAAAATGTATTAATGCACTTAAATCACCTGTGTTTTCATCTTATCCCTCTACTAGACTGACAGCCCCACAATCACAGGGACCAGGTCTTATCTGAACTTTATCCCCCTTAGCACCTAACAATGACTGTAGCACACTATAGATAACAGGATATTTTTGCTGAAATTTTAATAAAATGGCTGCAATTACCAGATAAAACTATATCTTATCAAGCAGTTCATCAGAAAGCAAAATTTCAATAGAACAGAAAAAAGGAAAAACAATTTTTTGACATAGTTCATTTCTAGCAGGGATTCACTTAGCTACTTCTCACTGGCCCACGTACCCGCATACTTATGCAGGTTCCTAAATGCCTTCTCAGAAGTTCAACCTACTCCTAGGCTAACCTCAGATCATAGTACTGGGGCTTTTACACAACACCTAACCTTCCAACACAGTACTCATCTGTTTCCTCAAGGACAGATCAGAGAATTATACTGAAAAAAGGTGCCAGTGGAGTCAGATGCAATTCTTACTTTGAATGACCATCAAACTGTCTGAGTGGTGCCCTTCCAGTCACATCAAAGAGCTGGACAGCACCATCTTCACTACCAGCAACGAGCAGCCTACCATCTTGTCGATATGTAGCACAGTACGCAGTGTCCTTGAAGCGGGAGAAGGTTTTTATTGGTTCTTGGGAGTATCGGCCATAAACATGAATCTATCACAAATAACAAAGAGTTTCATGAACTGTTTTTCACCACAGAGTACATGAATAAAAATGATGGATAAACCCTGTAAAACTAGACTTGATGAGCTCAAGTCTTACCCTTGAAGAAGCTGTGACAGCATAATTATATGGAGGCTCTGGAGAAAAGTCTATTTTAGTCACTGCACCAAACTCTTTTATCTGAACAGGAGTCTAAATAAAAAACAATGGCAGATTAGAATACTTTTAGCATTAGTGGATCAACATCTGAATACATTTCTTACAAAAAATTTCTAAGAACTAATTGTGTGCTTCATCTTATAAAGAAATCTCTAACACTGATCAAAAACTAATTTTAAAAAATCATACATGTTTTATATTATAATGAGAAAAAGCAAAGAGACTACAGTTTAACAAGTAGGGAAAGAATTCATTGAACAACTAACACAAAATATTCAGAAATAAGAACAGGCAATCAAAGTATTAGCCTAATCTTCAAGTCACTTGCTAAATTAGCTTTTGAGTTGTTTTCAAATTTTTAGACTATTTAGACTATACTAATTTGGTATAGAAAAATCAAACCAAAATTAAATTGTGTACTAGAAAAATTAAAATAAATGAAAAATTACTTTCTACTAATCTACTAGATTCTTACCTTGTAGTTTTTCCAATACAATGTATCTTGAGTTATTTTCTCACCAAGTTTGGGAAGTGTCTGAATAACAACAGGCTTATAACCAGCCATTATTCTTTAGAGCTGTATTACTGCCCACTAAAAGGGGTAATCCTTAGGTATTAAAATAGTAGCCTTTAATATTCTTAATGTCCCCTTCTTTAATCTGAAAAACAGGAAATGTAATTTTTATACACGGATACAAATATATATTTGAAATTTGTTCCCCTACTACTTTCAAAAGACTTTGGGGCAGCCTGCATGATAAAAGGGTGTAAAAGAGTCATCCAAGTACCAATCATAAGAAACCAAACAAATGTAGCATCATTATTTTCTGGCACCTGAGTTTGGAAGGTTACTCCTTGCAACAAATTTGAGTCTGTTTTCTGGCAGCTAAGGCAAAACAAACAACACTGAGGTAGCAGAATTTTTGTTTTCTGTAAACTGGAAATGTACACATTTACTTGTAGAGAAGACATAAAGTTTTAAACACAATCTTATAAAAGATACAGAAATGCTGCTAAAATGAACACCTTCCTATCGATGCTCTATGAAGGAAGAGGGCATAACAATAAATCACAACTGAGTAAAGAATTTCTTCAAGAGACTAAAACAAAAGCAGTCCGGGAAATCTGCTTTGTAATGGTCAAACAATTCAGATCAAGGACTAGGGAATCTGGACAGGATGTTTTGAAAAGGTTATTCAGCTATCTATCCAACAACAGCATCCTTAACCAGCTTTGGAGAGGCCCTAATAGCATTTAATTCATCGACTAACCTTGTAACAATTGCCTATAGTGTGCAATATATTCTATAAAACTGATTCAAGTGTCAGCAATTAATTTAGATAACAAGATACCTAGACAACAAAACTTCCACTCTGCAAGGCTTTTTTTCTCTCTTAAACTAGTAATAATTCTTATTTCCATGATGCCTTAAGGTTCACAAAGTGCATTTTCTCATTTGATCTTCACAACAACCTGTGAGGCAGGTGCTGTATTTATCCCCATCTTATAGATGAGGTGAATGGAACCAGAAGTGATATGCCCAAGATGACAAGCAGTGTCTAGAAAGAATATTTAGGTCTCACTGTTTCTAGAACGGTATTAAAATACTGTATTAGGAAGATTCTCTTCTTAAAATCTTACCTTTAAGCATCAGCTTAAAGACTCAGAGGTGGGAGGGGGCGGAGCCAAGATGGCGGCATAGCAGCAGCAACATATCGCAGCTCTCACACAGCCACCCCAAAATACCCATAAAACAGGACTCTAAACCAATCCTAGAACTCCAAAACGCACACAAAGATACTTCCCACTAAAGTCAGCTTGGCTACGAGGAACCATATCAGCACTGCTAACCAAAGCCAGCCTGGCCTGAAGCCGCGGCTGTGCCCCAGGGGGGGAGCAGCAGAGGAGCCTCTCAGGTGAGGATTAGCACCAGCTGCCCGAGTGGGGATTGTGAAAGGGGGAGATAAACATCTGGCCGAAAGGTCTCCAGAGTGGAAAAGCGAAAGGCGGAGGTTTTGCACCCACCTCCGCGTTGTAGCTTCCCACCCGTGGCCTGCAGACAGCAGGGGGGTTGAGCGATTGTTCTCAGGCCAGTGCTCTCGCATTGAGCGGCCTGGATCCGGATCACCATCT
>CM053587.1:5571604-5615216 GCA_028646515.1 Pseudochirops corinnae
AATCTTGTGGAAATGAATGATGCAAACTATAATAAAATTTAATTTAAATAAAAAAAAAAAAGAAAAGAAAAAAGTCCCCAAACCCCCTACCAACAAATGTACCACCAGAGCGTTTTCTGTTGATCATCAGAACATGTTATAAATACACATATGTATAAAAAAAAAAAAAAGACTCAGAGGTGGGATCTCTGACATACTGACTGCAGGGTACTGGAAGAGTCACCACCTTTCAGAAGCCGCACCAGTGACGGACGTGCATCAGCAGAGGAAGTGTGCTCGGTGAGAACCCCTCATATTAGAGAAATCACAGGTGTGACTTTAAAAACAAGGCTAAAGAAGGTGTGAAAAGGGTCTTTCGAATTCAGTCATGGGTTACGATGGAAGACACTTTCCTCCCTTCCAAGCTCATATTAACGTGAATCACTAAGTCAATGGGATGCAGTAATTTAGCAGGTTCCCTTTAACACAGGGACACTGTCAGAGCAAAAGCGTATTATTCGGAGCCGTATCGAAGAAGGTGACAATATTTAAGAAGCACCAAAGAAGAGAACTGACTGTATGGGCAAATGTCTTATGAATAAATCCCATTTTTCGGACATATCTCGCGAGATCAAAACGAATCCATGAAAACACTTGCCTCAGACTCTAATTTTAGAAAAACCGTGCTCCTATGTAAGGATATATTTGAACATCACAACACCGACGTTTTAAAACCCTAATGTCAATTATGGAAAGAAGCAAACGAACACACCAAATTCTTTCTCCTCTCCCTTCTGCTCCAAAGACGGCTCGGGAGGTTTAAAGTCCAGGCGGAAGTTTCCCCCTAGATGGGGAGAGGACGCATTGGGCAACCCTGCGGCCGCCGGCAGCGGACCGAGCTTCCGAAGGGGGTTTAAAAGTCTGGCTCTGGGACCCCGGGGTCTGGGAGCTCGGGAGGCGGGAGGGGTTTGTGGGTGCGCGCGCACACACACACACACACACACGTGTGTATGCATATATAAAATGTATTAAGTGTAGATAAGCAGACAGATGGGTGCACTTCAAGAACCGTTTTCCTTTGTAATCACAGACTTCCAGGCATCTAAAAACGTGATTCTGGGCACACAACAGGCGGCGTGCGCCGGCTCTAATTGATTAGTTAATTAAGCAGGCCTCTCGGGTCGCCCCGGGCAATGAAGCCCAAGGGCTACGAGTCCTGCCAACAGCACTAACAGTGTCCGGAGAAGCCTGGCCCCAGACTGTCTCTTCTGCCCCAACCGGGGGCCTGTCACCCCACGGGGTCGCAGAGACGAAGGTCACCGGCCGGAAGCTCGTCACGGAGCGCTGGGAGAGGGGCAAGCCCCCGGCCTCCCCTGGGGGCCTCTTCCCTTACCTCCCCCGCAGCCTGCGGCGCTTCTGCTCGCAGGGGAGCCTCTCTGAGTCCTTCGGCGGCCGCTCCGGCTGCTTCGGCTAGCCAAGACACCATGCGTCCGAGCCAGGGCTCGGTCCCTGGGATTCACGTGTAGTCCGGGCCCACGAGTCTTCATCCAGTGGCCGGGGCCTCTTCCGGGGCCGTCGCACACTGTGTGCGTCATCCGCCCCCCGGCGCCGCCGGATGACGTAAGGGGCGGATCCTGGTAACACGGAGGGCGGGGCTGGGAGGCGGGGCGGGCTGGGAGATGATGGCGAAGGGAGGTTAACGGAAGCTGGCTCGGGACCGCGGCCTTCCGCCTCGAATGTCTTTCGGGTCCGTGGCCTCGCGCCGCCAACAAGGGTCAACTTAGAGGAGACGAGAAACTGTCCCTTGGTTCGGAAGGTGAGATGGGAAACCCCGCTTTCCTAAGGTCAGGGGAGCGGCGGAGGGATAGGAAGTGACGCACCAGCCACAACAGCCGGGTCCGGGAGGCTGCGGCGGCGGCGGGGCGGGCTGGCAGGTGGAGGACGGCGGGGCCGGGGAGGAAGGGCCTGTTGGGGGCCCCCTCCCTCCCTTCCCACTCTGCTCCTCCCGCGCACCCTGCCGTGCTCGTGCCCTCCTCGGACCCCCGCCCCTTCCAACTTCTCGAGCCCCAGCCCCCTCCCTCCCCTGCCGTCCTCCTGCCCCCTTTCCTCGAGAAGCCTTCCCCAGTCCCCCTCGACCTCCGAGACCCGCCTCCCCCCGTCCATCTTGCAGACGTCCTGCGTGTGCGCGGCTGCTCGTAGGCGCTTAGTGAATGCCGGTTGGTTTGAATTGCGAAGAGCGCTAGACCTGGTCCCTAACTAGATGTGTGACCGTGTGCGGGTCACTTCACCTGACCACACCACAGCTTCCCCATCCGTAAAATGGAGATAATAATACCTGCCTTGCCCACGAGAGAAGCGCGATATGAATGTGAGCTGTTGGATGCAGGGGGCGTGTAATTATCCCGGTTACTCTTCTTAGCGCTGATACAGTGTAGCACCCTAGGATCACAGACGTAGGACCTGAAAGGACCTCAGAGACCATCCAGCCCGACACCCTCATTTACACGTAAAGAAACTGAGGCCCAGGGAAGTTAAGGTACTTGCCCAAGGTCATCCAGAGTGGGAGAGCCAGGATTTGGACCAAGGTTCATTGACTACAGATGAATGAATGAAACTGAGTACTGGACAGAAAGATAGAAAATTCAGTCTTCCCGGCTCTCAGAAGCCTCATACTTTGCTGGGTCTTCATCCAGGTCGTGCCCCCTGACCACGGTGTCTGCTGGGCTCTGACCTGAGCAGTCTTCTGGGTCCGTTCCACTTGGCGAGCTCTTGGGCTCCCATGGATTTGATTACCGTTTCTATGCTGATGATCCTGAGATGTGTTTGTCCTGTAGAGCGCCTAAAATGAGCGCGTCTAAAACAGATTTCACGATCCTTCTCCCCGAGTCGGCCTGTCTTCTTAACTTCCCATCATTACTGTCAGTGGTGCCACTGTCGTCCACACCTCCTCGCTTTCACCCTCCACATCCAGCCTCTTCCCAGGGCCTGTCCGTGTTCCACCTTCCTAACTCTCTATATGCCCTTCTCTCTTCTAATTCTGCCACTGCCTGGAACCTGATCTCACCTCCCCCCTCAGCAGAGCCAAACTGAAGCTTGAAGGAATTCTTCCTGCCGCGTGTTGACTAAGAAAACCACAAATTAACATTGTCTGTGTTGTGTTATATATTTATTTTGTTAAGCATTTCCCAAAGACATTTTAATTGCAGGCTTCTCACTAGGCAGTGAGTTTGACATTTCTGTTCTGTGAGAGCCTTTCCTTTTGTTGATTATCTTCGATTTAGCCTGTTATATGTATTGTTTGCATATCTCTCCTTGACTAGGCCATGAATTACTTGAGAACAAGGACCTTTTTTGCCCTTTTTGTATCTCCAGCACTTAGCATCATGCCAGGCATAGTAATAAGTGACTGTTGACTTGCTGATTTACAAGGAAGGTTTTAGCTGCAAGTCAGATGGAAAGATCCATTAGACCTTAGAATGCAATGACAAACAAAATGATCGTACATCATCTTTAATGTCATTTCCACTCATTTTTTTAAAAATCGTAATTTTCTGATGTTGAACTCTTTGAAAATGCCAAAGACTTTGACTGAAAGAACTTTCTTTTCTGGGTCTTCAGGAGAAGTAGTTTCGAGGTGGCAGCACCATAGGACCTGCTTCCCAGGGTGATGGCTGCAAGGACAGGGCTGAAAGCAGGACCATTGGACTAAAGTGTGTCATCACTCTCAGGGAATAGCCCAGGAGTGGCACCTGGTATTGTTAGTGGTAAGAAAGACAGTCCCCTCTTTCCCAAGGACTTCTCCCCTCAGTGATGGCTTCTATGCCAGGGATAGAAACAAGGTCATTCATTGGTGTAGACGCTGTTCACTGAGTTCTTGGATTCAGGTTCCTGGGCTGTTTCCATCAGTGAGTAAGGAATGGTGGTGGTTTGACTTGCCAGGCACCAGCTGAAGTTCAGGCATGGAAGGTGGCTTATGTGAATGTGTAGGGACAGGAGAGAGCTCAGGAATGCTTCTCAATTGGTATTTTATTTAATTCAACTCCCTTGTTTTTGAAGAAATCAAGGCCCAAAGAGATTAAATGACTTCCTTTAAATCATAGGTAGTGACGGAAGTAGATCTAGAACCTAGAAATCTTAGCCAACTAGTATCTGTTGTGTACCAATATGAACCACCACTGTACTAGATGCTATATGAGATAGAAAATGTAGGCCCTCCCCTTGAGTCTTACAAGGTAGGATGTGAGGATGTGCATTTAGTGGTGTCTTGTAATTTTTCTTCATTGGAATCACTACTTTCATTTCTTAATACGCCATTATAATTTATTTTCGAAGGTATACTAACCTTATTCCGTTTCTTTCTCCTTTATGATCAATGACAGCCAAAATTTGACCTTAGAAGACAGTGTATAACCTTGACTAGGATTCCTTGGCCTTTGCTCTAAATCTAAGCCATTTCCTTTTTTTTATACAATTTTAACATTTCCTCCATCATAAAATTCTGCTCTCAGAATTTGTAGCAGCATTTGTCTACGCTAAATGTAGGAAAATTAAACAAGATTTTGCTTTTTCTCTCTGCTTCTCATAAGACACTTTATATCTTATTTTGTTTTATTTTTTGTAATTTTAGCTGCAGTAAAACATTTCAGTTGACCTTACGTTAAAGGCTGGGAGGCAGTGCCAGTTATGATGTCCTAGTGTAACCTACTAAAGAAGAAAATTAAAATAATTGTAAAAGAGTTTATTTGTAAGATGCACACTTTGAACACTGGTTTTTATTAACTAAAGGTAACGAATTAATCCTGATCTTTCTTTGCGAGCAGTTTTTTCTTCTGAATTTTGTTCCAGATCACCTTACTTGCCTCTTTCTCTAATGATTCAGATTTAGGAGTTGTATTTATTCCTTATGTTGTAGTAATGTTGACTTGTGCAAAGATATGAATTTAATTCTTCTTAGACAGCTTTATTGCCCATAGAGACTGACAGCTGCACAAGTTGTTGATATATTATAAGCATTGATGGTTGTTTATCCTGTTGACAAGAATTTAAGCTACTTGAAGCCAGTGGTTATTGGCTTGAAATTAATTTTTACATATAACTAAGAATAAATTTGAGTATAAAAAAGGTAAATTAGTGATATTTTCTTTAATGAGAAGCTGAAATAATGCTGTTTGTTTAATTGGAGCATACCAAAAATAAGAAATTTTAGGTCAAAGGTTAAATAAATTATATTTTTTTAAATTTGTCTGGTTTTTTATGCTATTTGGCAGCAGTCAAGCATATCTATATAATACATTCAGAGTCTGGTATTCGGTTAAAGTGGCTTATCCTACGTACTGCCTCTGATGTTTGTGTTTGTGTGGTACCCTGGGCTTAATAAATGTTTGTAGAATTGAATAAACTTAACTCAGATGTTTAAATGTCATTTTTCTTTACTATTGCAGATTTCTCTAATACACAGATCCCAAGGATCATCTAATCTTAACATTGAACCAAGTGTAAACCATGAAGAAACATTTTAAGTGTTGCTGTTAAAATTAAAGCCATGGCCTCATCAGCAAACCCAGATGTGGGAGCCCAGATGACTGTGGAAGAACGCGGCAGCAGCTATGGTCTGTCCAGCGTGACAGAGATTAAAGAGGAGCACCCTCGGGAGCCCCATCCGGAGGAAGTCCCGGCCCAGCCTGGCGCCATGGGCATGAAATTCATTTTGCCAAATAGATTTGATATGAACGTGTGCTCGAGATTTGTCAAGTCCTTAAATGAAGAGGACAGTAAAAATATTCAGGATCAAGTTAATTCCGACCTCGAGGTGGCGTCTGTCCTATTTAAAGGTTGAAATTTATGGTATAGGCTGTTGCATTTGTTTTGTCTTTCCATTCCCACTGTGGAATTTGTTTTACACATATATGTATGTATGTATGTATGTATGTATGTATGTATGTGCACATATCTGTGTGTTTAAGTAGGAGTGTATAGATGTAAATGGGCACACACACATGTGCACATGTATGTTATATGCACTGTGTATATGTGCGTGTCTAATGAGAAGGGGGTCCTAGGTCATCTTTTAACATCACTTTATCTCCTAGAACTATTCTGAAACCCAGTATTACATTCATTAGGTCAGATACAAAAGGGGGCGCGCGCGCGCGTGTGTGTGTGTGTGTGTGTGTGTGTGTGTGTGTGTGTGTGTGTGTGTGTTCATAGAAGTTCTAAATGATCTTGCTCATGACTGGCAAGTCTAGTTTCCTAATTTTCTTATTTTCAAGAAGCATCAAATGATGAGTGGAAAGGCAGATTTGTATTATTCAAGCAAGTTACATGGCATTCTTAAGTTAAAACAAGTTAAATATTTGCAGACTAGGGTGTATCAGTGATTCACTGCAAACAGTATTAGGATTTTATTTTAATTTACTGTTTTGGAACACTAGGGAAGTAACTAAAAGAGAGATCTGGCAAAGAATATTAAAACATTTAAGGTCCTGACAAGTAGCATTACACACACACACACACACACACACACACACACAGTCATTTTCCATTGAATTACAGATTCTGTGCTACCAAATAGATATGTAATTGCTTATCATTTAAGTGCTTCGTTATTTCTCAAGAAAGAAATTGCCACTCCAGTCACATACATGTTATATATAGAACATTGTTTTGCCTATTGCTGAGGAGTAGGTAATTACTGTAATACAGTGGATTACATAGTACGATTCAGGATATAGTGAAATCATCTCTCTGGATCTGGCAGGGGTTTTTCATTCTTTTTAAAACAACAGTAATTGCTAAAATTAAAATAGCATTTTGACTTGTCTTCCGACTTCATGTTGAGAAATGTTTGAAAATAACTCCTAGACAGCTTGGGTAGTGGATAGAGGGCTAGCCGGATTCAGGTACCACCTCTGACATAGTATCCCTGTGACCCTGAAGAAGTCAGGCAGCTGAGACTTACAAGCTTCAGAAGTGTTTTAGATTCATCTGGCATTCCTTTTGAATGATGTGTTCTCTCTCCCACCCTCTATCTCCTCCAAAAAAAGACTCTTGTTAAAGAACAATTACTGGTAGGAAGATGAAAAATTTTGAATACACACAGATGTTTATATATTTATTTGTGTATATACTTATATACACAAATAAATATGGTATATAGTGATCTATTGACTCAGTAATAAATCAGTTTCATAAATTTAACTGAAATCATAACAGAATAATGTACTCTGTTATGTTGAATATTTATTTGGTCATTTAATTTAAAATAGTCATGATCCATCTTTGTGACCAAGGATATTTCTTTTCTTCTGTTAGGGAAAAGTG
This sequence comes from Pseudochirops corinnae, assembly GCA_028646515.1. Lineage (NCBI taxonomy): Eukaryota > Metazoa > Chordata > Mammalia > Diprotodontia > Pseudocheiridae > Pseudochirops > Pseudochirops corinnae. Next base: position 5,578,904 of record CM053587.1, read on the forward strand.
GACATCAGAACAATAATCATTTTTTTTAAACCTTCAGGGTTATTGACTGGGATTCAAATGAAGCCATTTAAGTAAACATCAGCTTTTGAAAGTCAGTAATTTAATATATACACAAGAATCTATCTTTATGTATGTGTGTATGCATTTTATTTATATACATGCATGATTTTATTTCTACATGTATATATACACACACGTTTATATATGTGTATGTATGTATGTGTATGTCTTTGTATAAGCGATACTTTTAGGGAGTAGGGACCTATGATTTCATCACTTTGAAAAACTCTTAGCACGAAGATTCCTTTCAGCAGTGCTGCAAGTGAACAATTTACAGCTTATAAAATTACTTGGAGCACTGAGAAGTTAGACAGTTTGTTCTTGGTCACACAGCATGTATGTGCCAGAGAGAGGTCTTACGCCTAGCTCTTCCTGAGTCCAGGAAAACCATCTGTTTGACCTAATGAGGCCTGCATTCATGGAGTAATAGAAATGACTGAATTCCTTTGCGGTTAAACAAGTCGATTCCTATGAAGTTTTCATGGTGATGTGTTGAAGAAATAAATATACACTTTGATAATAAATAATTTGTGTATAAAACAAAGTTGAATTTTTTTATCCACTTAAGTAATCAAGCTACTAGTAGCAGTTGAATGTCCGTTGTTATAAGCTCACTGCTGTTGAAAGACTTTTTTTTCATCTGTTTTAACCTGTTTGATTTAGCTGAATGCAATATCCATACATCCCCTTCTCCTGGGATTCAAGTAAGGCATGTCTACACTCCTTCAACAACTAAACATTTTTCACCCATAAAACAGTCAACTACTTTAACAAACAAACACAGAGGAAATGAGGTATCGACGACACCTCTGCTAGTGAACTGTAAGTAATTCTCAATGGTATGTTTATCTAGTAAAGTAATTTCACAGATTTAACGTTGAAGTAATATCAAATCTATCCGGTTGTGGAGGTGATGGGGACTGGGGGGTGGGGGTGCGTAATCAGACCTATTTTTTAGGAAGGTCCCTTTGGCAACTCTGGGGAGGATTAATTGTGTTGGGGAGAGACGTGTGGCAGGGAGACCAGTCATCAAGTCCGAGGTGGGAGGCCTTGCTCAAGTGACGACAGAGTCAGAAGAGAAAGGGGCATATGTGAGAGGTGATACTAAGGTTAAATCAATAAGGCAGGTGAGAGCTAGAGCTAGTGAGGATGTGAAGCTAAGTGACTGGATAGTGGTCCCCTCAACGGTAAGAGGATTTTGGAAGGTGAGGAAATCTTTGAGGAGAAAGATAACTAGTTTGGGACACGTTAAGTTCAAGATGTCTGCAGGACGTACAGTTCAGGATATCTGACAGGCAGCTGGAGATGCAGACTAGAGGTCGGTGGAGAGGTAAAGACGGGAAAAATAGATTTCAGGATCAACAGCATAAAGATGATAATAGAATCCACGGAAGCTGAAGTAGTAGAGAGGGAAAAGAAAAGAGGGCCACGACAGACCCTTTTGGGACACCCATGGTTAGTGGATATGGCCTGGATGAAGATACAACAAGGAAGTCTGAAAAGGAGTGTCATGAAAGACTAGAGAGGAGAGGGAATTGGGTAGAAGGTATTTAGAATACCGGGTAATGCATTTCTTGAAAAACATGGACCAGTTAACAAAAAGTAACTATGTTGTTATAGTTCCAGTATTCTTGTTGTAACTTGGATTACAGAATTGAACTCACCAATTTCAAATGAGAACCTTCCAAATTCATCTGATCAAGAGATAAAGTAAAATAAGATCCCCCGGGGGAATAAAATGGCAGAGCCTTGAAGTAGAGAGAGAGGACAGTTTGTATTGTATTCTGCACAGTAGCCACCAGGCAGCCACTTTGTATTGCTGCAGAGGAAGAGCTTTAAGTTGGGTCCTGAGTCACCTCTGGGTGTACCCTTCAGTAAGGCCACTTAGCCAATCAGAGTACTCGTACGTGACAGATTAAACACCCTCGGTGATACGAGCAGTGCAGTATTTGGTCTTATAGGTTGGGATGATAAAAACTACACAAAATAAGCAGATGAGAACTGAAGGAAAATATATTTGTCATGTGCCCGTGACACGTTTCATGCTGTTGTTTCAGCCTTGTCTGTTCACCAGTTGGCTGCTCAGGGAGAAATGCTTTATTTGGCCACTCGCATTGAGCAAGGTGAGACAACGAAGTAGTCTGTTTAATCATGTTATTCACTTAGAAGGAATAATTGATATCTGCAGCTCTGTATGTTAGAGAGGTTCCTTCAGACAGGATCGGCTTTACATGGTAAACTCCACTGACCTTACTGAAAACACTAGATCTCAGTCCATGACATGGATTTAGAGAAGAGACATTATGTACTTTAACTTTACTGTTACGTTCTATGTTGCTAGGCCACGAAAATGAAGGTGAAAATCAGTAGAGTTCTGCACAGCTAACAGATTAGGGGGTAAGCAGGTTGGAGGGCGGGGTGGGGAATGGGGGGATGGCTTCAAGGTGGGCTCCCAATATACTGCTCTAAATTATTCACTCTGCATTTGTGTTGTGCTATCGGAATAAGTCTCAAGAGTGGGAAAAATTGTTAAAGTTATTTAACGTGGAGGCTGTAACAAAATGACTTCCCTCCTAAGATGGTCTCATTTTATATCTAGTATTTTATCATCTATCTAGTATTTTCAATTTTTTTTAGCATTTGTGGCACGTGAGCAGTGTCATCTGTACGTTGGACATATTTCAGTCCATTCAAATAGTTTTCAAGATGATTTCGTGGATGAAATTTGAGCTTAAAATAGAAGTTCTCACTTACGTTACCCTTTTAGAATGGCAGGATTTTTGTGAGAAATAGTGCCACGTTACTTCAGTGGTACAGATGATAACCAGTCTACGTACTTTCTTATCCTCCGCCATTGTTCATTGTCCATGTCCTCCAATAGGTAATGATAACTGATGCTTCCATAGCACCTTAAAGGCTTACTAAGCACTTTATTATTGTATTTAGTAAATCCTCCATAGAGTATCTATACACATCCAGACCTTTCTCTAGGTCTTAACATTGCAGGAATACCAAGGCCACACTTGTATGTCTTGTTATTCCTTGATCTTTGTTACGTGACCAGCTCACCGCCTTTCCTTATCATGTTTTCTGAGTGATATCCTTTATGTCACTTCTTGATTCGACTTAGGAAACAAAGAGTGACAAATATAACATAATTGTTGTGTTAGACACTGAAATTACTTTTTTTTTGAACAGAAAATGTAATTAACCACACAGATGAAGAAGGATTTACTCCTCTAATGTGGGCTGCCGCTCATGGGCAAATAGCAGTAGTAGAGTTTCTGCTTCAGAATGTAAGGAAATTGTTTTGCAAACTATTTTATATTAGTAACTTTCAAATTCAATCATCAGTAATTATTAAATGTTTACTATGTATTCCAAATTGCTCAGTCCATGGGTATGGAAAAAAAAGTAAGACATCATTCCTGACCTCAGGGAGCTTGCAGTCTAGTCAAGGGATCCACACCAATACATATGAAAACAAAGAATCATAGTGTCCTAATGATCCAGCCACCTGTATGAACAGCAGTCGCCTCCACAAGAACGCTGACAGGTGTTCATCCTGCCTCTCCTTGCAGCGCTGCTGTTAAGGCAACTTAATCCACTTTTGCTCTAGTTTTAGGAAGTTTTTCTTGCCTCTACATGTAAAAAATGTAGCAGAATTGAAAGAAAGGAGAGTTTTGCGTAAGCTGGAAAAGTAATCGAATGATAAAGGTGATAGCGTTCCATCCTATTTAGCTAAACCTTACAAGTTTTTCAATGATGAACAGAATCTTGAGAGTGAATAAAATGTAGGTGGGCAAATGGAAGGGGAGAGAAGTATTACAAACAGGGGAAAAATGTAAATTTATGAGTACAAAAAGCACATACACTGTAACTTCATTAAAGTAAAGAAAATGTCTTCTTATTTGTCATCCTTTTTACTGTTACTGATGATAAGTAAATGATGACAGTAACGATCAGGACTTAAAGTCTTGATGGAACTGAAGAAGGCATTGTGTCCATTTTTTCTCGTAGGGTGCAGATCCACAGATTTTGGGGAAAGGACGAGAAAGTGCCCTGTCTTTGGCCTCTAGTAAAGGATACACAGACATTGTCAAAATGCTGCTAGATTGTGGAGTAGATGTTAATGAATATGATTGGGTAAGTTGGGTAAGAGAAGTTGTCGCCTCTGACTTTCAAGTTGGCATATTATGTAACTTGTGTTTCACTCTCCTCTTCCTTGGAAGTCTGATGGAATTAATTATATAATTTTTTATGATTATTTGATATTTATTAATGATGATAACAGTAATTAGAACATAAGACTTTATAAGTTACAGACTTCCTTGTTAATCTGAGAGCCATTTCCTTTATCAAACACTGAAATTTATTTGTCTTTACGTATTAATTTTATTTAAACTTTGGAGAGTGGTTGAAAGTAATTTAAATTATTTTTAATTGCTTTCAGGTTCCTAATTCTTGCTGGCCCTTCTCAGATCAACAGTTTTTGAAAGATATTTCTAGAGTAATGTCAGATGGCTCTAGGTTGACTTTTTTTCCCTTTCCTTCCTTTTTTACTCAGAATGGAGGAACACCTTTACTTTATGCTGTGCATGGAAATCATGTGAAATGTGTAAAAATTCTACTAGGTAAGTCAAATAAAAATCAGAACTAGGGAGAAATTACCATGTGTGAAATTAACTTTATTTTTTTCTTTTTTCACAAATTATTATTTAGAAAATGGAGCAGACCCAACTATTGAAACAGATTCTGGATATAATTCTATGGATTTATCTGTTGCTTTGGGCTATAGAGGTGGTAAGTACTTTAGAATTCCATCCTATTTGGCTAAACCTTAGAAGTTTTCCACTAAAAATCATCCTACCAATATGTATCCTGCCCAAATTCTGGAAGACTTTGTCATAAAACACCCAACTTCTGGCATAAACTCTGACTTGAATAAGTAAGATTTACTATTAATATGTCTTTATTGAAATACTAGGAAAAAATAATTATAGAGAAAACAGATGTACACATTTTCAGTTCCTGTTACTCTTTTTCCAGCTTCAGTTTATTAGCAGATAAAGAGTAGGTAAATGCTGCTTATTTACAAGATGTGTTTAGCATTTCATTAACAAATTGTGTTTACGAAATATTCTCTAATTTTATTTTCATTATTCCTCATGCCTTTGTTAGTTAGAATGGCCATCTCAGCTTGGCAAAGGTGATAGATACATTATTGGTCTGAATATGGATTGCACTTTCCTTGAAAATCTACCCTAGATGAAAAGTGAATGTCACCTGTAATAAGTGATATAAGTATACACTACAAAACTCTTTTTCCTTTAAAAGGAGTTCTCACTAAATTTAGGGGTATGGTCCGTGGATCAATATTGTGCTAACAGACACAAAAAGTCCACTAGCCTTGTGGTGTCACTTAGTCAAAGTCAGACGAGGGTTTCAGATGCCTCGTTTCCTTGTCTACCAGGCTATATACTTCACATAGTGCACTGCTGCTTGGAAACCAGGGTTTTCAGGGATGAGGTCATACTTCTTGTATGTGATACAGCTTGTTTACAGTTAACAGTGATCGTGATTGTTTCTTTATTTTAGTTCAACAGGTTATTGAGGCACATTTGTTGAAGCTTCTGCAAAATATCAAGGAATAGACTTGTGGTCAACAGGAAATGTTCTGTAAAAAACATTTGCTTGTTTTTTTAGTCCCACTAAGTGACAAAGACTTGTTTACTTTTAAAAACTTTACCTCAGTCACAGTATTTACTGGTTTTTAGTAAATTTCAATAAATTTCCCTCTAAGTAATTCACTGGTTTATAGTGGGCTTGGTATGGATGTTTTCTTTGTAAATGTATTTTACTGTGTATTTAAAAATGTAAATTAATGTTCTGTTGCATGTAAACATTTGTAGTCAGCATAGTTACATAAGTCTTCATATCAAGTTGTAGTAGTTTTACATTTCCAGAATTTATTCAAACCAATCCTCTCTTCCCCCTTGCATTAATTAGCCCATTGACTTTATATGGACTCTAGGTAAATTTCCATAGAAAACCAACTTTGTTGTTAAAAGTTTTTTAAAAGTGCACAAAGTGTGATTGTTTACAGAATCTGTTCACTTATAAATAACTTGTCTGTTTTTATAACTGTCCTTAAAAATTTAAGATATATTTTGAAATTTCTTTAGGATTTCAGTTTAAATTGTTTTATTAGTGATTGTAAAATATTTATAAACATTCTTGCTTTAGATGAACCTGAATATAATTAAGGTAAATTTAATATATACTCTCTAATATTCAAATGGTTCTTGAATCTTATCAATCTGGATATTTACTCCAGTAATGCGGATTGCAGTCTCTCCCCGTCTGCTCTGTAACCCTTGTTTATGTCCTCCCATAAGCTGATTTCAGGGGTCCCATCCAGTGTGCTGAAGTCTTTCCTCATTTGTCCTGACATCGTGAGCATATCAGTGGAGCGCTCAGGCTCTCTGCCTGTCATCCTTTGTCCTTGCTGTGGACTCTCGTCTTCTCTTCTGCCGTACTTTTCTCCAGTGACAGCTTTCATTTCTGTGTGTCGTAATGCTTCACTGCTTGTGGATGGCAGCCTGCTCGCTCCCACTGTGTGCCTCTCCATCGCTCTCTATGTGATACCATTTTTGCTTCTGCAGAGACTTGTGTTCCTTTTCTCACAACCTTAACTGTTGATGGCACGCTCAGCATATTGATCTTAAAAACATGGACCTTTGCTTCTGAAGAAAGTTTGGGAGCTTTCCAATTTCCTGAAGGCAATGCATCCCTGCTCTCCCACTCCTGCTTGATTCTGGGCCTGGCTCCTGCTTTGTACTCTCTGTCTCATATGGACATACAGATGGACAAATTCTGTATAATGCACGGATCATGTATGACATGAAGTTGGATGAACAATAGATATTCTCTGTCCACTCTTAAATGGTTAAGAATCTCTTCAAGGAGGCACCACTGTGTTCCAGAACTTGATGCAACCGGCATAATGTCATCCACAGCAGGAGCATCCAGAACACCTCAGCATCCACCTTAGACTCCGAATTGGATCTTCCTCCTTACAGTCAGTGACGGATGTCTTTGGCAAGCACATGGCTCCCTGTTTTATGTCTCACCCAATTTTTGTGATCCTTGAGTTCAGATTACCTAAATGATGTTCTTTCTCATTATACTTTTCAAGGAATCTTAAATGGTTGTGATGGCTAAATCAAAGGTACCTTGTTGGAAGAGATTTTAAAACGGAATGTTGTTCTACCAGATCAGATGCTTTTTTTCCATAATTAATAGTAAGCACAGGGGGGTGTTGTATCCTCTACATCTTTCAGTCACTTATAAAATGGTAACAGTGTGGTCCACAGTAGATACGTCTGGAGAAAGCATGCCTGTTCTCTAGAAATACTCTAATTGAGTATACCTTCAATGTGTGTATAGATGAGTCTCTTAAAGATTTTACATACTAGAGAATATAGATATTGTATAGTGTTGGGCCTGGAGCCAGGAAGATCTGAGTTCAGATCTGGCCTGGGCAGGGCACCCTCTCTTAGCCTCAGTTTCCTCGTGTGTAAAGTTGGGGACAGTAGCACCTACCTCACAGGGTTGTTGTGGGGATCAAATGAGAGATCCTGTAAAGTGGTTTGCAAAACTTACGGCGCTATGTGAATATTACCTATTAGTGATTGCCGATGTTCTCCAAGCTTCCCTTTTTTTCTGTGTTAGTAAGGTCTGAGATTTTTTTTCACATGCTTTTGGTGTATGGCCTTCATCACTTACCTTGTGTGAACCAGTCCCTCAGCAACACCCTCAGGGTTGTGTCACCCTTTCCTCTGTCCTTTTGGTCCAGTCCACTTGTTTTTCCCATCTTTGTTGTCTTTGATGCCATCTCTGAAATAAGCGCATCTGGGACTGCAGTGTTAGGGACCAAATGTAGTGGTTTCCCTCCTCACAGGTAAAAAATAGAAAGGAAAAAAAAAGAATCTTACTTTTTTCTTCTCTTTCTTTGTATACATTCATTTTCAACCTTAAATACCACAGGGAATCTTTCCTTAATTTGATCTGCAGAGAAGTTGGGTCGTGCAGTTTTTTTAGAGTGCACAGATGGCGATTGTTTACAGAATGCTGTTCAATTATAACCTTAAACTGGTTTCACCCTTTTTTGTTTCTGCCTGCTTTTTGAGGTGATATTGCTCATAGTCATCCATCATGAGAATTTTCAAATGACTCTATGGTCTTAACCTAGTTTGGCCTGTCACCACCGTATCTCTTGTCACTTGGCAAGTAAACATCTACAGGCTAAGGTGCTTTGTTGGGTTTTTTTTGTCTCCTTGATTTACATAAATTAAACTATAAAATCCTCATGATCAGCATTGATGTCATTTCTGCTTTCATCATGAACTACTTGTTTAGATGGTTCAGGATTAAGTTGTTTCAGTTGAATTCCACACAATTTTCTCATTCGCCCGAGATCTCACTGATTTTGTACTTTGCTCTAACAATTCACTGGTTTAACTGTACCCAGATGGCCAGTTATCTTCCTATCAATAGCCAGTTAAAAATGAAATTAATTTTATTTTTGTGATGTTACTCAGTATTCACTATGCCCAGTGCCTGCCAGTTGCCTTTTTGAAAGAGTGTTCACAGTGTAAAAGTGTGCACCTTCTGTGTGGTCTGCAAGTGGTCGGTCTCTTCCTACCTATATTTTCTCATTTACTTTCTACCATTCTCACCTATTCCTACTTTGCTTTAAACTCAGTGAGCGTGGCAAAAGCAACATCTCTCTTTTAAGGCCCTGCCACATGGGCTGGACTCATTTCTCCTAAAAACAAGTCATGTAAACTGGGCTGATTTTTCATTAAAAGAGAGGGGACCTGTCCCTGAGACTTGATTAGGCTTCAGTAAGACTTGAGCCATTGGCCCAGCTTCCCACTTGATTAAGGCATAAAAAGGGGAGTCAAGGCCCTTCATACTTGTTGGACATTCCACTGTCATGAGTCAACCCACCCTTTTGACTTGAAGGGTTGTTGGGACCAAGTGAGGTAACACAAAGTGCTTTGCAAACAAAGTGCTGTAGACGTGCCAGCTGAAAGTCTTCCCGGCAGGAGAATCTGCTAGAGCTTGCCTTAGTAGACGCATAGTCTTCAAACACTCAGGGTTACTGCCCCAGTCCCAGGAAGCAGCAGGACAGGACTTCAGTGAAAGAAGGTAATCTCTAGGGAAACTCTTCAGACGTGAAAATGATAACATCATTCCTTCACCTTTAAAGATGCTGCTGCTGACGCACTGTCGAGAGAGGAAATGCTTTGACTTCAGTGGTAGTGGTGAGTTTATGCAAAAGAGCCCATAATCTTGGGTCATTATCTGTATTAATGGTGTGTAGTATCTGGCAAAGCCATGACCGTGACCTTATTACTACCACAGTCTCATCATGAAGTTAAACAGTTATGGGGAAAAGTACAATGCAAATCTAGGATATTGAAAATAACAGCTGAGACGTACTGCTTTAGGGGCAGCTAGAAGGTGCAGTGGATGGAGTATTGGGCCTGAAGTCAGGAAGACTCATCTTCCTGAGTTCAAATCTGACCTCAGACATTTACTGGCTGTATGACCCTAGACAAGTCACCCCAAGTTTCCTCACTTGTAAAATAAGCTGGAGAAGGAAATGGCAAATTGCTCTAGTATCTTTGGCAAGAAAACCCCAAATGGAGTCACAGAGTCCAAAAGGACAGAACATACACACACACTGCTTTGTTTTCTAGAGTGTTTAACATAATTATCTCATTGTCATAACAACCCTCTGAGGTATTATCCCCATTTTACGGATGAGGATTCTTATGCTGAGAGGTTGTGATGGCTTTGGTCACACATTAGGACAGAGGCAGATCTTCCTGACTCAGTGCCCAGGATGCTCTCCACAATGTTATACTGCCAAGAGGCAGTACATGGTGCAGTAGATGGAGCACTGGGCCGGGACCAGTTCAAATCTGGCTTCTGATTTACTAACTATGTGACCCTGGGCAAGTCACTTAACCACGTTTGCCTCAGTTTTCTCAAACATAAATCGGGATAATAGGAAGCACTTACCTCCGAGCTTTGTTGTGAGGATTAAATGAGATACTTGTTAAAAAGTGCTTGGCACATAGTAGCACTGTGCTATGTGCTGAGTCCTTTCTGCAGCTCACCACGACATGTCCAGAAGCAGTCAGGAAGTTTGTCAACCCCAAAGTTTCCAAGCAATGAATCGACAACTTCTTGGAGTCCAAGTGTTTTCAGGGGAGCTCAGAATACGTGCTGCCAAGGCTGAGTCAGCCTTACACATTAGTGAGTTATCAATCCAGCTGAGGTCATCAGTCAGCAGGGATTTTGCAGGAATTTTGGAATGAAGGTAGGTTTAGGTAGATGAGAGACACTATGCTGTGAGAGGACAGTGGAAGGGCATTCGGTGTTTGGGGAATAAAGTACAGAAAGGGCATGTTAGAGAAAGTTCTGTAAAGGGAAATGGAAGAACAAAGATACCACTCTCTTGTGGTTTGGTTACTTGTTTAAAGGTCATCTATAAAGTCCCTTCAAAAACCATTACTGGTGTTCTAATACCTCCCAGGTGATCTGTTTCTCTCAAGTCTTTAAACCAAAGGATGACTTTTTCTCTAATTTTGATCAGATGGAAGTTCAGTGTCTGGAATTTTGTATTGTCTCCTACTTAGTCTACCTTAGAGCCCTTTATCAGTTAGGCAAGATTCCCTAAAAGTCAATTCAGTGGTGCATTAGATGGGAAAACTAAGCCAACAGACTATTTGTTCAGTATTAATAAACTGAAATGGTTTAAAATTCACCTTCAATTCATCTCATGCTGTTGGCTATAATGTTGGATCAGATAAAGTCTCACAGTTAACATGTGTAAGAGAACAGCAATTAGGGTGCCTACAGGGAAGCAGGACAAATGCTATGCCACTCCATCACTCCAGTCCTGCTAAATTAAGCTCTTAGGTTGATTTGCATGGGCCTAAATTAGCAGCCCAGACATAGTTGAAATTAAAAGGAATGTACTCACCCCAAATCAAACAATAGACTGAGTTCAAGGAGCAGCAGCTCAAGCAGAGGCATAAATACTGAAGAGACCCCCTTAACTAGGGCTTCTACTAGTTAACTGGATGCAGCTGTCTGTGTGTTTCACAAAAGAACTGAAATAGCTCCTGGGGCTTTGTGTTAAAAGAGCAGATGTCGCTCCCTTTTGAGAAGAGGCTGCAAAGCAGCTGTAATTGAGAAGAAGACCAGAAGATGGTCCCAGGAACTTCGAAAGAAGCTGTCAGTGAAGAAACTAAGATGAGCAGAGAGCAGCTCCCTGGAGGGAATTGTAGATAACGGTGCAGCAGAGGCCCGTCAGATGTCGGCAGAGCAGAGAAAGTAGCCTTGTAGAAGATACCACGGACTTATAATGGAGAAGGAAACAAGCAGCAACATCATTGAAAGATGGTGGTGAATTCCCCAGGTTACCCTTGTTACCCTTATGTACTTTCCCACTGACGGCGTATAGATCCATGGGAGAACGTACCTCTGCATGTGTGGTAGAGAGGGCTTGAGTTTCTAGAAAGAGCACCTGCTCTGGACGTATAAGAACTGGGTTAAAATTCCACTTCTGGCAAATACTACCTATGTGACCTCGTTTTACTTCTATTTCTTCATCTGTCAAAAAGACATGGAGGAGTTGGACTAGATGTCTTTTGAAATCTCTCATTTTTAGATCTAGGAATGTTCCTACATCCTTACAATTTATCTTGCTTTGCTGTTTAATTAAATGCCTTTGTTTTGAACTAATGTGCTACTTCTGATGTGTGAATTAGTGCTACTTCTATGAATTAAAAAAATTGTCTTAAATTGAAAGGGACTCTCCTGCCCTCATTAATTTCTCTATTTGGCATCAAATGGCTCTATAAATGAGTGATTTTGTGGTAAACCGGCACCAGTGTTAAAAATGGAAAGAGAGAGGCCACACCTAAGACTTGTATATCCAAATGAAATTTATTGAAGGAGAGCCTTTGCAGCTGAGCCAGGCCTCAGGAGAGCTGGAGACGGGGGGTTCTGTTAGTTCTTGGATCTGTGCCTCAAGATAGCCTTCTGTTAGCCATCCGGGTGACCGGGAGGTCAGAGGGGTCCACGGGGATAAAGGGCAGCTGCTGATTTTCCAAAATGTCATCTTCATCGTCGTCATCACAGATATTATTAATAGCTAGCATTTGTATAACGCTTTAAGGCTCACACAGTATATCCCATTTTATTCTCCTGCCTCTGCCAGCCTCTGACAGAGGTCAAAGGTATTCTCTTGGTTTTTTCACTTGTCAGGGTGCTAGGACTGTACCTTGTACAAAGATGTTATCAGTTACCTCTGCTCCTAGATCTATACTCTGGGATCTTTAAATACTGTAATTGGTTTGGAATATTGGTTTGGAGAGGAAAAGAAAAGGTAGGAGAGGTTCTGATTCACCCCACGGCTAGCTGGCAGATTTACTGTGCCTGTTCTAGAGATAGGGGACTGCTCTCACATAGACTTGGCTAAATTCTCAGAAATCTTCCTACAGCCCAGATTCATCCCTTACTCAGCTGGCCATTAGCTAGGAACAGGCCTTATACCAAACAAAGAACAAAAAGGCCATTGTGCTTGGTCATAGCCTAAATTTATTATTTAACTCAACTCCCCTGAGCCTGTCTCCAGGTTCTAAAGCATGCCGTAGATACAGTATACAACTAAATATTCACTTGGGACTTTTTGTCCAATGTTTCACATATTGGAGGTGTCTTGCATCTAAGAAATGGTCCAGCAACCACTTACTAGTAAGGGGTGTGTGTGTGTGTGTGTGTGTGTGTGTGTGAGTCCATACAAGATATATATGTCTTAATTTGTAGATTCATGACTTGCAAGGAGCATACATAAATATTTTGGAATCTGACCTACTCCTCTTCAAGGGAAATTGCAATTTCTACCTTGAGGGGAATAGGAAAAATGTTATGACTCTTAGTTCACTCCTTCCTTTGCATACTGGACTAGACATATCTATCTGCCCATTGAATATTTCTTATCTTGGGGCACAGATCTGGTTGAGTACAAAAGTTGCTTCCCTAGAGGCTAGCTCTCAGCTTATACTCACCAGTTTAATTCCTACCTACCAAATGCTGATTACACAAAAGGCCATCACACTAAATGGCAAACAGAAATTAGAGAAGTAATTAAAATATACCAGAAAAGACACAGATGTAAGTGAGCTCTTTAGATGGGAGGGAGATAAGATTTCAACTCAACCAAGAGCAAAACCTGGGTCTCTCCCAATGGGAAACTCTCTGAAAGACAATCCATAAATCAGAGATGTGGAGAAGCTGGCTTCCCTATACATCTGCTGATGCCAATCTTTTTATCTCTCTCTCTCCCAATGCCCTCATCCTTCCAGCCACCAGGTTTGCAATCTTGGTGTCATCCCTAGTTCCTCACTCTCATTCACCTCATATATCCAATCTATTGTCAAGTCTTATGCTTCCTTTCTCCAAAGCATCTCTCACATCTGTCCCCACTCACTGGGCCACCGCTCTAGTTCATGCCCTCATCATTTCATGCCTTTTGATTGGTCTCTCAGCCCCTATGTCTCTCCCTCTCCAATTCATCCTCCACAGAGCTGCAAGAGAGATCTTAGATCTGCCCCTTTTATGCCCTGCCTTGATAAAAATCTAGTTGCTCTCCCTTATCTCTAGGATCAAACATAAACTCTGCCATTTGTCACTTAAAGTTCTTCCCCATCTTCCCAGGCTTCTTAGACATTCCTTCTCTCTGTCCTGATCTCCCTGATCAGCTTGCTGCTCCTCATACATGACACCCCTGTCTCCTGTCTATGCTTTTATCTCATACCTGGAACACTCCCTCCTCCTTCACCTCTACCTCTTAGAATCCAGGGTTTCCCTAGGATGCAGCTGAAAGGCCATCTTTCACCTTCGCCCGGTCCCCTCAGCCTTACCCACTTGAGGTCACCTTGTATTTCCTTTGCATGTATCTTGTAAATACCTCTTCATGTCCTTGTCTCCCCAATTAGAACTTAGTACCACCAGCATTTAGCGTAGTGTCTGGTCCATAGCAGGTGCTTAATAAAAGCTTACTGATTGACTGACCCTCCTAACCAAGGTTGGAGAAGCTTAGCCCCAAACTGACCACAAAGCAAAGGATAATTAGGTCACAACAAGGCTAAATCACACGTTCTTGAAATGAAAGACTCTTGAAATATTTTGCAGTAAAATGCCATAAAATCATTCAACTATTACTGTATAGTAATTACATTATATTACACTAATTATATATGTTGTATCATATCATATTACATCATATTCTTTTAGAGAGCTGGTTGCTAGGACAGTTTGACACAACTAAGGGTGAGGAACTCACGCCAGAGATACAAACTCCAATGGCAGGAGCTCGGGTGGAATGTCACTGTTCCTTGCCTGGTGAAAGCCAGCCTGAGAGTAGGTGTTATTGTTACTTAGAATTGTCCTTTCATCACTTAGGTGGTAAGCTAACAGGTGTCTTGAAGGGATGGTGAGATGGCTCACCCCTCCAACCGAACAGCATAATTCGCCAGGAAGCTGCTCCTTGCAAAAGAAGCTGTAGATTGGAGAGCCAGGTAAAGGGGTAAATATACTGTGGTTCTATTTTAAGCATTTTAATATTCTTGAAGTTTTTTAAAAAATATTGTCAATAACCTGTGTAAAGAATAATCTGTTTTGCCTTAAGAAAAAGTAACAGGTAGAACAAATACACTTTTTTAAAAAAAGTGATTTATTTCCTATCTTTGAAACTGTTTGAAATGCCTTTTGCTCTGCCTAGTGGTTATTTAGAAAACATCTTTTAAGTTTTAACTGCTATACATTTTCTTTTTTAACAAATACAGATACATAGTTGTTTTTTTTAAACACCATACAAATACATAAATTTTGCCTGTTTCTGGGATACTTTCTGTAAATTACACTACATAAAGTAAGAACTTTTAAATGAGCCCAGTAAAATGATTAATATACTTCTGCAAATGGGCTGTTATTCACGTATCAGTCTGATTTTCTATGTATAAAAGCAAGACAGGTTAGTAGATAGAATGCTAGAGATCATGTAGTCAGGAAGACCCATATTCAGATCCGGCTTCTGAAACATACAAATTCTGTCACCGTGGGGGGCAACACTTAACCTCTCTGAATATCAGTTTCAAAATATGTCAAACTGATATAATCATACCTACTACAAAAGGATGTGTGAGGACAAATGAAATAATATATATTAAGTACTTTGCAAGTTTAAGGTGTAATAAAAATGTCTGCTATTATTAGTAGTACCATAAAACAATGGAAATGTTTGGTTTTTTTTAAACCTGGAAACTAAAATAATACTTAATATTAAATCTTTCCCTTATTTCTATGTACCAATAAAAAAAATAAAGTGAGAATATTTTGCATTTTATAATGCTCTTGCACTCACTACCACTGGGCACTACCTCTCTGAGCCTTCATTTCCTCATCTATAAATCGTGGTTAGTCACAGGATGAAATGAAATAGGGCAAGCACCTAGCCCTGCTGTCGTACGTAGGTCTGAAGTGCACTTCACATTTTGTTTTTCACTAGTAAGTTCACAGGAGCATTATCAAGCTTCACAAGTTATAATTGCCCGTTGCATTGAGCAGAGTTCTTAAGTCTTTGCTAGTGGTTTTTCTTTATAATATTGTGGTTGGCATATAAATGATTCTCCTGGCTCTGCTCATTTTACTCTGCATCAGGTCATGTGAGTCTTCCCAGGTTTTGAATCCATCCCTTTCTTTATTTCTTGCAATGTGATAATACGCTGTAATAATCTGGCGTTACATTTTGCCTTGACCCCTCAGTTCTCTCCCAGGTCATGTCCCCTGCACTAGCCACTCTTTCTTCTCTTCCCCAACTTAACCCTTTGGTGAACCAGTCGAACTCTTTACTGTCCTCTTCTCTTGAGTCCCTGGCCCCGTCATGCTGTGCCCTGCCAAGACTCAGCCCTGGATCACCTCCACCACTTCTGTTCTTACACACCTGCTGCTCACTGAAGGGAAAGAAAATCATGCAACTGTTCTGACTGGGTCCAGTGTTACATAACTTCATCTGGGCCCTTGCTGCTGCTGGACAATCCTACTATGCCTCCCTCATCATCTCATTATCCCTCTCTCCAAAGTGGCTCTTCTGAACTTTTTCATTCTTCCTCAAATTTCTCATGGCTTGTCTTTCCCTCCTTCTCTCAGTTGAGAACTTTCCATCATATTTTATACGGAAAAAAAATAGAATAATTTTCCATAAGCTCCTTCTCCTCTCTTCCCCATCTCCCACCACTCAGGTGCCACTCTCTCCTTCACCCCTGCCTCACACGATGAGGTGACCTTACTCCTTACCAAGGCTAACCCCTCTACCTGCACAAGTGATCCCACGTCTTCCAACAGATTGTCTCCTCTGTCATTCCCATTCTATCACTTATTCTTCATGCCTTCCTTTCCACAAGCTTCTTCCATACTACCTACAAACATCCCCCTGTTTTCTCTATTGTCAAAAAGTCCTCACTTGATCTTTCTGTTCCCAGTAAATATAATCCTGTATCTTTTCTGCTCTAAACTCTTTGAAAAGTCTGTCTATAATAAGTGCCTCCACTTTCTCTTCTCTTACTCTTCTTAACCCCTGAAAATAGTTTCTGACATCATCTCTCAGCCCATCAACTACGCTCTCCAAAGTTACCAATGATCTCTTAATATCCAAATGCAATGGTCTTTTCTCAGTCCACATTCTCCTTGACTTCTCTGTAGCCTTTGACACCACTGATCACCCTTTCCTCCTCTTCTCTCTGAATTTTCAGGGCACCACTTTCTCGTGGTTCTCTTCCTACCTATAGGATGCTCTTTCTCAGTGTCCTTTGCTGGATCCACATCCAGATCACACCCTTAGCTGGAGGTATCCCCTGGAGTTCTATCCTGGGCCTCATCTTCTCCTTCTATACTACTTCATTTGGTGATTTCCTCAGCTCCCATGGATTTAATTACCATCTATTATTGTCTATGCTGATAATCCTCAAATCTACCTATCCTGCCCCAAACTCTCTGCTGACTGCCAATCTCATGTCTCCAACCGCCTTTTAGACATCTTGAACTGTATGTTCAGTGCTGTGGTTCAGTCATTCTCTTGATTCTGACTCTTTGTGACCCTATAGAGTATAGACCATGCTGTCCATGAGATTTTCTTGGCAAAGATACTGGAGTAGTTTGCCATTTCCTTCTATAGTGGATTAAGGTGAAAGAGGTTAAGTGACTTGCCCAGGGTCACACAGCTAATAGGTATCTGAGACCAGATTTGAGCTCAAGAAGATGAGTCTTTCTGATTCCAGATCTAGCATATTATCTGCTGAGTCACCTAGCTGCCCTACTTCAGTTTACCCTCGTAAAATGCTTTAAGTGACAAGACTGACATTTTTGTTATATCTTCAAGAAATTCAATCATTTAATTTTTTTTAAATTATGCTTTCTATAGCTACTAGTTTGCAACAAACTTAAATCAGAAATACATTTTTCTTATCCTTTGCTGTTATATTACATTAACAATTGTTAAACATATTAAAAACTTACTTTAAAAATTTTCACTGCACCTTTCCATTGGGCTAGAACCAATTCATATTTTACATATAAGTATAACTTTGAATAGTGCAAATTCCATTAATGTGACTACTTCATGACATTCATTATTCACACTAATTGGGATTTAGCTATAGATGTGAATGTAAAATCCTATACTTCTGTTCCAAAAAAATCTTTAAAGATACATGATTAGGGAGGGTTAGTCACAGAGGGGCTAAGTTCAGGGATCACGAGGAACACCATGTCAAGCAGAGTCACAATATAGTAGCAAAAAACCCCCAAAAACTTTATTAAAGCAATGGAAAAATAAGGGAGGGGAAGCTGACACTTGTAACAATAGGGGCAAACCCCAAAACTTCCCTGAGGAACAGGCCCGTTGTATGGGGAGCTCCCTGCATCGTAGGTCGGATCTGTAGAAGTCAAATCGAGCCAGGCCAGAGTAGCACTTTTCATAGGAAAGTGAGTTCTTTGGTATTCAGCTCAGGGCCTGGAATTTCGCCAGAGATGAGTAATCCTTTAGCTCTCGGGTGTTGTACAACAGAGAAATCGGGATTATGGGCTGAGTGCAGGCAGGAGTCAACACGTGTCTGAAATTGAGAAAGACCCTTGGTTCAGTCTCTCTTTACCTAAGACGTCTCACCAGCTGCAAGGTGACATCGCTGGACAGCAGTTTCTGGGGGGATGAGTAAGGGCGGGGGAGAAGAGAGGGTGGTGTTAATAGCCTGATCTCCATATGAGTCAACAGTACTCAGGACAGCCTCCAGCGTTAATCCTGTCTATCCTAGACTGCATTAAGAGAAGCTCAGAATACAAGTAAAGTTCCCATGTGCTCTGCCCTGGTCAGACCGCGTCTGGACTGCCGTGCTCATTTCTGAGGACAGTATTTAAGAGAAATAACAGATCAGCTTCCCTTAGAAGTTGCTCTCAGAAATGAGTACACCTCCAATCAAACTACCAAAAAAATTATTTTATAGAGCTAGAAAAAACAGTAGCAAAATTCATCTGGAAGAACAAAAGGTCCAGAATATCAAGGGAATTCATGAAAAAAATGCAAGGGATGGTGGCCTATATGTACCAGATTTTAAACTGTATTAAAGCAATAATCATCAAAGTACTTGTTACTGGCTGAGAAGTCGAGTGGTGGATCGGTGGAATAGTTGAGGTACACAAGACACAACAGTCAATGACTATAGTAATTTACCATTTGATAAATCCAAAGACTCTGGCTTCTGGGATAAGAAATCACTATTTAACAAAAACTGCAGGAGAAACTGGAAAATAGTAAGACAGAAAGTAAATAGAGACCAACATCTCACACCCCATACCAAGATAAAGTCAAGGTGGGTACTAGATTTCGATAGAAAGACTGATATTACAAGCAAACTAGGAGAGCAAGGAATAATCTACCTGTCAGATCTGTGGAGAAGGGAAGAATTTATGATCCAACAGGAGGCAGAGAACATTAGGAAATGCAAAATGGATGATTTTGATTACATTAAATTGAAAAGTTTTTTGCAGAAACAAAGCTGATGCAACCAAGATTAGAAGGGAAGCAGAAAGTTGGGAACAATTTTTATAGCCATTGTTTCTGATAAAGGCCTCATTTCAAAAATGCATGGGGAATTGAGTCAAATTTATAAGAATAAAAGTCATCCCCCAATTGATAAATGGTCAAAGGATATGAACAGGCAGTTTTCAGAAGAAGAAATTAAAGTTATCTACAGTCATGGAAAAAGGTTCTAAATCACTATTGATTAGAGAAAAGCAAATCAAAATGACTCTGAGGTACCACATCACACCTATCAGATTGGCTAACGTGACAAAACAGGAAGATGATAAATGGAGAAGATGGGGGAAAATTGGAACATTAATGCCTTATTGGTGGAGTTGTGAATTGGTCCAACCATTCTAGAGAGCAATTTGCAACTATGCCCAAAGGGCTATGAAACTGTGCATTCCCTTTGACCCAGCAATACCACTTCTAGGTCTATATCCCTGTTATGGGAATCTGAAGATCTTCCCTGCCCCTAAGCCCTTTGCTAAAGTGGCTACATGACTCTGAGAACCTTCCCTGATTTGAAAATATACTCTGCCCCCTTAAAGGCTGAACGTGGTCACATGGAGCCTGTGGCGCCAGGCTTGTTTTTCGGGAATGCCCGTGCCTTGTTGCTTTGTGTTTGGGCAGTGGGTCCAGAGGGCTGTGTCATTCTCCGAGCCAGGAGAAGGCTCTATCTACGCCCTGATGTGAGGTTTTGCTTTGGGGCTCACTTTGAGAAGAGTTGTGTGATTTGGCCAGACGAGACTCTGGGAAGCTGTTGAGCCCCCTGGCTTTGAAAAACCCAGATGTTGGTGCTTCCCTTTCCGGTAACTGATGTAATGGTCAGACGGTTTGGAAGCCCGTCTGCTGATCTGTTTCTCTGTCTGCTTGTAACTTCTGCTTGTTAACTTGTGTTTGTAACTTGTGTCTGCATTTTCTGAAGTTCAGGGTGCTGACTTTTCCCCCTGAACTAGGTAAATAATAGGTTTGATTAAAGTGAGATTGTTAACCCATTTTGAGTTGCTTTCCTTTAGAAAAGCAGATCTAAGAACCTGTGCTGGCAGCCGCCCTGGGTATGCTGGGGTGCTTGTTGATACATGGAGTTATGAATTGGTCCTGCCATTCTGGAGAGCAATTTGCAACTATACCCAAAGGGCTATGAAGCTGTGCATTCCCTTTGACCCAGCAATACCACTTCTGGGTCTGTATCCCAAAGAGATCATGAAAATGGGAAAAGGACCCACATGTACAAAAAATATTTATAGCAGCTCTTTTTGTGGTGATAAAGAATTAGAAATTGAGGGGATGCCCATCAATTGGGGAACAGCTAAACAAGTGGTGGTATATGAATGTAATGGAATACTATTGTGCCATAAGAAATGATGAGCAGGCAGACTTCAGAAAACCCTGGAAAGACTTAGGTGAACTGATGCTGAGTAGAACCAGAAGTACCAGTAGAACCAGGAGAACATTATACACAGTAACAGCCATACTATGTGAGGCTCTTCTCAGCAATGTGAGGTTATAAGATACCTCCAAAAAAACTCATGATGGAAAATGCCATCCACACCCAAAGAGAGAACCCTGGAGTCTGAACGCAGGCGGAGGCAGACTCTTTGCTCTCCTTTCCTTTTGTTGTTTTGCTTTGCTTCTTCTTTCTTGTGGTTCCTCCCATGAGTTCTAATTCTTCTTCACATCATGACTAATGTGAAAATATGTTTAATATGAATGTATAAGTAGAGTCTATATCAGATTTCATGCCATCTTGGGGAGGGGAGAGGAGAGGGACGGGGAGAAAATGTAAAACTCAAAATTTTGTGGAAGTGAATGTTGAAAATAAAAAATAATTAATTTTATATTAAGAAAAAAAATTTTTTTAAAGAAATGAGCACATAGATAACCTAGGGACAGCTAGATGGTCAGTGGATAGAGCCCTGGGCCTGGAGTTGGGAAGACCTGAGTTCAAATTTGACCTCAGACCCTTACTAGCTGTGTGACCCTGGGCAAGTCACTTAACTCCTGTTTGTCTAGGAGGCAGCTAGGTAACTCAGTGGATAGAACACTGAGCTTGGAGTCAAGAAGACTTGAGTTCAAATCTGGCCTCAAACCCTTACTAGCTATGTGATCCCAATTAATCTCTGTTTGCCTTACTCCCCGGGAGAAGGAAATGGCCAAGCACTCCTGTGTCCTTGCCAAGAAAATCCCATGGACATCAGGGTCCACGGGGTAGCAAAGAGTTGGACGTGACTGGACAACAGCAACAACAGAAAAACGAGAGACTAGTGAGAGGACTAGAGACCCTTCCACCAAACAGACGATTGAAGGAATGAAGGGCTGGGGCCAAGACGGCAGAGGAGCAGCTGAGCCTTCCCCGACAACACCTCCAAATACATTTAGAAAGTTGTAATGTTGAAATATATGAAAAAAATATCACAGTAAGTCATTTTTCCAGCCCCAGAAGGTCTGCAGATACTGGGCAAAGCATTCAGCCTGGGACAACCAAACAAAGAGCATTCCTATACAAGTACCAAAAAGATTGTGCCCCCAGGCCATGAAGAGTCCTACAGGAGAGTGGGACCTTGCACGGGCTGCAGGAACAGGTGCCAGCTGGCAGTGATGGGCTTACTGCCCAGTCACAGAATCAAGATGGACTGAGGAAGGGACTCTACCTAGGTGTGGTTCACCAGGATGAGGAGAGACTACAGGGCCTAGGTTGTGTACAGAGCAAGGACCAGCTTCAGGAGTAAGCCTCGGAAGAGTTGCTCAGACCCCAGAAGCAGAACAGGGTCTCAGTTTCAGCCTCCAGCCCAATCTGAAACCTATTAGTGGGACAACCAGGACAGGAATCCTAGACCAAAGGGGAGCTTGTAGTTCTGTCGGAACCAGTAGGGCTTACTCGCTCAGTCCAGCAGTATCTGGACCTGGCTCTGCCACTTACTACCTACGTGAGCTTGGGAAAGGGCCTTAACCTTCCTAATCCTCAGCTTCCTCATGTGTAAAATGAGGGGATTGGACCAGGTGGATTGTAAGGTGCTTCCTGCTCTAAACCTATGACCCTATGGCCTGCCTAGCGAAACCAGGGCAATCTGGAATCATGTTCTACTGCCCTGCCATCGTGTTACCAGTTCCAGATAAAACAAGTTATGAAAGGACTCATTTTCATCCTTTCTCTCTGGCCTGTTCATACCTGTTGAGTTGTCTTTGTGAAAATAAAGTTATTCTAAGCCTATATAACAAAGCATTCCTGCACACTAATCTCACCTGTAGTCATTCAGGGTACTATTAATTGGAACCAAAAACCCTTCCTTAATTAGTGTTTCCGGAGAGCCAAGCCCCTTTCTGACGCCTTTCCATTATTGACTTTCTTTGCCTCAGACAAATACCCTGAAAATTAACGGCCTTGACTATCAAGTGTAATCATTTGTACAAACAAAAACAAAACAAGGGCTTTTCATGTCATTATTTTATTCCAGGATTTCCTTTAGGACAAGTGTGCTGGCAGCACTTCCTGATCAGCGTGAAGCATGCCAAGTCACAGGGTTCATCCCCAAGCCCAGGTAACATGATCAGTCTGTGAAATCCTTTCCTCTCTCTTGCACCAGAGAGCACCAATGTTAGCTGACTCTGCAGGGAGACCATCAACAAAAGCCCACAGGCTCGGAGACGTAGCCAGCTACTTTCTGCTGCTGCCTCCAGGACCACCTCATTTCAAGGACCATTTTGTCGTTCAGCCATTTTTCAGTGCTGTAAGACTATTCCTGACCCCATCTGGGGTTTCTTCAGCAGAGGTGCTGGAGTGATTTGCCATTTCCTTCTCCAGCTCATTTTCACAGATGAGGAAACTGAGGCGAACTGGGTGAAGTGCCCAAGGTCACCCAAATAGTGTCTGAGGCTAGATTCCAATTCAGGTCCTCCTCACTCCAGGCCCCAGCGCTCTATCCACTGTGCCACCTAGCTGCCCTAACGGTCACTTAGCTTTTACCAAACATTGCTTTCGACTAAACTATAAGCTCCCTGGGGGCAGGGACCAAACATGTTGGTCTTCATGTTCTCTGCAGGGCTAAAAACCTCTGGCAGGTGTTTCATGGGGCACCTGCGGCCTGCACGCAAACTTTGTGTGCACTCCATGCGACACCTGGGCTACTGGAGTGGCCGTAGCAGTTCACAGTCAACTCACAGGCTGCAAAAAAGTGCCCTCTGTTAATTTTCCAGAGAGGTTGTGCAATATCTGAATCGTCCAACAGATGTCACTATACTCAAGCCTCCGGCCAAGGGGTCCCACAGCGCTGCTCTGACACCTGAACGAATAGCCTTCCTAAAAAGTCCCTGTATCCTCGCTGACCACGTGCCCATGGTACTTATTCACCTCCCTACCACTCCTCTGCCAGCAAGGCTTTTTGCAACAGCCCTGAGTTCTGGATGCAAGCTAAGTGATAAAAATTAAATGCAGCTCAACCACACTCGAACATCAAAATCTACAACTCGATTCCATTCTCTGTCTGGGATTTCTGGCCTCAGTCCTCACAGCATTCACATAACAAGGTCCATTCCAATCTACTAGCCACCAAACTCACTAAAGTCCCCATCCCACTCTCCAGATGATTTTCCTCAAATAGAAACAACTATCCCCAACCTTTAATTCTCACAGAAAAAGGCACCTAACAAAGAGGATCCTCCCAGTGAGAAGCAGGGGCAATGAGCCTGGAGTTTTAAAACTGGGGTTCAATTCCCACCTCTGGCAGTGGAGTGCAGTGGTTAGAGTTCTAGGTTTGGTGTCAGAGGCTCCCAGTGTGAATCCTAGCTTTACCACTGTGTGTGTGTGTGTGTGTGTGTGTGTGTGTGTGTGTGCACGTGACCTAGGCAAGTTAATCTGCATCTCCCCCCAGACCTCAGTATCCTCTATCAAATGAGAGGATTGGGGTCTTGTCATATAGGCTTAGAATAACTTTATTTTCATTTTAAAGTTGTGGTCCTTAGATCTTGGGCAAATCACTCAAAGTCTGTTTTCTCATCTGTAAAATGGGAATGGTAATTAGTTGGTCTAAATCATAGGAGCCTCATGAGGCTCAAATGAGATGATGTGTGTGAAAATGCTTCAAAGACTGTGTGCTGCTATATAAATGTCAGGTATTATTAGACTCCTTCCAAAATTTTGCTCCAACAAATGGCTTAATTGTTCTATGATATGCATTAAGTTCCTACCATGTGCAGGATTCTGTGCTAGGGGCTGTACAGTGTTCAATAGCCTCTAACCTATTGAGAGGTACCGCATCGGCCTCCAGGAGTCTCAAGCAAACAGAACAGAATTTTGACTTCTCACTCACCCTGGGTATAGTAGAGGGGGAAAAAGTCTTTTGCAAGAGTTAATCCCTTGGGGCAGCTCGGTGGCACAGTGGATCAAGCACTGGCCCTGGAGTCTGGAGGACCAGAGTTCAAATTTGACCTCAGATACTCAAAACTTAGTAGCTGTGTGACCCTGGGCAAATCACTTAACCCTTTACCTCTCCAGAAAACAAACAAAAAAGAGTTAATCACTTGCTCCATGTTACAGATTTTTGTGTCTGCCTGTCGGCCATCCATACAAATAAACAACTCCTTTTAAATGCCTTATTATTCAGTTGCCCATCCCTGGGCCCTCAGAGTCTCTCCCTAGGACTGCAGACTTAGATCGGACCTTTAAGGTTATCTGGTCCAGTCCCCTCCTTTTACAGTGAAGCAAACTGAGGTCAAAGATGAGTTGATTGATTTGCCCAAGGTCACACCGGTAGTAAGGGGCAGAACTAGGATTTGAATCCAGGACCTTGGACTCAAAATCCAATTGTTTTCAAAAATTCTTCCAGGTAAACAACAGAGTTGACAGTTTAATTCCAGTTGTAAGTAGCCTGAATGAGAGGCATCCTTTTTGGACATTGTCTGTATCATAAGAAAACCCAGTCTTCACTCACTTCTTTATCAGAGCCCTAACTAGGAATCTTTTTATACCCAAAGTAATGCCGCAAACTACATGTGGAAGAAGTGGACCAAATGGTGTCCTCCCCTGGGAGAGAGGGAGATACAGGCCACTGACCTGAGGGGGCAAAGACCCCTTGCTGGCCCCAAGGTCAGCACTCGGGAAGCCGCCCATCTCCCCTGTCCCCCCAGAACGAGGACCATCTTGTAGCCCCCTGTCAAACAATTATTCTGAGAACTAGCGACTAAGGTCAGTGGTCTGTTCATATTAGCATCCAAGAAGCCCGATCCCTCCCGCAATGGAGTGGCTGACCTCACAGCGACCACTGCTAAATGCGATTATTGGAGAGGAACGGCTCCTCACCTAAGAGGAAACGTTTAGTGTCTCCCATTAGTGATGGAAGGGTTAGGCGCCAGCTAGTTCCACTCTTTCTCGGCTTCCTCTTTTACAGAGAAGGAAATTGAGGTTCCGGGGAAGGGAAATCACTTGTCCAGGATTACAAAGGAAACTCATTCAACTCTTACTTTAATTGGGGCTAAATTGAGGTAGCCCAATGAAACCGAAATCTCACAAGCTGTCAAAGTCCAAAGGGACCTTAGGGCCAGTCTTGTCCATTTTACAGATGAGGAAACAGACCCAGAGTTAGCATGAGAGTGAGGATTAGAACCTAAGTCTCTTGACTCATAGCACAGCATTTTTTTCAGCCAGGTTGTTGAAATTTGGCCTCCTCGGGGGGCACTGACTCCCCCAGAGCATAGGTCCTCGGTCTCATGGCAGAGGCCAACCCTGTGACCTGGGTGGAGGTGCTTCTCAGTCCTTTCAAATGTTTCCTAAGCCTAAGCTTAGGCATTGCTTCAGGTCCCTTTTGGTGAGAACATTTTAGAAATGAATAAGGGCAGTTTTTGTAGGGAAAGAAAAGTTCTCTAAGACGAGACTGTCCTAAATCTACCCGAGAGGGCAGGCAGGGCTGAGGCCCCATCTCCCTGTCCTAGCCTTACCCCACCCCCAGTTCCACTGGTTCATAGTGAATGTGGGCACTATTACGTCCTCTCTCTAAGCAAGGAGTGTGTTTCAAGACAGCCGCGGCTACTGCTGTCAGCACCAAGGGCACCAGTTGGCTTGGCCTAGGTTAGACCTCTCTTCCCATCTTAGGCCAGTAAAGAGCCATGGTTTTGCTGGGCATGGCCTTTGTCCTCTCTCTCTGTCTCTCTCTCTGTGTCTCTCTGTCTCTCTTTCTCTTTCTCTCTCTCTCTCTCTTCTTCTCTCTCTGTTTCTCTGTATCTCTCTGTCTGTCTCTGTCTCTCTCCCTCTTCTTATACAAGGAAGCCTCTGAGATAGAGCTAGATATGGATTCTGAGGCAGGCATCTGCTCCTGCTGGAATTCTCATCTTTTCACCTCCTCTTCCCCACTGCAGCATTACCCCTCCACCATCTTCTTTCCTTAGATGGTACAAGCATTGTTATCCAGCCTCTTATATTTTCTGCCCTGAGTCAAGCCCTGACTGCTGAGCATTAGTTCCTCTGCTCCCTAGGGAGCTTAAGCAGGAGAGGGAGGAAGCAAATAATTTGAAATTTTCGTTGTTCTTTCATCTCTCCAAAGAATCCTTCCAATTTGGCAACATTATTCCTGCTGACCTTTCCTCTGCATTGAGAGCTGAAAACCAGTTCTGCCCTTTCCTCTCTGGGAGGCTTGGGCAAACCATTTAGTCCCTATGCGGCGTCAGTGTTTCCTGACCTCTCAAATCTAGGGGTTGGACTAGCATCTAGTCACTAGACAGTCCTTCCCAGCTCCAATCCGAGCTTAAAGGGCTCGGCCCTTCTTTGTTTACAAGCCATAGGCACTCAGCTTAGTTCAAAACAATGTTGGATTTGGAACCAGAGGGCCTGGGTTGGAATCCCAGCTCTGGCACCTTCTGCCTGTGTGATTTGGGCAAATCAATGAATCTCTCTGGGTTTAAGTTTCCTTATTTGTAAACTGAGAGGGTTGCATTAGATAGTCTCTGTGGTTCCTTCTTGCTCTAAATCTAGAATAATTGCACCTCTGTGAAGATGTCTTTATGTCCAGTTGTTTCTTAACACAAAGATGTTCCCATACACCAGGATATTCATGACAATTTTTTCTCTTGTAGGTAGAAGTCACTCCTTTCTCTGTTGCAAAGGAAAAACCTGTGAATCTGAATCATGAAAAAGGTGACATTTCTATTTTCACAAAAATAAATAAAATGGCCCTGCCAAACAAGCAGCCGGTTAATCAGTGGAGGCTTGGGTGGAAGATGGGCACAACGTCAAGTCAGGAGATTGTGGAGCAGGCAACTGGACAGGGCACCCAAAAAACCCCAAACAAACACCAGTGTTTGCTCCATGCTTAAGTCAAAGACTGAGATGAAGCTCAAATAGAATCTCAGAATGTGGTTCCAGGGGATCTTTCCCTAGATCTGTTGATGGAACATAGCTTGTTTTTCAGGCTTTCCAGACAGCGAAATACTCTTATACTGGCACTAACACACTCATGGTCCCTATTGCTTAGAGCAAGGGTAGGGAATTTGGGGCCTTGAGGCCACATGTGGCCCTCAAGGTCCTCAAGTGTGGCCCTTTGACTGACTCAAACTTCACAGAACAGATCCCTTTAATAAAAGTAAAACTTGGACTTGGTCAAAGGGCCGCACCTGGGGACATAGAAGGCCACATAAGGGCCTGGAGGTTTCAGATTTCGCACCCCTGGCTTACAGCAATAAATTCTTCCCCTTTTTCTGTCATCTGCTCTCAATGAATGCCTTCAGTATTGCGTAGCCTGGGCAGAGGCATGGGATGCTGCAGAGGGCCTGTGGGTAGAAGATACCACAGGGGAGGTGTTGCCCAGTTTGGGAAGATACTTGGCGCTAGGTGATTCAGAGGAGATAGTGCTGCACCCAGAGGCAGGAAGGTCTGAGCTCAAATCCTCCTTGACAAGGTACTTAAGCTCCCGGCCTCAGTCTCCTTATCTGTAAGATGGGAATAACAACGGCTCCTACTTTACAAGGTTGTACTAAGGATTATGAGATGATGTTTGTAAAGAATCTTGCAAACCTTGAAGTGCTATTTGAATGCTATTTGAATTACTCTTATTAGTAACTGTAATCAGATCCCTGGGGATCTTCCTCCAGTCCTGGAGCTGTGAGAAGCACAACTGGATTGGTGCTTTTCCTCAACTGTTACTTTCAGGGAACCGAGAGTGGGAAGGAGCTGGTGCAACTTGGTTAAACTGGCCTGGATAAAGTGGTCAACAGACTCTGAGCATCCTGGAGGAAGTCCCCGGGAGAAGCTTCTTGAGGTCTGGAGCATGCTTGTACCTCCAGGGTCTGAAGCACTGGAGCCCTTCTTCCTGCATGGAGAGGAAGAGTCCCACATGTACGTGCAGCTTCAGAGTCACAGTTTAGGTCATTTTCGGGACTACGTCAGGGCCTACAACATGCACCAGAGCTGAAACAGTGAGTGACTATGAGAACTATACTCAGATCTGGCCTAAAGAACTTACATACATACACATATACATACGTATGCATGTGTGTGTATTTGTATGTCCAGGGCAACCAGGTGGTAAAGTGGATAGGGTGTCAGGCCTGGAGCTGGGAAGACTCCTCTTGGTGAGCTCAAATCCGGCCTCAGATACTTCCTAACTGTGTGACCCTGGGCAAGTCACTTAGCCCTGTTTGCCTCGGTGTCCTCAGGAAAAGGTAAACCACTCCAGCGTCTTTGCCGAATGGGGCCATAGAGAGTTGGCTGTGACTGAAATGACCCAACAACAACAACAGTAACAACAAAGGGGCTGTGTTGTGGGTACTGTGAATACGTAGCAGAGATGTCTCACTTTAAGCAGTGGAAATCTTGCTGAACAGCTGAGGGCACATTGAATTTTTATAAACCAAGCAACATTTTACAACACCAGAGGAACATACTCTTTAAAGAAATCATTACGATGAATACTTTAATGAGGTAAAAAAAATTACCACCTCACTCACCCCCTGTGCAAATCCAGATTTCCATTTATTGGGTTTGTTTAAAGTGAGGTATCTCTGTATCAGGGTTCAACTTAAGTGAGAGCCAGATAATAAGGTAGTGAGACAACAGATCCTCAGAGGGAAACAAAATCACCAAATACTCAGACCCAGAATTTTCAAACCTTGAAGAAAGTAAAGGGAAACCTGAGAGGCTCCAAGGTCCACTCTCACCCACGGTGAGATCAGTTATAACCCAAACATCTCATGTGTCTGATCTGTGGGTGAGCATCTGTTAAGCACACACACAGGTCCTGACAGCACTCTGGCAACCACATCTGAACACAAGAGTCAGATAACCTTTCTACTGGAGTTACCTGGATTTGTGTCTGCTTAGTTCCAGTAAGATGCCTCAGCTGGTTTGCTGGCTCAGAAGGACAAATATTTGCCTACTGTTCAAACTAAATTACAGCCTTGGCCCTTCCTGCAACAGAAAGATTCTGTCTCCAAAGTCTAAAACCCCTTTTCTGGGGTGGGGGCAAGGGTAGGGGGTAAGGATAGGGCAGAGCCCTCTCCGAAACTCCTTTGCATGTTCATTCTTCA
Organism: Pseudochirops corinnae; assembly: GCA_028646515.1. Taxonomy (NCBI): domain Eukaryota; kingdom Metazoa; phylum Chordata; class Mammalia; order Diprotodontia; family Pseudocheiridae; genus Pseudochirops; species Pseudochirops corinnae. The sequence goes on from CM053587.1 coordinate 5,608,698, forward strand.
ATTGCCAAATCCTTGTCAAAGGTAACAAGAATATCAGTCCCAGTCTAAGATGGGAGGCAAGACTGGTTCCATCACTTTACATTAAGCCCCCAAGAGCCATGGCCAAATTAAGGCCCAAGGATAAGGACTTCAGGTCAATCCCCGGGATCGAAGACCTAAGGCTGCTTGAGGTTGTTTTGGGACCTACCCAATCGGTATTTAAATTAGCTCCCAAATACACTCTTAGATTTACAGCTGGAAGGACCTTGCAGAGAGCTGAGCAGCTCCCTCCCTACATAGCCTTGCTAAGGATCAGCCCAGTCATAATTAGCAGAGACAGAATCTGAACCTAGGTCTTCTGAACGCCAAATCTAGGGTTCTTTCTGTTACAGAAGCTATCGAACCTGTAATCAAATCAAATCAGCTTAAATATTTCACGTCTTAATTGAATTTGAAGTTATTATTCATTGTCAGTGACTTGGATACTGTGGCCACCCCCTCCCAAGTTATTTTTTTAACTGTTTCTCACACCCAAACCCAGTGAAATAGCATTTGTAAGAAACACAACAGTACCTACATCTATTGGCCTGAGACTGGGGCAACAGCGAATGCTCAAGCATGTTGCTCACAACAATTTATTGTCAAGCAACCTCATTTTATATTAAACAAGAGATTATTAAAACATTTGGATGCTCACAGAAAAGAACTAGAACCTGCCTCAAGAAGCTTACATTCTTCTGGGGGTTTTCAGTACATAATGAATACGTAGATAAATGTATGAACAAACAAAAAAGTTCTGGTTAGAGGCAGCACTAACAACCTGGGGGAACAAGGAAACTGAGGGTCACAGGATTTCAGTGATTTGCCCAAAGTCAAGCTCCCCCATGCCACCATGCTGCCTTTGTCCCTGCGTCAGTCACCTGTGCACACACGCGTGCGCGCGCACGCACACACACACACACACACCCGCACAGAGGGAACATTGCATCTACAGATCAATCATCCTGGAGCATCCCACCACTCCCTCGGCTTCTCACTTGGAATGTCCCTGTGTCAGGCCTGCATCCTCGCCCCGGTGGAGAGGCCCTTCTGGGGCCTCCATCTTGTAGAGGGCCTGCTCCGGGGTCCGCTCCTGACTCCCCTTCTAGACATGCTTCTTCACACCAGGGGCGTTCATTCTCTCCCCTCTCTTTTTAGTTCTCTCTTAGCTTATCTTTGCCCATTGGACTGCAAGCTCCTTGAGGGCAGGGCTTGTCTTTATTTTTGCTCCTATTTGCACTCTGAGCACCTAGTTCCCAGTTTGTTGTAAGTCCATCACCAATGCTAGTTTCTTTCCTTCCACTTAAGGTAAGTGGTAAGAGATATACCCTGAGACCACAATCAGGTGAAAACACATCTCAATCAGTCACTCAATCAAAGACCTCAGATTAAGCAGGAAAAGGCACTGAATGCCTTTGGATGCTCTGGAGTGAATGGCCAGGAAATATGTTCAGATTGACTGAGGAAGCCTGGCCATGCCCTGCGAGCCATCTCTAAAATATCCAACTAGTTCGGAACCCAAGTTCCGAGCATCCAGCAGAAGAGAGAGGAATGTCCCTGAAGAGGAACTACTGTAGGGGATGGAGAATGCCTCAAACGTGGCCTTGACCTCCTCTTAGCTCTGGCCAGGGGAAGACCTCATGGGCTTCAGGTGGTCTGGAAGATCTGGACTTCTCCTTCCATCAGCATCCTAGCAACACCTTTGGTCAAGCACAGACTGAGTAAGATGAGGAAAGCAGACTCAAGGCCCTATAAATAATCATAATAATAACAGCTAATATGTAAGCAGCACTTACTGTGCAAAAGGCACTATGATAAGCTCCTTACAATTACTATCTCATTTGATCATTATCCACATTTTACAGATGAGGAAACTGAGGCAAATAGGGGTTAAGTGACTTGCCCAGAGTCACACAGCAAGTGTCTGAGGCTGGATTTGAATTCAGGTTTCCTGATTCCAGGCCTGGCCGTTATCTCCACTTAGCTGCCCCCAAAGAGACCAAGGGTGGAACTATGCCACACCTAAGGGGAAATTGTTGAAGACTAACAAAATGACTTCTAGGAGCTATGTTTGCCATGCACACCCTAAGCTAGAGCCCACTTTCCCCTTAACTTTGTATTTGTGAAAGAGTGTGTCGACCTGTGGAGGGATATTTTATGCCAAACAGTCTTACTGTACCACCTTAGCAGGGTATATGGGGCATTCAGGGAGAACTAGCCCCTCTGGTGGGAGGGCTTGGGAGCCTTTTTTAGGGCTGCTCATCCACCTTTGGTGTCCACCTTCACCAGCTCTCACCTGTGGCTCCAAGAAGCTGCAGCGTACATAGTGGCCATACCCTGGTAAAACTGTCTTGGGAGCCAGACTAAACCAGGATGAAGGTCACCAACAGGTCTCAAACCCATCACTGAGTTAGGGAGATATCTACCCAAGCATGGGAAGACTTCCGCCAGTGGAATTGGTGAATGAGGACAATCTGTACCAACCGCCATGAAGGTGACTGAAGCAGGTGCTGTGGAGGGTTAGAACTTCATCAGACATCAAAGACACCAAGGTCATTCACTACATCCTGGCCAGCACCTGTTGTCTTGACTTCTGTTCTTTGGGACTCTAGAAGAGAGAGGGAGGCTGATGACTTTGTGTCACTCTGCCTCAATTCAATTCACACACAAGTCAAGACATCACAAAGGTGATGTCATTGGTCCTCTTTGAAAATGAAAGATGAACAACCACCACCTTAGTAAACAGAAAACCATATCCTTTTCTAAAAGCTAATTAATGTGGCTGACTGATGACATTAACCAATAATCATGGAGAGAAGCATAGTGGTTGGGACTCCCGAGCTATGTCATATTAGAAAGACACCACTCACTCCTCCGGTGCCAACTGCAGAACTCTGAGGGACCATATAGCCAGCTTTGCACTAGGGATCTGACTTGTTGGTATGTGGGGGAGTTAGGACAAGGGCTCCTCAAGTCTGTATATACTACACATAGTAACTGTGAATTGCCTCTAAATTGTTGAAATAATCTTTAGATCAGCTAAAAAGTTCTAATAAATGAATGTGTTTCCAACTCAAATACCAATAATCTTTTGAAAGTGGCCAATTAATACTGTAAACAATGTAAATTTCCTGGCAGAGGGGACTTGCATAGCTCAATGGAACTATGAGCTAGGTTGTGCAGGGCTACCCATGATGGACAGGTCGGTCACAGTGGAGAGTTCCAATCCATGAAGAAAGAAATGACAAATCTCTCCATTATCTCTGCCAAGAAAACCCCTTGGACAGTATTAAAAGTCTGAAAGAAATAACAGCAGAAGATATGCCCCTGAGGCTGTCACCAGAGAAGAGGGAAGGACACTCCAAGTAGCCACAGGACTAATGGAGTAGCTGGACCACAGCTGGCAGGGAGCTCAGCGGCAGGTGCGTCTAGTGATGAAAAGAAAGTCTGATGCTGTCAAGTTCAACATGGCATAAGAACCTCAGCGTAAGGTCTGTGAACCAAGGCAAGCTGGGGATGGTCAAACACCTACATCCTGGTTCTCAGTGAACTGAAATGGATGAGAACAAGTGAGCTTAATTCAGGGGATCGTTACTGTGGGCACAGATCCCTCAGAAGAAATGGAGCAGCCCTTGGTCACAAAAGGTGAGAAAAGCAGTACTGAGGTATGATCTCAGCAACGACAGGACGATGTCTATTCCAATCCAAGGCAAACCTGTGTATGCCTGGTTGAAAAAGAGGACAGAAATCTTGCAGGGGTGGAGTATGGTTTGGGGTGAGAGGCTGCCTCAAGGCAAAGCAGATAGCTTGGATAGGAAAAGGGGACAGCCCCAACCCAGGAAAAGCAGCCAGAGACTGATCGAGAGATAGGGAGGACAGACTATCCCCGGTCCAGAGCCTTAAGGCACCTTAATTGCTGCTCCGTGACTGAGATCGTCTCGTCTGGTCCTTTTTTGCCCTTTCTTTCTGTCTCTCTCCCAGGATTCAACCTCATTTTCCCATGCTATAGAATAGATGTCCCCCTTATGCTGATGGAAGCCTCTCTTTCTGTCCTAGCCCATTGTCTTTTCTCTGTATGTCCACTCTCCCACATTTTGTGGGAATGCCCTCATTCACAGAGATTTCCATCTCTTCCAAGTAGACACCCTCAGGCTTTCTGAGCTTCCCCTCAGGCTTAAGGTGGATGTCATTCCAAAAGTAGAGATGTTGTTTATGTTTCCTGGATCCACATTCTTATAATTACTAAGTGCTTACTATGTGCAAGACACTGGGTTCACAAAGGCAAAAATGGAAGAGTCTCTACCCTCAAGAAACTTCCATTTAATTGGGGGTGGGGGTGGGGGTGGGAAGAAGAGCAGAGAGTGGAACACCTGGAATGCAGCCAGCTCGTAACAAGTACTTTATCATGCACGCATTCATTCATCACAAGATATGTATTCCGAGTTAAGTCTAGCTCAGTGATAGAACATAGCTTTGGACATATGCATGGAGGGAAAGGTAAAATATGCAGCTCAGGGAATGGCTAATAAATATTCTAATTTGGTTGAAATGTGTAGATTGTAAGATGAAATGAAATTGGGAAATTAGATTGGAACCAGATCATGGCTGGCAAAGGAGGGTGGTAAAAGAAACTTTTTATTTTTGTTTTTATAAGTAATGGGGAATAATGGAAGATTTTTGATCAGGGGACCTCAAATCCTGCCCTAGTAAGCTTATTGTGGCACCTTGTTGGTGAGGAGAGAAAATGGGAAAAAAGAGATGGATTAGGAAACTATTATAAAAATCCAGGTGAAAGGTGATGGGTGTGGCGTCTGCGTGAGCAGAGAGAAGCGGCCAAACGTGAATGTTGTGGAGACAGGCAGAGTCAATGAAACTCGAATGACTAGATATGGGGTAAACCTGGGGTTCTTAGAACTTTTCTGTGTCATGTGCCCCTTTGGCACTCTGCCAAAACCTATGAACTTTTCTCATAAATAACATTTTAAAATGCATAAAATAAAATAAATAGGATTACAAAGGAAACCAATGCCATTGAAATAGTTATCTATCCATCTTTTTTTAAAAAAAGTTCACAGACCCCAGCTTAAGAACCTAGCCAAGTCAAGGACACCGCTAAGACTGTGAACACAAGTTACTGGGGAGGATAGTAGCACCGTTAACAGCAATAAGAAGGTTGGAGAAGGAGTAAATTCAGGGGTGGGGCAGAGAGAACAATGGATTTCATTTGGTCATGGTGAGTTTGAGATGCCTATGTGGCTTTCAGAAAGTTATATTCAACAGGCAATTGAAAATACGTAACTTAGATTTAGGGAAGAAATTAATTCTGGCTATATAAAGGCAGCTAGGTGACTCAGTGGGTAGAGCACTGGGCCTGGAGTCAGGAAGATCTGAGTTCAAATTCGGCCGGTCTCAGACACTTAACACAAAACTAGCTGTGTGACCTCGGGCAAGTCACATAACTCCAATTGCCCTACCTTCCCCTCTCCAAAAAGCAAACAAAACAAAACAAAAAAAAGAAATGCTTTGATGAGTATTTTCAAGAGTAAATCTTTCCATATGTCTTCTGATTTGGGTGTGATGAAAGGAGCGCTGGATTCAAAATGAGGATCTTGAATTCTGGATCTACAAATAACAAGCAGAGAAGCCTTGGGCAAGTCACTTCACTCTGGGTCTCAGTCTCCTATCTGGAAAAAGATTCTGGCCTGCCCACTCTAAATCTACTATCTGCTGACCCTTCCAGTTCTAACATTGTGCCATTTCATGGTCCTTTCCACCTCCAAGATTCTTGGAACCCAATCTTCTCCCAAATGAAGGGCCATTCATTTCATTATTCTCTGCTGCCCCCTTCAGGACAAAAATGATCCCAATGCCTGCATTTGATCTGATGCCCTGTTGGCACCAGCTGAGCGCTAGAGAAGAGATGGGGAAGGAGGACTATGAGAACTGAGCCCCTTCTGAAGGGTGGACCAGCGCCACAACATGGCAGCAGCATACACAGAATCATATCTTCATGACCATGTCAAGACATGTAGACATTTCCGCTAGACCCTGGCTCAGGGCAGGCTGCATACAGACAAGGCTAAGCTAAATTATGACTCTCCACTCTCCTCTCTACATTTCCCACCTTTTCACCCTCATTTCTGCCTTTGAAAACCCCTTAGGTTCAATGCTTCATGGTAAATTCACTTGTTTGGCTGGGTTTGAGGGTAGAGGAGGAGAACAAGATGTGAATAAACATGATATAGAGTCAGGAAGGTCTGGGTTCAAGTCCTATTTCTTGGTTGTGTGACTTTGAATAGGTCATTTATCCTTAGTTCCTCCAGTCAACATGCTGAGAATATATGGGATAAATGTCTTGTATATCTATCTGTATCAGTGGAGAGAGTTTCCACAAGACGAATTCCTTTAACTGATGAAGTCACGGAGAAAGAAAGGAAGAAAAGAGAGAAGACCGAGAATGGGGAGGGAGGGAGAGAGAGAGACAGAGAGAGAGAGAGAGAG
>CM053587.1:5615716-5632714 GCA_028646515.1 Pseudochirops corinnae
CCTTCTCCCACTGGCCGAATGCGGGTCCGAGACCTCTTCCCAGGCGGGCGTGACCTATGTTTTCAGGGCGGGGCTGTAGCTACCACTTTGAATATGCTCATACCCTAAACCAGGTGTTCTGAACTTTTTTTTCAGTCCCAGACCTCTGGCAGCCTGGGAAGCCCAGGGATCCCTTTGCTGAATAATATCTTTAAGTGCACGAAATAAAATAGGATTGACACGCAGTTACCAAAAATACTCGACATTCGCACGCTCAGAAGCCCAGCACTAGCGAGATCCGAGAACTGAGTGATCCGGCGGCCCTCTTTCACCTCCTCCCCCCGCTCTAAAAAGGTGGCGTCTTTCAATTAGTGGGTCACAAAACCTGCAGACTTTAAGGTTCAGGTTTGGGGGGCGGGGGGTGCCGAGTAAATGCTCCAGACAGTCTCCTCCAGTCTCTTCCTCCGCTGCCAGTTAGAGTTGCTCCTTGACGATCAATCCAGTCCCTTAGGCACTAAGAAGCAAATCTGGTGGAACTGGGGTAAAGGCAACAAGGGAAACAAGGGCATGAAGCACCTGCCTGATTGTACCCCGGGAGGATTTTTCTGCCTCAGAGGGCTTGGTGACAGCAAACTGAATGTACTCAACGTTGAAACAGGACCGGAAAGCAGTACTAATTTAGACCTTCACTGTTAAAGAGAAAAAGGCATTAAAAATGCTAGAGACCAGGTTTCATGTAATCTGGGTAACCTGCAAGCCTTCTGAGGGCACGGCCAGGCTTCCTTTTATCTTTTTTATGCTTCTCACTGTCACCTAATAACACAGAAGCTGTAATAAATAAATGACTAAACTGAATTGAAATGTATATTTAAAGTGAATCATAGCTTAACTAAATTGGAAAATTGCCTGGAATTAGGAACAATCCACGCTTCACATGGTAAGTAGGAAATAGAGGTTTTCCCAGTATAAGTTTCTTTCTTTTTAAAGGAAATAATAAAGTCTTCTCCAAGTACTGATTAATTTCAAACTGTTAAAGATTCTTCAAAGATAAATGAGTTAAAATTACTGATGTTATAAGTTATTTATTGTACTTCTTTTGAGTACTGAGTCCTGTGGACCCTTCATTCTCAGTGCATTCAATGCTTGGCTCACAAGTCTCTCTATCCCCAATTCTTTCTTTTATTTTATTTTAAAAGTCATGATTTATTTTGTCTCCTTTCACCATTTGGATGGTCACATTTGGTATATTTTTTTCTTTTTTAAAGATTAATTAATTTTTTAGTTTTCAACATTCAGTTCCACAAGCTTTTGAGTTTTGAATTTTCTTCACTTCCTTCCCTTCCCCAAGATGGCATGCAATTTGATATAGGCTCTCCATATACATTCATATTAAACGTATTTTCACATGTCATATTGTAAAAAAGAATTAAAACCAATGGGATGAACCAGGAGAAAGAAGAAACAAAACAAGACAAAAAAAAACAGAGAAAGAGCAAATGGTGTGCTTCCATCTGCATTCAGACCTCTGTAGTTCTTTCTGTGGACGTGGAGAGCATTTTCCATCATGAGCCTTTTGGAGTTGTCTTAGAACCTTGCATTGCTGAGAAGAGCCAAGTCTATCAAAGTTAGTGACTGTGCGATGTGAGTGTAATTGTGTATAATGTTCTCCTGGTTCTGCTGGACTCATTCAGCGTCAATTCATCTAAGTCTTCCTAGGTTTTTCTGAAGTTCTCCTGCTCATCATCTCTTATAGCACAATAGTATTCCATTACATTCATATATCACAGCTTGTTCAGCCATTCCCCAATGGATGGGCATCCCCCCAATTTCCAATTCTTTGCCACCACAAAAAGAGCTGCTATGAGTATTTTTGTATATATGCATTATCCCCGTTTTTCCCCATCATATCAACATTGAGGTTTGCAAAGATACCATTTTACAGCTGAGGAAATTTGACCTATTAAGGTTAAATAACTTGACCAAGATCGAAGAGTAAATTATCAGAGGTAGGATTTGAACAGAGGTCCTCTGAGACCAGAGTAAGTCTTCTTGCTGCTGTGCCACATTATCTCCTTGTTATCTAAACACAAGTCCTTCCTAAAAGATCATCCTCATAATAATTCCAGAATGACAAAGGAAGAGTTTGGAACTAGATACTGTGCCTAGAAATGGACTAACAAAGAACTGGTGAGGCAACAATTAATAAGCAAAATTGTATTTTTTATTCTCAGTTTCATCTTTCTGAATAAAATTGTCATTTAAAAAATATGATACAGTCTTAGAAGTACCTAAGTATGTCAGTTATAGTTCATTTTTCCTTTCTCCAGTTTTCTCCTGTCCCTAGAGTTTCAGTCAGACTCTTCTATGGAAATAACATCCTCAAATCATAACCCAAACAAATTCAATTCAGAGTTGTAACAGCTGTTTTTCTTTATTAACCTCTCTAATCATTGGGCAGTGGCTGCAGAACAAAGTATATGGAGCTTCAAAATGCAAATCAGGTGGTAAGGAATAATAACAAATATTTTTCAGGCTCCTACAATTTTAAATAAAGTGAAATTAAAATGTTGTACTTACTCCTTATTTTCTTCTGGTACACAAACTGTTTTGTGTCTAGATCTGTTGAACAGATGAAAAGGGTGAAATTTGCATTAAATCCTTGTTAAATTGCAACCACAATCTGTGCTTTTAAGTGTCTTCTTTGGGAGGCTAGTTTTCAGACTTGAACTTTCATTGCTGATTAGAGCATATGACACATAACTGGGTATATTCATGGTACTGACTAGAGAAGTACAATAGTCCACTTTAAAACATTATTATTATAAGTGACTTTCAAGGATACATAGTAACAACTGAAGTGCAACAGAAAAAAAATTTAAATTATCTTACAGTCACTTTACTCTGAAATCTTTGGGTAACTTTGGGCAAGTTAAAATGTAACTTCTCTGGGTCTTGGTCTCCTCATCTAAAAAATGAGTCAGTTGACTAGGTTTCTAAAGTTTCCTCCTTTTCTTGCAAAGCTCTATTGTGTTGAGTACTATCTTGTGCATGTGTGTGTGTTCGAGTGTGTTTTTGCTCTCTTACACTTCTTGTGCTGCCTCCTTCAGCCTCATGTCCCACTTCTTATCCACATCAGTTTCATCACCATCATCCTCTTCATTCAAATCAACAAACTGCTCTATCAGAGTAAAATTAAGTGGTGCAATGGATAGAGAGGTGGGCCTAGAGTCAGCAAGAACTGAGTTCAAATCTGATCTCACCCACTTACTAACTATGCGACCTTGGGCAAGTCACTCGCCTGCTTTTTGACTCAACTGTAAAATGAAGACAACCCCATAGGGCTGTTGTGAAGATCACATGAGATCAAATTTGTAAAGTATTTAGCATAGTGGCCTGGCACATAGTAATAAGTGCTTCTTTACTTCCCCTAGTCATTATTCAAGTGTTGTTTTTAACAACAAACAATTTTGACAACTATTTACTTCTAAGTACCTACAAGAGGAAAGAGGGGTGGATTTGGAGTCAGAGGTTCTGGGTTCAACTCCTGATTGCCACTTACTAGCTCGTGTGACCATTGGCAAGTTAAGATGTCAGTTTCTTCATCTGGAAAGTGAAAGTATTAGACAATCTCTGATTCAGTCCATTGCTTGGGAAGTTCCATATTGCTCAGCAACTTCCAGACAATGCAAAGTTACATGTGTGGTGTGTGCCGTCCATGTAAAAGGTGTATGTCCACATGAGAGGTCTAAATGTACAGCCAGCCAGCCCCATGGAAGGCATCAGTAGATATAACTAAAGATCTGGGCTAGCTCTCTCTCCCGGAGACTTTGAATCCTGTCTTGAAGGGAAGAGGATAAGGAGGCACAAGGCCTGCCCCTCACAGGAGACAGTTTGTTCTCTAGTCTCTAAGAAAGGGGTATGGAAGTAGAATCATATTTATTTGCCTCCCCTAAATATTGCTGTCTAGGGGCACATGTGGTTCAGAACAAAAAGACACTAGCTTTCCTAGTCACTATCCCTTAAAAAGGCAGGTTACTCCAAGCTTAGGAGTCAGGTAGGGGGCACAATGGATAGAATGCTGGGCCTGGAGTTAGGAAGATCTGAGTTCAAATTTGACCTCAGATACTCATTACTTGTGTGACCCTGGGCAAGTCACTTAACCCTGTTTGCCTCAGTTTCCTTATCTGTGAAATGAACTGGAGAAGGAAATGGCCAACCACTCCAGTATCATTCCCAAGAAAACCCCAAATGGGGTCATAAAGAGTTGGACATGACTGAAAAACAACTGAGATTCCCCACCAAGTTCACTTCTGGGTATGATGTAGATTGTAGCCAGTGGACAAGTCATTCCTTGCTGAGGGATGACTCTTTGCTGCACCGGGTCAAGGAGCACTGTTTGCTGCTGCAATAGTTTCCTTATTGGATTCTTCACTGGATTCAGGTGCTATAGCTAAGAGCAGACTCTACTGATGACTCTAGTTGGTAGATCACTGGTGGTTCTTTTGATTTTACTATGCTGACAAGATTGTGATCTGGTCAATTCCACATCTGAATACTCTGTCACCACCCATTTTATAGATGAGCGTTCAGAGAGGCTAAGTAATTTGACCATTACTACATAGCTTGCAAATCTCAGGGGTGGGATTTGAATTAGGTTCTCTCTGGACTCTAGCTTCCTTTCTACTAAACTGTCCTTTCCAGCTCTAATGATATACTTTTAGCAAAACAAAAATCAGAGCCATTCATCCATAATACCTTTTTCTTTTACTTTTTGAATCTGATGAAATTTGTTATGAAGTGCTAGAAAAAAGGACTTAAGAGGACTTTACCCCCAGTGTACCATGTTAGCTTTGGCTGTTATAAAAACAGCCAAACTGTATATAAGGAAATTTAAGTAGTAATCCACGCTCAGTTTAAAGCATTTCAGAGAATAACCTCCCTCCTGATAGCCATTGACTAGAGTACGTACACCGCATACAAAAATATAAGCTCTCTCTCCTTCCCCCGAGTTAAGGTAATCTTCTGTTTCCATCAGAACTTGGAGATGCTGGCTGAGCCATAAGACAGTAAACCTATACTATCTCTGCTGGTGAAGCACAGGGTAGGATAGGACAGAAAAAAGTGAAGGAAAGGTATGAATCCGATGTGATGATAGTTGACAGTGCTGCTCTGAAGAGGTTAGGGGCCAGGAGTGACTGCCAGATGTTCTACAACAGTGGCCAGACTCTATTACAGAAACAGATGCTTCACATCTGTCTTCTATCAACTGGGATCAAAATAAAGCTTTACCCACTAGATGATTTAGCATATAAAATCTAAACAAAGGCTCTCTTATTGCTGTGTTTAACAAAATCTCAATCCTAATAAATCTTTTCCCATCCTTTCAATAACTCTAGAATGAAGGTACAGGTACTTTTCAGGTAGCTTTTTGTTCTCATTGGTTCCTCTTATAGTTTCTCCTATGTCTCCAAGTCACTTCTTTTCTGTGTGTTTTTCCTTTTCCTGTCTGGCTACTGTATACATGCCCTAAGACTTAGTCCGGAAACTTATGCTTGTCTCTCCCTATACATGCTCTCTTCCAATATGCTCTTCTCTTTCTCTCTCTCTTTCTCTCTCTATGTCTCTCTCTTTCTGTCTCTGTTTCTGTCTCTGTTTCTGTCTCCATGTGTGCTTATGCGTCTTTCCCTCTCTTCCTCTCTTCCCTTTCTCTTCCTCTCTCTCAGGAATTTTATCTAGTTTCACAATTTCACCTGTCTTCTCCATGCTGTTGCTTCTCAAGTTTATAGGTACCATCTTAGGTTGTTGTAGAGCCAGAACTTGCCTGATCTCCATATCTAGATCTATAATTGCCCACTAAAAATATCTTGGATATCCAAATTGAACATTCCCCAAATTGAATGTAGCACCTGGAATATGTCCAGCCAACATGAAGGCTTCCCATAAAAGCTATCCCAGGTTCAAGGTACAATTCAAGGCCTTCTGATCTAAGTTGTACACTGATAAAAGATATTCTTGATCAGCAAAGAACATTCATTAAGTAGCTTATTTAATACTATAACTGACAGTTCTTGCCCTAAAGAGATTGTTAGTATGTATTGTTAGTATTGTTAGTATGGCCAAACTCAAGCATGTAAGAGATTCACAGACAACAAATGAACAACGATAATCTGAATCTAAATTGGATTGCCTTCAAATATGGGCTCCTTCTGAGAAGCAGCTCTGGATTCTGGCATGTTTTGAATCATCATCCACTTAAAAACACAGCTTATGAGCCCCCACACATGTTTCTTTTACTAAACCAACCAATAAGAGGACATAGTAGTGTAAAGAAGAAGGAATTTTTATGAAACAAAGAGTCAAATCAACTAGGAACATTTTTGGATTTCATTCTCGAATTGCTTTCTTCCTTTCTACATGTTTTCTAAAAAAGTTCTGGGACTCCTACAGAGATGTACCTGCTCTAGACCCTTGGTATCTTCAGATTTTTTTCACTTGAGCTATAATGTTGAACCCCAATTGACTACCACTGTCTCCAGCTACCAAGGAATCAGTCTCTATAGGAGGTTTCTCTCCCTTAGGAACCTCTACAGTTGGATTATTAGACAGGAAATGGGTGGCCTTTGAATTCAGCCTTCCACCCTATCTGAACAAAAGTCTCTTTAGGTCTAAAGCAGTCTTACCTGATTTTGATGACCATCTGGATTGGATTATCTAGGGCAGACATGCAGTTTCTTCCATGGGAGCCATCATGTGGCAATAACAGATCACCTAACTATTAGCTAGGTTTTTCTCAGAACCTTCTTGGCTACCTTTTCAGTACTTTCCTCTTCTTGGTCATTAGGAAACTCAACCAGCTCACAAATTGTTTGTGATTTATTCTCTTTGCAGAGCCCTGGCTGTTCTCTGGAGCTATTTTGGGGAGTGACAGATTGTTGACTAATGGAACTGAGAATTCTTAGCAGAACTCTATTCTCTTGAGGAAACTCCTGACAGTGACCTTGAACAGTATACCATAATTTCTTTCTCTCTGAGCTTTCAAGCTAAGGCTAATAGCTAGGGAGTGGAGTTCCTTTAGTCAATCTCTTAGGCCAAAGACAATTGCCCTCCATGCAATTTCCAACAGTAAGTTACACATGGTTGCCAAATATTAATAGAAACCATATTAAAACCTGTGGCCAAAGAAGAGTTAATAAGAGAGATCCTAGACTACCTTGATGAGTTTACAGGTAGTTAGGCCTTTGTTTAGTGCTTTTGAAAAAATTTACTTGTGAAAAGTATAGAGAGGGCCACTGATACCTTATTGAAAAGACTAAAGAAGGGAGTCTTCATTAAGGCTTTTCCCCCCTTAGCACCTTTCCCCTTAAGAAATTCTGAGAGTACAGTAGGTAATAAAATCACAGGGCTAGATAAAAAATACCTCCCCCAAATGTATATAAAAGGAATCTGCACAAGAAGGACCAGAATATGGATTTATTTATCCTTGATGGTCAAGATATACTTCTCACTGCATCTATTCCAAACAGCCCCCTTAAAATGGTACTATCGAAATGTCTTGCTAGCCATACAAATGGAAAAAAAGAGTTAACCTGCTTCCCATTTTCTTTACTCTCCTGCAGAGTAGCTTAAGTTTCTGATCAAATGCTGATGGTTTCACTTCAGCATGACTCATTCAGCCATATTGAACGTTAGGCCAGAGTAGTTAATTTCCTATAGTTTATATGGATATTGAGGAAGATATGGTATCCATTTGGTACAGCAATGGATTGTGGTTAGCACAAAATCTATCTTATATAGGCAAATCTAATTTCTCCTTTAAAAAGGCAAGAAAATCATCCACAAGATTTGATTAATTCAGAGGACTAAGATTTGAACCCCTAATGCAAAGCATAAGAAACCTTGTCCTCCTGGGGCTTGATGGACTAGTCCTTGATGCCATGCAAGTTAATCCAACCTCCTGATGGCCCTATGGAGATGGAGGGAGCTGGAGCCAAATGAAACAGTGCTGTATCTTTGCTGAATATCCTTTCCATGCTATTGTAAAGTAACTTCTATTGTTAAATATTATATAGTCTACAAGTGACTGCTTTGTTCCAGTCCTGAACCTGACCCACTGGACCTAAGTTATGCCATTGTTCGAGATATAGGTGGTGAGGTGAGGCGAGGAGAAAGAGAAGGCAAAACAAGTCTCCAGAGATAAATCTTGATAATGTTAGTAATAATTATGGTAACAGCAATTGTGTATAGTAACAGTAACATGTATGTACAGGAATAGTAATGATTGTGATCATTAGTAATAATAATGACAATAGTAATAATAAATAATAGATAATAATTATAACATTTATGTAGCATTTGGGGATTTTCGGATCCCTTTCTGTTCTCTCATTTCGTCCTCTTCAAGGGAGGCGCTATTATTGTTCCTATTTTACGTGTGAGGAAACTGAGGCTCAGGGAGTTCTTTGTATGACAGTGTCTTTATGCAACAGTGACAGTGCTTAGGGTCACATAGATAAGTGTCTAAGGCAGGATTTAAACTCAAGTCTTCCTGACTCCCAACTCCAGCACTAGATCCATTATACCACTCACGATGCTCTCGTTGACTATCTAGTGAGAGCCCTCAGTCATCAAAGTCAAAGACTTACCTTCATCGACCTGAGAGTCTAAGGCTAAGCCCAAATGCCCTTGGCTTCTACGTCTGACTCAGAGTGACCCAGGACAAAGTCATTCCCATTGGGGAGTTGTTGCCACTGCTGTTTTTCCTGCTTTGTTCTTCTTTTTCCTGCACTTGGGTGTGCCCTGTGTGATTGATTGTATGTATGTTTGGAGAGGAGTAGGGATGAAACTCTGAAGGATGGGAGGCCAGGATGACCCTTCCCTTTTGTCATCCTTGAAAGAAAAAGATCCTTCTGCTTCTATACTAAGCCTAGGGGTACTCTAAAATTATGACTATACATTGGCAGCAGTGTGCTAGAAAAAGACTAGACTATTCAAAAAAAGTAGGTTTATTTGTGACACAGAGCTGACCTCATCAGCTTCTCCCCCAAATCAGTTCTACCTCCTAACTTCCCTAATTCTGCCAATGGCACCCCCATTCTTCTACCTACCTAGGCTGGGAAAGCCAGGGAGGCTTTTTGAATTCCTCCTTATTTTCCCTTGTCCTCAGGTATTAGGAAAAAAAAAAAAAACTAACTCCCCAGGTCCCAGTAAATTTAGGCCAAGGAAATTCTTAGAGTGAGGAAGCAGATGACTGAGTCAGCAAATCCCTCTAAGGCAATAGAGCTAGTAGTTGGCTAACCTGCCTCCCCAATGTGGAGATTCACACAAGGGGGGCTCACTCTAGAAAAGACTAGATGATGCAGTCAGCAACTTCTCCTGGCTCCAGTTTCTCTAACTGGAATCGCTGTTCTCTCAGTCACTCCCAGTCATTACATAACATTGAAGGGCACTTAATGAACTCTAGATGCTAATGGAAGGTCCATTCCCTCTGGAGCAAAAATTAAACAACCCTGATTCCCTAAACCCATCCTTCCTCCTAACTTCTTCCTTTTTCTGGAGGACATCAACATCCTTTCAGTCACCCAGTCTTAAAGCTGTCTTCTACCCTTCACCCCACAGCTCACATCCAATCATTTGTTGAGTGGTTGTAGATTTTCCCTCCGTAAGCTCTCACCTCCTTCCCAAATTCGTGTCAGCATAGCCTCTCACCCAGACTACTTCAGTAGCTTTCTAATTGGTCTTGCTGTTTCCAGTCTCTCCCCTCTCCATATCTTCCTCTGCGCAGTTTCCAAACTGATATTCCTAAAGTACAGGTCTGACCGTGTCGCTGTCCTCATGAAGCGTCGTGGCTCACTATTGCCTCTGACATTCATACTTCTGTTTGACTTCTAAAATATTTCACAGTATGCCACCAACCTACATTTCCAGACTGATTTTATATTATTTCTCATGTATGCTAAATTCCATCAAAACTGGCTTATTTACTATTCCTTTCCCCACCTTTGTGCTTTTGTCTCATGTCTGGAACACTTCCTTGCTCCTTAGTTTCACATCTTGGGATCACTGGGTCCTTTCAAGCCTCATCTCAAGGGCTGCCTCCTCCAGCAGGCCTTCCCAGATAGCTCCATTTCTTACGGGAGCCCCTTCCTTCATTTTAATTTGCCAGGTATATTAGTATTCATTTATTTCTGTACACATTGGCATCTCTCCTGAGGCCAGGGTCTATTTGCTTCTGTCCTTACAACCTTAGCACCTAACAGAATATTCATCTTTTAGTAGATACTCGATAAATACTTTTCTTCTTAAAATTTTTATTTATTTTATTTTTAATTTATGGAATAAATCAAGCATTTCTGTAACAGTATAATAAAAAAGGATTGCGCATGAAACTACAAATCTATTATGTACAACTTGTTATTTCTTTTAAATATATAATAACGTTAACATATACATTTTTCTTTTTCATTTTTTAATTGACCCGGTCCTTACCTTGACCATGGGACTTACAGTATCAAGCCTAAGGCTTGACACACAGAAGGGCCAAATCCAGCTCTAAATAATTGTGAGGAGGAAATCAGTCCTCCCACCCCACCCCATCCCAACCCTGTCATCCCAGTCAGGAGAAAATTACATATAAATGTTGCCTGAGGCAGTAGCTTTGGATCTAGAGTCAGAGAATCCAGGTTTAAATCTCAGTTCATCTGTTTTAGTTTGCTGATGACTCCTTTCATCTTGATCAGCCTGTTTCATCCTCTGCAAAATTTGAGAACTGGACTAGATGATCTCAAAGGATGTCCTGGTTCTAAAACTCCTTAGTCCTAAAATAAAGAGAGAAAGGAATGGAACCCCTGGAAAGGAGCTGCTATATGTAAAGATATAGACATTCCCTGACATCTTTCGACATCCAGCTAACAAAAGTGTTTTTAAGGGTCTACTGTATTCAAATCACCATACTAGGCACTGAGGGGATTATAAAGATAGACTTGGCATGGTATAGTATGGTGGGAGAAGAGAGGCAGCCTTTAAATCAGGCAGCTCTAGGTTCAAGTCCCTTCACTGACGCATACTGGCTATAGGATCCTCAGCAAGTGTAATGTAAATGGAATAGGAAAATCTTCCCTGTCCATTAATAGACCTATGTGACCACATGTGTCCCCTTTTCCCTTGGAACAGGAGCCATGCTCCCAGGTCTAAAGGTACATAGGTATTTCAATCACAGCTATGATACAGCCTGAGTCACATAGAGCCCACTGGGAGAGGAACTTGCCTAAGGAGGAGCTTGCTTAGGAAGAGGCTTGCTTGTAGGAAGGCTTTCATACCTTTTGGTACTCAAGCTAATTAGGCACTGAGTCATGAGAGTTGTGATGCCTTCTGAATCTGAGCCTATTAGTTGAAAACTACATATACTGGGAAATTGCTATTTTACTTTGGGGGCTCACTCATGAGAAGGACCTCTTGATTCCCTGTACAGGACTCCGAGTAGCCTTTTCTTAAGACGTCCCTTCCCCTCCCCCTCCACCCCCCCCCCCCCGCCCCCACTACTCAGAGGTTTGTGCTTACCAGATCTGGTCATGTATGTAGGTGATTGTATTACTTTGTTTAGATAGTTGGAGCCCTGTCTGTTCAATCTCTGTGTTAATGTCTCTGCTTGTATTTTCTACTTATATCTGTGAATTAAAGTAAGATTATTGACCCCTTTGAAAGTCATCTTTCCTTTGGCAAAGCAGATCAAAGAAGCTGTGCTGACAGGCCATCCTGGGTGTGCAGGGTGCTTGTTAATACAGCCATCACTTCATGTCTCAGTGTTCTACGAAGTGACCTTCTAAGCTTATTAACTGAAGGAAGCTGCTGATTTACATTGGTTGAGTTTCCTCACTGCACCAATGAAATCACAGACCTGGGAAACAACAAATAAATTCATAAAGGAAAGAGTTATATTCACAATTGAATATTCTACAAAGTAGACTCATAAATTTTGATAATGATTCCCTACCATGTGGAAGCACTGTGGGCATTACTCGCTCATTATACTTGCACTGCTGTGCACTCTAGGATCCACGGTCCCAGGGACACATGATGGTACAGTAGATAGATGGTTGGGCCTAAGGTTAGGAAGACCTCAGCTCAAATTCTGCTTCAGACACTCACTAGCTGTGCGAGCCTGGGCAAGCCACTTCATCTCTGTTTGCCTCATTTTTCTCATCTGTAAAATATAGATCATAATAGCACCTACCTCCCAGGGGTTTTCTAAGGAACAAATGAAATAACATTTGTAAAAGCACACTACCTGGATCATAGTAGGTGCTACATAAATGCTCATTCTCTTTCTTTTCCTTCCCAGAGTCCTGATGTCTGTGTCTAGGGTCTGCCTGATTGTTCAACTCTATTCCTTCCAATACGATGGTGTACCACCAGGCCTTATTGTCTTCCTTGCCAAAGCTTTCTAAGGTCCTCAAGGCCTTACCATTGACTTGCTTCTACATACTGTAGTCCCTTCTAATTTATGTCAGGACCTCCAGACCTTGCCATTCATCCTATAGCTGAATCCTTTGGATTTCCGGTCCTTGCCACTGAACCAGCAACTGAACTTTTATGTGTCATCTTCCCCAATTATAGTGTGAGCTCCTTGAAAGCAGAAATTGCCTTTCTTTTTTATTTGTATCAACAGAACTTGGTACACACTAAGCGGGTTTTGGTTTTTTTTGCATTTATTTCATTCATCCACCTATCAAATCACTGGCTTCTCAGCCCTTTCTACCAGCCACTCTTCTGTCCCTTTTAGCTTTGTCTCAGTGAGTTGCTTTGCTAAGATCATCATTTTAGAAAATATTTAATAAAAGTAGCAAAAAAATGAAAACAAAACAAAAACTCAAAAGGCTATCACTACCTGGAGCATTATTTGCATGGCGCAGACTGTGCATTCCATTTAGGGCAGGAAAATTACAAATAAGCAACAAGCCTCCTTCCATGGGATGATGGGAATTAAGATCCAATCATGAATATCCCAAATTCATAGGATCACAGATTTAAAACTGGAAGGAATATTAAAGCTTATGTTATACAGTGCCCTTCATCTCATAGTTGAGGAATCTGAGACCCAAGGGGGGCAATAACCATGATCTTGGCAGCATTGTGGAACGTAGGGTAAAGTCAAACATTTATATCCCACCTCTCAGCAGCCATATGAGCCTATGGAGATACAGTCTCAACTCTTACTAGGCTTGGAGTTCAGAAAATCTGTTTGATCTTACCATGTTTGATTCAACCACCTGTCTCTGAGAGTGAAACACTCATTTATCTATCCTTGAAGCTCCAGTTTGGCGTAATAGGGTTGATCTTTAAAGATCTCTGCACCAGAATAGCCTCTATACCCTGTCAGTTGGCAGGTCATCCTGGTTTTCATTATTTTTCCTCTCTTTTCACCTTCAGAAAGGTCTCTGCAGAGAGCACATAGCCCATCATGTTGCCACCCTCCATCTGTTCTTCCTCCAGGCTATGTTGGACTGGCAGTTCTGGCAGCAGCCAGTGTTTATGTTATATGTGCAAGAGAGGGGTAAAGCAATAAATGTGTTACTAATTCAAAACTTTTCTCTCTAATGGATTCCTATTATACTAAGCATTCAGTGAATTCCTAGATAAAGAAATTACTCCATTGGGTCCCTGCTAATGCAGAGGGCACCTTAAGAAAATCTCCCAGAAGGGAATGACATATACTCTAAACTGGGTATCTTACCCTACAGGAGAGTAGGGAGGAAGGAGATGAGAGGGGGGATGATGGAGAGGAGGGCAAGGTGGGGGGAGGGTTGTTAGAAGCACACACTTTTGTAAAGGGACAGAGACAAAGGAGAGAATAGAACAAGTTGGGGGTGGGATAGGAAGGAGGGAAATATAGTCAGTCTTTCACAATATGTCCATTGTGAAGATGTTCTGCACAACTACACACGTACGGCCCATATTGAATTGCTTGTCTTTCCAGTGGGGGTGAGTGATGAGGGAGGAAGGGAAAGAATCTAGAATTTAAAGTTCTAAAGTCAAATGTTAAAATATATACATACACATATATGTATATATTATTATTATTATTATTATTATTATTATTAACTACATGCAACTGGGAAATAAGATATACAGGCACTGGGTTTGGGAGATCCATCTTGCCCTACCAGAAAGTCTGAGGGGTGATGGAGGAGGACATAGGAGAGAGCAGATTGGGGGAGGGGGTATACAGTGGGATCACTGTTTTGGGGTGCTGGGTAGGGGAAAGATGGGGAGAAAATTTGTAACTCAAAATCTCATGGAAATGAATGATGTAAACAAAAGTTAGTTTTTTTTAAAAAAGAAAATCTCTCAGAGTGAAAACCTCCTACACCATCCCAAAGGATAAGTCCTTACAATATAATGCAGAAAATGGAGGAAAGAAAGTAAAGAAGCATTTATTAAGTGCCTAATCCATGCAAGCACTGTACTTAATGGTTTACAAAGGGTCCTTACAGCAATCCTGTGAGTAGGTGTCATTATTATTCCTATTTAACAGATGAGAAAATCAAAGAGATGGAGGGTAAGTGACTTGTCCGTAGTCAAGTATCTGAGGTCAAATTTGAACTCAGGTCTTCCCGAGTGCAGGCCCAGTGCTCTATCCACTGTGCCACCTCGATACCTCTGAGCACATCAGGGCCTGATTCCACGGGCTTTCTAATGTTCCGAATTTCGGAGTGTGAAGATAACCTGTGGAGGGGTGATATACTTTCCCGCTCACTCTTCTGGCTCTTGGATCCCTATCCATGTGTCTTCTGTCTACATACCAGCCATTCACAAATGCATCCACGCACTGCCGAATATTTATGTACATGCAATTCACCATAATGACACTTTGAGATCTTAAGCGTAGCCAAAGTCACTAATATATTAAAGCAAATGAATACATCATAAACTACATCACAATATGTATATAATCCTAGATCACATGCTTTCACCCATGTACTCAATAGCTATGGTGGGTACACTCTTTTTTTGAATTTTATTTTTTAAATTTTTGCTTTTTGGAGGGCAATTGAGGTTAAGTGACTTGCCCAAGGTGACACGGCTAGTTTTTTGTGTTGTGTCTGAGGCTGAATTTGAACTCAGGTCCTCCTGACTCCAGGGCCGGCGCTCCATTCACTGTGCCACCTCGCCACCCAAACTGCGCCACCTAGCCGCCTGGTAGGCACACTCTTAAAGCAACATGGCAGAGAAACAAAGAAGGGAGTTATCCCAAACTCATGTGTTTAGGGTCACTGGCGCCTTTCAGCCGCTGGTCCATTCAGAAAGCTCTGCACCACGTGAATGTGCTTCTCTGCTCGGCTAAGGAAATATTACTCTCCTCTCTGCTCGAACATACCAGTTAGCCATCACTCTTTAAAGAAAAAGCATTTAGAAGTCTTAGTTCCTAACACGAACAGTTCTCTTTAAACTAGACTAGATGCAAAGCTGATCAGACTGACTGTCTCTGGGTTATACAGACCAGGCAGGCAATGATTCACTCCCCGGGATGTTGCATTGCCCAATCAGAACAGAGCTCGCTGCAGCACAGCTCCGGGTCCCTAGGGGTACCTACCAAAGCCGTCACAAAGCCCTCTCGCTTTTCCTGTTCAAACCTCAGGTGGCACATGAAAAAGCTTCACCATTATTTACCTCTAGGTGGCGCTGAAGGGCAATAGCTGTGACTGGAGCTCTGGGCCAATTAAGTCAATTCTCCTACTACCAATCAGAAATCAGTCTGCGGAAGCCTTCTATCAGTTGACTGGTTCAACGGCCGCGGTTTTTTCAGCCCCGCCCCTTTACTGTGTCTTCAGCTTTTTTTTTTTCTCGTGGTGCTCCAGTGTTGTTGTCTTGTTGCCATTGGAGATTTAAAAGAAATGCCTCCTGACTCTGCGACTCACCTTTTACTTAGAAAGCCTCAACTCCCCAAATTTCCTCTATCAAACTGATAGTCTTCGTCAAATCACGCCTCGCGTGTATATTCAAATAACCTGAGACATCACCATGCTTTGCAGGTGTCTGGCGTCTCTTGCACGATCCACTTTCTTTTTGGCACCCTCTAAATTGTATTTCTTTGCGTTTCTCTGGGTTTTAATCAATAGAGCTCTCTGTGCCCTTTTATAACACTAAACATTAAAGGCATCAAAACATTTAATATTAACGGCATCATCCCACCTTGTTAACAAAAAGATCCAAGTCTTCAAAGTAATACAGAAAATTGCATTCTCTCCAAAACTGTCCAAATCCTGTCAAGAAGGAGAGAAGATTGCTAAGGTAGAGGAATTTCTCAAGGAGTTTAGCCAAGAAGAAGAAAGACAATAGTGAGAATGGTAGGATCAAATGAAGAATTTTTTTTTGAAGATGGGAGACAGGTGGACGTGTTTATCAAGGTCAAGGGAGACAATGGATAGAAAGGTCAAAGATTACTAATCTTTTACAAATTACAAATCCCTTTAATAAAAGGATTAGTTCTGTAAAACTTAGACTCAGTCAAAAGGCCAAATCCAAGGACCTAGAAGGCCACATGTGGCCTTTAGGCCACAGGTTCCCCACCCCTTGATTAGAGGACAGTAGGGATAATAATTGGGGGGGGGGGGGGAACCTGCTGGAGAAGATGGGGAGGTCATGGGATCAAGGGTACATGTAATTTGTTTTGCTTGTAATGGTTTTTGTTTTTCTTGCTTTGGGAAGGAGAATTCAGAGCTGAAAATAAAATAAAAGCTAATATTCTTTTTTTGTTGTTTTTTGTTTTTGTTTTTTTCCTGGTTGTATAGAAGGGTTTTAACCAATAGAGTGAACAACGGGGAAAAAAGAAACAAAACCAAACATGGAAAAGAACGATAGCATATAGATTGCTTCAGTCTCCATTTAAACTCTGTTCTTTCTAGATCTTTCTCTGAATGTAGATCTCTCCTTCCATCCTGAGACGTGTAGAGCTGTCCTATAACTGTGCGCTGCTGAGAAGAGTCCAGTTTATCAAAGTTGGTTGTCACACATACGATGTGT
>CM053587.1:5633214-5707141 GCA_028646515.1 Pseudochirops corinnae
GTGAAAGTATTTGCAGATCCTATACATGATTGCACGCCACCATGGTGGGGGGGGGAAGGCAGGGGAGAAAATCTGAAACTCAAGTGATTGTGGAACTGAATCTTGTAAATTAAAAGTAAATGAGTAAATAAATTAAAAAAAATGCCTCAAATGAAAGAGGTGATCATCCCTTTACTGTTTTACTGGTCAGATCACACCAGGAGGAGGGGACATGGTAGCTTTAGTGTCATAATATCAAAGAGTATCTGTGATGTAAAGGTAGGATTATAACTCTGCTTTGCCCCAGAAGGCAAATGGATAGAAGAAGCAATAAGTATAAGTTGTAGTGAGGAAGATTTTTGTCTCATATCAGGGAAAATTTCCAATTAGAATTCCTCCTGTTCAGTTATGTTTGGGAATAGATAAACTTTGAAGTCTCTTCTAACTCTGAGACTCTAGGAAAATATTTAAGGTCTTTTGAAAAATAGTCTACCTTTGTTGCTGGCTTGAGCAAATAGGTATTTCTCAGGGTCTGATGGGAAAAAAAACCAGATTATCCATAAAACCCTAAAATTCTTGACTTTATCTACAAATCAAAGTGTCTGATGAATTGCAATAGGCAGGCAAGAGGGCAGCAGAATTTTTCTGTGTGTAAATTTGAATTATAGATTGTGGCTGGAAGGAACTTCAGAGGCAATTCCTTTATTTCAGAGATGAGGAGATTGAGGTCTAAACTGATAAAGTGATGTCCCCAAGGTCACATAGGTAGTATCAGAGCCAGGATTTAAGTCCATGACCCCTCTCTACAAATCCAGGTCTCTTTCCCCTACTCTAAACTATCTTGTATAGGAATTGTTTATATGTTTTAGGTTTGGTCTTATGGATCAACATAAAAGAAGTGATAGAGATGATAGGTACATATGTAGCTGGGACCACTGCTTATGAAAAACAAACATTCATACTAGAGGATTTTTGTTATGTTTTGTTTTTCTGATGATTTCTTATTCTTCCCTTTTCATTGTATTTGTCTTTGTTTTGTTAAATATTTCCAATTACATTTTAATTAACTTTTTATTTATTTATTTTTGTTTTTCAACATTCATTTCCACATTTGAGTTACAAATTTTCTCCCTGTCTTTCCCCTCTCCCCCCCACCCTAAGATGGCAAGCATATTGAATATCTGTTCCCCCCATCTGCTCTCTCTTATATCCTCCTCACCTCCCCTATATCCTCCCCACCTCCCCACCTCTAGTAGGGCAAGATGGACCTCTACACCCCAGTGCCTGCACATCCCATTTCCCAGTTACATGTAAAAAACAATTTTTTTCTAACATTTGTTTTTAAAACTTTGATTTCCAGCCTCTCTCCCCTCTTCCCTCTTCACCCACGTCCATTGGGAAGACAAGCAATTCAATATAGGTTGTACATGTGTAGTTACACAGAAGATTTCCACAGTAGTTTTATTGTGAAAGACTGACTATATTTCCCTCCATCCTATCCTGCCCCTCCCTTGTTCTATTTTTGACCTTGACTCTGTCCCCCCTGAAAAGTGCTTGCCTCTACCCTCTCCCCCAATCTGCCCTCCTCTCCATCATCCCCCCTATTATCCCTTTTCCCCCCTACTTTCCTGTAGGGCAAGATACCCAATTGAGTGTGTATGCCATTCCCTCCCCAAGCCAAATTCAATGAGAGCAAGGTTGACTCATTCCCCTTCACCTTCCTGCTCTTTCTCTCCATTGTAACAGTTTTCTCTTGCCTCTTCTATATGAGATAACCTACCCTATTCTATCTCTCCCCTGCTTCCTCTCCCATTATATTCCTCTCTCACCTCTTAATTTTATTTTTTAAATATTGCCCCTTCCTATTCAACTGATCCTGTGCCCTCTGTCTATGTATACATGTACACACATATACATACACTCACATATGTATTTATACACACATACACCCTCCTATACATACATACATATATATGTATGTATACACACACACACATATTCCCTTCGACTATCCTCACACTGAGAAAAGTCTCATGAGTCACAATTATTGCTTTTCCATGTAGGGATGTAAATAGTTCAACTTTAATAAGTTCCCTATGATTTCTTTTTCCTGTTTACCTTCTCATGCTTCTCTTCCTTCTTGTATTTGAAAGTCAAATTTTCTGTTTAGCTCTGTTCTTTTTCATCAAGAATACTTGAAAGTCCTCTATTTCATTGAATGACCATATTTTCCCCTGAAGCATTATACTCAGTTTTTCTGGGTAGGTGATTCTTGATTTTAATCCTAGTTCCTTTGACCTCTGGAATATCATATTCCAAGCCCTTCAATCTCTTAATGTAGAAGCTGCTAAATCTTGTGTTATCCTGATTGGATTTCCACAGTACTCAAATTGTTTCTTCCTGACTGCTTGTAATATTTTCTCCTTGACCTGGGAACTCTGGAATTTGGCTATAATATTCCTAAGAGTTTTCTTTTTGGGATCTTTTTCAAGAGGCAATCAGTGAATTCTTTCAATTTCTATTTTGTCTTCTGATTCTAGAATATTAGGGTAATTTTCCTCGAGAATTTCTTGAAGGATGGTGTCTAAGCTCTTTTTTCGATAATGGCTTTCAGGTAGTCCAGTAATTTTCAAATTATCTCTCCTGGATCTATTTTCCAGGTTAGTGGTTTTCCCAATGAGATATTTCACCTTACCTTCTATTTTTTCTTTTGTGTGGATCTGTTTTATAGTATCTCGATTTCTCATAAAGTCATTCGCTTCCATTTGCGCCAATCTAATTTTGAAGGAATTATTCTCTTCAGTAAGTTTTTGAAATTCCTTTTCCATCTGGCCAATTTGGCTTTTTAAGGCATTTTTCTCCTCATTGGTTTTTTGGGCTTCTTTTGCTATTTGAGTTAGTCTATTTTTAAGGTGTTATTTTCTTCAGTATTGTTTTGGGTCTCCTTTAGCAGTCTGTTGACTCACTTTTCATAATTTTCTTGCATCTTTCTCATTTTCCTTCCTAATTTTTCTTCCACTTCTCTTACTTGATTTTCAAAATCCTTCTTGAGCTCCTCCATGGCTGTAATGCCATGCACCAGCAGATTCCCAAAAGAATGCTACTATGAACAGCTTTTAGGATTCAGATTACACAATATAGTGAACACTCTGTTTATTCCATTACAAATCAAGGAGTCACAACTTTACATCTTATCACAAAAAATGGACACACAGTTTTCACTACAGAGGCCACAATATTTAGAACAAAGCATTCAATCAATTCATAATACAGTAATCAATACTTCTACTCATGGGGCAACTCAATACTTAACCATTCAATCAATTCACAATAGAATAATCAAACTTCCACTCATGGGGCAACTCAATATTTAATCATTCAATCAATTCACAATAGAATAATCAAACTTCCACTCAGGAGACAACCATTAACTTCATCAATGACTATTTTAGATTCACAATTACTAAATATCATTGATCACAAATACAATCATTAGAAAATCACACAAACTCTCCACCCCTCAGTGTCCAGCAAACCTCAATTTCATCCAAGGGGAAGCCTTTTCTTCATCTTGACTCTGGGTGGTCTCTCTGATCCCCTGGATCCCCTTCCAAGGTCCCAGCTCCCTCCTGAATCCACCAAACAGTCACCTGGATTCAGAAGCAGACAGCTCCCAGGTCCTCATCCAGTCCTCAGAGGTAGACAGCTCCCAGGTCCTTGTCCAGTCCTCAGGGCAGTCCCTGGCACACACTGCAGCTCACAGGGTCCAGCACATCTCAAACTCTTCACCACTTCTCTTGCCTGGAACTCAAGGATCAGCCAGGCCATGAACAAACAAAGTCTTATCCTGGTCATGTTCTTCAGTCCTCCAGCACTTCAGCTGGCCCTAGGACCTGGAAGGAATACTGGCCTTCCAGGCAAGCTCTCTCAGCCTTCCCGGTGGCCTTCACCAGATTCTGGTCTCAGGAAAACTCCATCTCAGTTCTCAGTCAGTTCTCAGCTTCCAGATGCTGGGAGAGAAACTTTCATTCTCTCTCTCCCTCTCTTTCTCTCTCTCAGCTGGCCTCAGTCTCCAGGATTCTTCCTTCACCAGGGAATTCTTTCTCTCTGTCTCTGGAATTCTTGCTTATGTACACACCTCAGCCAATCCCCTTCTTCCACATCAACAGGGCAGTTCATGTCTTCTCAACAGTGGGACAGAGTTTGCACCTTCTACACTTAGCCCCATGGTACTAAGTGCTAAGTATCTGCTAAACTGATTACTATTGCAATGGCCTGTAATCAGTTCATATTTTTCTTAGAAGCTTTTGGTGTGGGAATTTGAGTTTGTTGTCTTCTTCTGGTTTCATGTTTTGATCCTTTTTGTCCCCAAAAAAGGATTCTATGGCCTGATTGTGCTTCCTCATCTTTCTAGCCAATTACTTGACTCTCTCTCTCTCCTTCCCCTCTCCCTCCCCCTCCCTCCCTCTCTCTCTCTCTGTCTCTGTCTCTCTCTCTCTCTTACACACACACACACTCAGAAACTTTTAGTTATTGGTACTAAAGGCAGGTACTAAAAATGATCCTGTCCTTTCCAGCACAACTTCAGCTACAACAAATGAAATATAGGAATATATATACATTCATAAATACTCCACGCAAGCAGAACTTGCATTGCGTGGAGTCCACAAAAGGAAGGAGCACTTCTATAATAGAGATATGTTTATTCTAATATGAATAAAAGATTAGGGATCCATGTCAGAATTTAAGCTCAAAATGTAAGCTTACATACAGTCAATGTGTATATATAGTGTTCTCTCTCTCCCTGGCAAAGGGCCCTCTAAGTTATCAGTAGTCATGAAAATTCCTGTATCTATGCAAATAATTTCCCCAGTTTCAAGTGCGAGGTTAGACCTTTGAGGATATTCTTAAATCTTGGAAAATTTCTGAACCTTACATAGGCATCAAGTTACTTATTTGGAGAGCAATTGTGCAAGCAGGGTTAGCCTGGTGAGATTTAAGGAGGCAGTTAAAAGATTCTCTTCCCAACTACTCTTCAGCTGCTTCAGTGTCTGAAAATCCACCATCAGAAGTTCATATCTTTGGGACAAAATGTGAAGATTCCAGGAATTTTCTGTTAAAATGCAAAAATATTCCTGCTAAAGGAAACAATTATTATCAGCCTTTATATGAATTAGTTTTTAGACTAGTTAATTGTCCACATCTTCTCATTTCATAGGACTGGGGAATGGGACGGAGAACAGGTTTTTAATATAGATCAGAAAGACAGAATATGCCCATTTTATGAAGCACTGACTGGGGAGGCTTGACTCTGCTTGAGGATCGACTGGGTCCCTAGTGGGGAGAGTTATGGAAGGTAAGTGAGTTGTAGAAGGATGCAGAAAGGAGAAGCATCGAAAGGGTTTCCCAACTTTGTCAAGAACAGCTCTTAAATTTTGTCTGCTACTTCTTACTAAAGAAATGACAAGTTCCACAGAGATCGAGGTGCTTTTGAAAGATAGGAATGAGCTTCCCGCTCCCCCGTGCTCGCCCTGACCGTCATGTTTTCCTATAGGGCCAAGCTTTGGCTTCCTCCATAAGGAAATGGCCAAGCAGCAGCAAGGAGCCATAGGGCCGTAGCTACTACGGAGCCCGAGCTAACGAGGCTGGAAGGTGGCCATGGCCTCTAGCAGTAACTGGTTGTCTGGGGTGAACGTCGTGCTGGTGATGGCCTACGGGAGCTTGGTATTTGTACTGCTGTTCATTTTTGTGAAGAGGCAGATCATGCGTTTTGCCATGAAGTCTCAAAGAGGCCCTCACGTCCCTGTGGGGCACAACTCTCCCAAGGATGTGGAGGAAGAGATTGACATCCAAGGTCCAGGATGAGAAGTATGAGCCCCAGCTTCTTAAAGAGGATGATGCCAGAGTTTTGCAGCTGGAGACATCAGGAAATCAACATTGCTACAACTACATGTACAGGATGAAAGCATTGGATGCCATTCGTGCCTCTGAGATCCCATTTCATCCAGAAGGTCGGCATCCTCACTCCCTGATGGGCAAGAACTTCCGCGCCTATCTGCTGGAGCTTCGAAACACAAGTGCCCCCTTCAAGGGTGTCCGCAAAGCTCTCATTGATACCCTGCTAGATGGCTATGAGACAGTTCGATATGCAACTGGCGTCTTTGGCCAAGCTGAATATCTACACTATCAAGAAGCACTGAGTGAACTGGCTGCGGCTGTCAAAGCCCGTGGTGGGAGCACCCAGCGGCAGCACCAGTGGGCAGCTAAGGATTTAATACAGTCTCCTGAAGTTTCCTCCCCAGATTACCTGTCTGCCCTCCAGTCAGAAGAGTAAAAGAGCCAAGCACTTTCTAGAACTGAAGAGTGTCAAGGATAACTACAACACACTGGAGAGCACCCCCTGACTGAATTGGAAGAAGCCATAAGCCAACATGGCTCCCGTGGGAGAATCCAGTCTCAGCACCCCGGGATTTTTCCCAGGGCAGGAGACACAGCAACACTGGACAGCATTAATATCACTATCCCCAGAACTCTTGAAATGCGTGTCTGGAGATCCTTCCTTAGCTTATCCCTCTGTTCTGTTGTAGAATTAAAGTTCCCTGAGTTCCTCTTTCCCTCTCCAATAGCTTGTTTTATGGTGTTGAATCCACGTTTTTCCCCGGTCTGGGTCACTCCCTCCTTACCCCAACTTGTTTTCCATCATGGTTATTTTTTTGCCCTCTCCCAAAGTCAGTTTTATCCTAAATAGGTTGGTAGGGGGAGGGAAGGGGACATTTAGAATGTTAGAAATGGAAACCACACAGAGTTTCTACCTTACCTACTTGCGTGGGGAGTCTAGCCCACAGACATGTCATTTAAAGCTTTGGAGTGAAAAGGGCTAGAAGGAAACTAGGTTGTTAAACCAAGCCCTGTGGAGATTTGTGTTGTGTTTAGTGCATTGCCTTGCCTTTCTCTTCACGTTATGGACCAAGACATGACTGAGGGGAACGATCAGTGATATAGGCACTTAATTCCATATCCCCCCAATAAGTCATTGCACTGGTCTGACTTTATAAACCGTTTATTTAATAAAAAACAGCTGTAAAAATTTTTAAAAAAGAAAGATAGGAATGAGTTCTCAGAAGGACACAAAACAAGGAGGCAGAATCACCCTTAGGCCATTGTAGGCACCAGAACTGCAACTGCCGTCCGCTCCTCCTGCTTTCTAAAGGAGATTGGCCTTTCTGGGAGTGCATGAAGAAGTGGGAAAGCCAGACTGACTCTTCCAGTCTTTTAACAAAGGTCTTCCTGCAGCTCCTACATGGCCGAGTGCAAAGGAATATACTTAAATCAAGGATCTTTGGGGGCAGAGTAAATGAATGAGGAAGGAAGAGAGCAAGTCCCATCGACTCCTAATCTCGTGGATTATCTCTTGCTAAATAAAAGTGTTGCCTTCTGCAAAGAGAAGAAACACAATCTTGTTAACATACATGCTCGGGTCTGAGACTGGGAAAGTCTCATTAAAGGCTGGGGCATCTTTCCTTTAGGGCAGAGTGTATTAACCTAGGCTCTATTAACTTGTTATTTAAATGTTTTGCCAACTGTCTGTCAGTACTGTTGGTTTTCTTTTAATCAAATCTATTTTATTTTATGCGATTCGAAAGAACCTGAAAACGGGTCCCGACGCTTCCCCAGACTACCAGAGGGATTGTTTCCCATCATGGTGATTTTTTGCCCTCTCCCAAAGTCAGTTTTATCCTAAATAGGTTGGTGGGGGGAGGGAAGGGGATATTTAGGATGTTAGAAATGGAAACCACACAGAGTTTCTACCTTACCTACTTGGGTACACACAGACACACACAGAAAAGGTGACGAGCCCCTATTGAAGGTGGAGCTGAGCTTGAAGTGTGTGATGAAAGAAGACCTGTCCGGTTAAAACAATCGAGGTGATGTCCAGATTGACAGGATCGGCTCGGGATAAGCGAAACCACGACCTTTGTACAGGGCTCAAAGCTCAGGGGACGCGCTTCATCTCAAATCCTGTGGCCACTGCGGCCCGTCTGTCGGTAGGTGGCAGGCCTCATCTACTCACAGCGTCCTAGGAGGAAGTTCAAAGGCGTGCGGTTCGGCAGAACAGCTGCGCACCCAGTATCTTTGCGCGTCTTTTTCTTCCACTGTGACTTTCCGTTTCTCTAGAAGCAGAGAAAGCGGAATATGGAGATGCCTGGGTCTGAGACGGCTTCATCCGAGGAGAGTGCCCTTTCTCTGCGCCGTTCCTCTGGGCCGTTCCGGCTCCAAGCTTTGCTTTCTCCTCCTTTACCTGTTGAATTAATTTTCCGGACCTCTCTCGAGCAAGGAGGAGAATTGAGGATATCAGAAAGACAGAGATAGGCAGGAAAAAGATGAACAGACTCTCCGGGAGCTAGCGGACCTCAAAACCTTCCCTCCCCCACAGTTAGCAGGGAGCCTAATTCTTAGTAGGCGCTTAATAAATGCCTATTGAATGATTGAGGCTCTTCCTCCAGGAGGGTGGGGGAGGAATTTCTTCTGGGTCTGGGGTACTTGTGGATGTCACTTATATAACTCTAGGAAGCCAGGGAAGAAAGTTGGATAATCAATGCGAATTTCAAAACTTGCCAAAATATCCCTTAATATCGCTGGCTCTTCTGCTCTCAAGTGCAGCCAGCACCTATCTGGAGCTGATCCTCTGCCTTGCCTGACCCTTAGTAAATCTCAGGACTTCTCTCTACGCTGGCAGAAGATGAGTTGCCACGTTTCGAAATGTTTCCCAGAGAGATCATTTTGACCTTTAGGAAAGTTCACCACATTAGGCTCCTTTTGCAAAGACATGAGCAGTGAAAAGGTGCATACCGTTTAATGGGTAACTTCTGTTAGGTTAGGTACCGTTTCCGTCGCCCCTCTCAGTTCTATCTCGAAGTGTCTGCAAACTCAGCAGACGGCCCAAAGAAAAACTACACGGTTGCTTCAGATATTACGAGATTATCTAAAAGCCAAAATTTCTGTGGTAAAGTGTGAAGTCCTTGGGATACCATGATTTATTCCAGCGGTCACCTTGGTCCTTGATTATTATGACTGATAAATGTTGGTACAGGTTAATGTTTACTACTTTATTTTGCAGCTGTTATATTTAAAAAACCATTTAGTGAAAATCATTTTGTTAAGAAAATAGATGCGACACCTAAGATGCCCGTCCACCCCCGCCAATTATCGGTTAGACACCATGAGCCATTCGACAACTAGTTACTGAGCAGCAAATCCCGTTTGAAAAGGATTCTTAGAAAAGAGTAAGAATGCACTTGATGAGATGTGGGCGTGTTGAGTCTTTTACTTTTGATTTGGAAAATAAGTTAAAAGTATATTACACAGAATGCAATTCACGATCACATGTGATGACTGTTGTGAAAAGAAAACCAACTTATTCTTGTTTAACAGAAGTCACAAATGATAACTTCAGGACAGAAAGCTAACGTTTGAGTCTTTTAAAACTTATGACATGTGTAATGTTACAGACCTTTAAAATTCAGAAAGTGGGAACTGTAAGAGTGTAAAATCCAATAATTCTCCGCTTTTTCCCGCAAGGGAAATGATCCATTAATTCGGTAACATCTGAATGAAAGGTGCTGAGAACAGGGAGGTACTATTTTCACTAACTGAAACAGAAAAAGCAATTAAACGGGAAATTGAATTCGATGAAAACATTTCCTTTCCATCCACCTGCTGTTACCACAGAGTTTAGTATATTTATCCAAACCAAAAATAAACTTTTAAAATTTGTCATTAAAGATTTTATTCTTCCATTGTAGATTCCATTCCTTCGTCCATCTAGATGTGTGCATATATATGTATATTTTATACACAGATATATAAACGAAAAGACTGTTTCGAAGAGTGAATTGCAGGTTAGCCTTGGAGTCAGCTAGATCTGCATTCAAATCTTGGATCCAGGGTCTATTCAGCATGATCACGGAAGTGTCACTGAGCCTCTCCGTTCTCAACTCTCTAAAATCACAAATTATGGAGGAGATACCCATCGTCCTGTGAAGGGAGACCCTTACCACCGAAATGAAATCACATATTTGGCCCACCAAATAGGTGACTATACAAATAGGAAATCTTTATTCTAATATTACGACGTCCAACGCCTATATCCTTACGAAGGATCTCTATTTTGCAGAAGCTCCTATTTAGAAGTGTTCGTGGTTTATCAAGAAAGCCTTAAGTTTCTATCCAAGTATTTTCAAGGTTGTCTTCAAGAACTTGGTAAAGTTGCGTTTTCTAAGGAAGCATTTTAGCATAAAATGTGCTTGGGACAATTGAAAGGAAACACCTTTTAGTGAATAAAATCTATGGGCGAATGGCATTAAAAAAACTGTTCGAGGAATACAAACATTTGTGGAGAATTGATCGGGGAGACTGAAGAAGGGGACTGCCAGATAACTTCTATAGTAACATTTATTATCATGATTCACATAAATAATCATAAAATAATGAGTAAACACATTTCCCCATCCAGACTGGGCAGGGGATCGCTAGCGAGCTAGAAACAGGAGCTAAGACTCTCTGCATCGCCTTTCCAATCCGCCCATTTTTGAGAGGCAGTGGGTCTTCAGAGGATGTGAGTGCCCTGGAAATCCCTGACCAGAACTCGGCTAAGTAGAACTGTAGATTCTAGGGTTTGCTGCTGGAATCGGAGTTGGGTGCCAAAGTTAGCAAAGGAACGACGACTAATGTTTCCTACACCCTCCACACCCCAAGTGTAATCACTTGATTGTGTATAAACTTGGGTCTATCCCTCTAAAGGAATGAATCGTGAGTCCCTTCTCCTCCCCCTCCCCAACTCTTGCTTGTTTCCCCAGCACTTCTCTTTTTGCACGAATCAAGTCCATCTCTGGAGGAGGAATGTGTTCCTGGGATTCTTTCCCCGTGCCCCTGGGGCGGCTCTGACGTGAGGAGCCATGTGACAGGCCCCCTTCTGCTATAAGGACAGAGAAAGGTCCGCCCTCTCTTGGACTCAGCCCCATCCTCTCCGCGATCTTTCCCCAGACTCTCACCCAACACACACGCACACGCGCGCGCCGGACTCCCTGCCTCACTTGCCCCCAGCTTCGCCACCTCCTCCTCAGAAAGAGTGGGTGTGGGAGCGCCAGAGGGGGAGGGGGAGAGAAAGCCAACTTTTCGGAGCGCCCCGCGCTCGCCTAAAGGTGTGTGTGTGTGTGTGAGTAAGTGTGTGTCTGTGCACGCTCCCGAAGAGACAGAAGAGCCGAGACGAGCCGGGACAGAGCGCGATCCGGCAGCGGCAGCAGCAAAGACGAGAACCGCCCGCAGCCTGGCTCCCTCTGGCCGGGCTAGCCGCCGGGCACTGGGGCGCGGCGGGGGCCTCGAGCCCCGCGCCCCTATGCGCCGCCCCGCAGGCGCCGCCGCCGCCGCCGCCGAGGAGGAGCCATGACCCTGAGCGCGGAGATGTCCGATGCCTCCGGACTGGCGGATGAGACCGACATTGACGTGGTAGGGGAGGGCGAGGACGAAGAGGAAGAGGAGGAGGAGGAAGACGGCGGCGGCGGCGGGCCGGGGCTCCGGCGGCGGCGTCGCTCCTACGCTGACGAGGAAGACGAGGAGGACGAGGACGAGGACGAGGACGAGGACGTGCTGCTCGCCCCGGGGCCTGGGGGCTCGGCGGCCGCCCCGTGTGCCGGCCCGGCTGCCGGGTCGGGCGGCGAGAGCAGCGGCGGCGGCGGCTCGGGAGCGGCGGGCGGCGGCGGGGGAGCCGGGGCAGCCGGGGCGGCGGGCGGCGGCGGGGCCAAGAACCCGCTGGTGAAGCCGCCCTACTCGTACATCGCGCTCATCACCATGGCCATCCTGCAGAGCCCCAAGAAGCGGCTGACGCTGAGCGAGATCTGCGAGTTCATCAGCGGCCGCTTCCCCTACTACCGGGAGAAGTTCCCGGCCTGGCAGAACAGCATCCGCCACAACCTCTCGCTCAACGACTGCTTCGTCAAGATCCCCCGGGAGCCCGGCAACCCGGGCAAGGGCAACTACTGGACGCTGGACCCGGAGTCCGCCGACATGTTCGACAACGGCAGCTTCCTGCGCCGGAGGAAGCGCTTCAAGCGCCAGCCGCTGCTCCCGCCCGCCGCCGCCGAGACGCTGCTGCTGCGGGGCGCGGGGGCCGCGGGACCCGCAGGGGATCCGGCCGCCGCCGCCGCCGCCGCCGCCGCCGCCGCCGCCGCCGCCTTGTTCCCGCCCCCGCCGCCGCCCGCGCCGCCCCCGCCGCCCCCGCACGCCTTCGGCTACGGCCCCTACAGCTGCGGCTACGGCCTCCAGCTGCAGCCCTACCCGCCTCCCTCGGCCCTGTTCGCCGCCTTCCACCCGCACCCCGCGGCGGCCGCCCACCACCACCCGCACCCGCATCCGCACTCGCCACCGCCGCCGCCTCCCGCCCACGGGGCGGCGGCCGAGCTGGCCAGGACCGCCTTCAGCTACCCGCCGCCCCCGCTGGGCCCGGGCCTGGCGGGCTCCCTGCAGGCGGTGGCCAAGCCGGGGGCCGGCCCGGGCCTGGCGCGCTCGCCCTTCTCCATCGAGAGCATCATCGGGGGCAGCCTGGGCCCCGCCGCCGCCGCCGCCGCTGCCCAGGCCGCGCAGGCCGCCGCCGCCGCCGCCGCTGCTGCCGCGTCCTCGTCGTCGTCGTCGTCGTCGTCGTCCTCGTCGCCGCTGTCGCCGTCGCCCGCGGCTCCCGGGGGCAGCTGCGCCTCGCAGGCGGCCGTGGTGCCCGCAGCCGCGCTCACCCGCTCCCTGGTGGCCGCCGCGGCCGCCGCCGCTGCAGCCTCGTCGTCCTCGGCAGCCCTGGGCACGCTGCATCCGGGGACGGCCCTGTCCGGCGTGGAGACCTTGACCGCGAGGATCTCGAACTGTTAATGAGTTGTCGCTTTCTTTTCCTTTAAAAGACCTAACAAACCGATTTGAGGGGGAAAGAAAGAAAGAAGGTAGGATATCCGGGGTCCTTCTCGCTTTCTTGACTCGGTCGGGGTTTGGGGTTTGCGTTTTGTTCCCACCCCTCCCCCTACGCTCACCTTGACCTCCGTGGCGCCCCCACCCCCACTCCCACCCCAGCGAGACCTCGTGTTTGGGGCGGCAGGCCGGGCTCCCCTCCCGGTGCCCACTATTTATGCAAAGCCAGTCCTATGCTGCAGCTGCAGACACCGTGCCGATGGATGGATCGAGGGTTGGTGGCGGGATCCGTGTTTGGAAAGTGGTTGCTTTTTTTTTTTTCCGGATTTCTTAATTATTATTATTATTAATATTAATAAATCTCTGAGCCCTTTTGCGGTTTCGAGATTCTCAGGTCCAAGGGTTCAAAATCAATATTGTACAGAAAATTAATAATGAGGAAAAGTAATACTAGAGGTCCTGAGGGACAGCAGCAAAGCAATACTTTTCATCTTAGGACACTCGTCTGGTGTACTTTTTTTTATAAGAAGGAAAAAATGATTAACATGTTTACACGGAAGAAAAAAAGTCAAGATTATCGTTTCTTATCTTAACCTGTGTTTTGTATCATAATAGACTTATGGAATTTTTATTTTGTACTGAATGCGTACTCTTTAAAAGGAATATTGTAAAATTTACTGGCAACTATTATTGTACCATTCTAATGTAAGATTTTTACACGTTTTCGGAAATAAAAATTTTTAATTTTCAAAGAAAATTTACCAAAAAAAGAATTGCTTGGACTTGTCCCCCTTCTTAGTTTTTTTTCCTCTTCTGCTAAAAAAGTTCTATCTTAGTATGAACGTTTAATGTGCAATAGAAAAGAAAAAATATGAATTTTCAAGAGAGTCATCAAAAGGTCCTATTATGAAAGGAAGACAGAAAAGGTGGTGGGAAATAATTTTGAAATGTTACAAATGAAGTAGAAAATAATGTTATTGGCGAATATATTTTAATTGACTCAATCATATTTAGTCTTCAAAAAATTTAAGACAGTTATTTGATGAGAGAGTATGGGACATTACCTCTAATTCTGGACCTTACTCTCTAAGGTGAATAACTTCTACGCATTTTCCAGCACAGTCCTGTGAAGTTCTGTGTCTATAATAAAAATGTAACCTCCAATAATACTGCAACAGTAGTGGAAAACAAGACAATAATTAATTTTAAACGTTTTATAAAAAGGAAAGGTTTTAAATATCTACAATGTAGATGTTTGCTTTAAGTACAAAACAAAGTGTTGTTGAAAATTTTTCATCTGAAGTTTATTTTAAAATGTATTAAAGCTCTCTATTTGCACAAAGTGATATATTTTAAAATGCAATTCTTTTTAAGATGGAAAGAATATGAAATTTTAAAATAGGTGTTTAAACCCCCATGTACTTAAAAGATAGATATAACTTTAAGCCAGAATACGTTTTACTGAAAAAAAGCTTCCAAATAAAATTCGTGAAACATTTCATTGAACTAATCATGTTTATTTAAGGCATAAATGATCCCCCAAATTAAGATAGTTTTAAATATTCTACATATATATTCTTAAAACAGCTAATTTCTAGTTTACTGAAAAAAATGTAAGTCTATACTTTAAGTGAATATTTTAAAAACAGATTGTAATTCTAAATTTAGGATATGTAATAGGTTAAGACACACGTCTAAATATGTTTACATATTTAATATATAGTACAGCTGAGGCCAAGTCAAAAAAATCTGATCTTTTTACACTACATATATAAACACATATTATAAAGATTTGCAGATTTGATCTCCACTGTGATCTATATGTAGACTGTGAAAAATCATTTCCATTTTGAAGTCAGTTACGCCGGAAGGGCAAACTCTTGCAATTATTATATTCATTATTGAGATTCCTGTACCTTTTCTCCCCAGAGACAAAATAAAATAACTTTTTATGCATAAACACTTGTAAAAAGTCAACTCAACCTTTACTCCCAGGTGTAGTTGAGAAAAAGCTGAATAATATTTTAAATAAATGATATGAACCTGGGAATAATTAGATGCAAATTTAAACTATTATAAAGATCATCGTCCCCCGCCCCTCTCCATAAATGGCCAAATAATTCTGACTCAGAAGGAGTTTTAAATGGTTTATGGACCATATCGCAAAAGCTGGCTCAGAGTGACAAGTTAGGAGAGGTATACTTTTAAAAATACACAAATGACTGGCAGTGAAAGATCCGAAATCTAGATCTGAAAGTAATTACCGAAAGGGTGAACAAAATGTTGTCTTCATTTATGGATTCTGTGTAGATGTTCTGAAAGTATGGAAATGCAAGCTAGGTCAGGACCTTACTCTTAGGCCATAAAAAGCACTACATTTTTTCCCCCTGCTTTTTGTCTTTTTAAAGAAACGGCTAAGAGGCGATGAGAAAGACAGCTCTACCCCCATTAAAATATGTTTCTCCAGATTCAGGAGAACGGCTTGTTCTCATATTTTTTTCCTGTGGCAACAGAGAAAAAGTGTTTACAGTAATGTAGTACACCAGGCTGAAGGGTGCCTCCGTGATTTAGAGACTAGTTGCCTTTAATCTCTTCCACTCTATTCGGAAATGAAAAATGCAAATAATGACTCTCACCAGTCCCACTAGCTGTTACGGTTTTGCATTATGCCGGTTCAGCAATTCTATCCTCCAGGTTTTTGATTCTGCCACCGGCTTTCTAAACCCTGCAGGACAGTGCGGGCCCAAATCCCTGAGCCGTGTGCCCGTAGTGTGCGGCCCGCGGTCAGGCTGGCCTGGCCTAGCAGGTGCTGAAACAAAGGCCGGCCGGCCGCCGAGCCCCGCAGCCTTTGATGGGGCTAACAACGCTCTCTGCACCCGGGCTCTTCATTCGCATGCAAATCCAGCGCAATGTCCCCTTTTCTTTGAAGGCAAACAGAAGGATGTTTGTGTGTTTGTAGGGATGAAGCCTAGTTGAACAAGACTTCACAAATCGGCTGGACCATTGAACAAACATTGGTCACTCTCCTCCTCCCCGCTACAAAGTGTGGATTTACCACAACTCATTAACCCGGATCTTTTTTTTCCTTCTTGTCTCTCCATCTCCATCATATTCCGGTAAAGCTCCGAAACAAATGAGCTGAATTGGGAATTGCTGTTAATAAGGGAGAGGAATATATAGGGACTAATAGTTCAAGCAATTTCCCAAGAAGGACCACATAAAAAGGAACTTCTCAATTTCTAGTGCTGGTGTATACAATTCGGGATCTAATCTAGAGCTGGAGTTAGCCAAATGTTATCTATTGCTATCATAATGAAACCCTCATGGATGGAATTGCTCCTTATGCCACACATGGTGTCACGACCTAGGAAAGTTTCTTCCCCGCTTTCTTTTTCTGTATTAGATAATTATTTCTTTAAAATGAGAAGTTATTGCTACTCAGTGCACTATCAGTGTACTTAATACCCATCTCCTTTCCTCTTAAAAATGGTGACAGAAAGAACGAGAGAAAAATTACAAGAAGAAGGAGTCAAGGAAGGAAGTATGTGAGGTCCTTTCCCATTTTTTTACCCGCTGAACAGTCCGTATGGTTGTACATCCCTTCTCATCACCCCCCTGCTCAACAGAGCTTTCCTACTCGAAGGTTTTGCTGATGGAACTGCAATTTCTGATATATTTTTAAAATCAAAGTTCTTCCAGTGTAACTGGGCTAAACAGCCATTTTTTTCCTCCTGAGAAAAAGGCTTTTACTTTCCTGAGACTTCCCATTTCCTCCTCTATGTCTGTCTTCTGAGAGAGTTGGGGAGGTGATTGTTTTTATGTAATACTCAGTGTCATTTGTTAAAAGTTGTCTGTCAGCTGGAGATTTGAGTCTACTTTTTTCTGTTTTCCCCTTTCTGTCTCTCCTGGCTCTGATTTCCTTGCTTAGCAAAGGACCTACTTTGGAGCTGCTGCGGCCACCACTGTTGCTATTTCTGCTGCTGCTCTTGCTTGGGAGTCTGGCTTTGCTGCTGAAATGCAGTGATTCCCCACTATGATTTATGTGTCTGAAGCTCTCTATTTAAACTAATACAACAACTCTTTACCTTTTCTAAATATTTTGTTTGTACCTGTTTCTGTCACTGTCAGAGAAAATCTAAGTTTGGTTCAACTTAGACCAAATATCCCACAACTCACTTTAGCAAGACCTCCTAATCTTAAATTGGCCAGAGATCCTCCCAATGAAGGGCTGGCTGAGGCCTGGTTAGGATATTAAGGGTCACCTTGACCCTTGGAATTGGACCAGGACTGGACCAAATCAAGGGCAGAGAGCAAGAGGAAAGCAGAATCCTTCTTTTTGTCCCCCTCTTATTGGTTCTTCAGCCAGCAGAGCAAGGTCACAAACACAAGTAGACATACTCCGTAAGTTGCCACTTGCTTTCTCTCATCCTCTGTGACTTTGTAATTGTGCATATGCTTTTCGTTGGTAAGTGTGTTTGATGTCATGGCCAGTGTAACGTGGTGTGTTTATAAGGCCATGAATGCAAATGTGTAAATATGTTTGGTGTAAAATATGGTTCCTTCATCTCCCACAATCAATACCTCCACAGTTTCAGATACTATTACCGTTGACAGAAAGATTTGGAGACTCTGATCATGACCAGCTGGTGGGGCACTTTGGGGCTTATACTTTCCTAACTGAATTCATTTTTTACATTAGTCCTCCTCACGTCATATCTTTCCCTTTTCAAAACAGTTTCAGGCCACCCCTTTTAATTTTTGACTCATTCTATTCTGAACTTTCCTGTTCCTTTATCAAGGAGGTAAGATAGTTATTATAATTCAGCAATAAAAAACAAATCCAAAAGAACCATTCCCCTGTGCCTTCCCTGGACAACTATTGATTGCTGCTAGTGATCACTTTTTAGTTGATAGAGTATCATAACCATGTCTGTAAAGTATCCACAGTGTTATAGAATGTTTGAATAAAAGGCACTAGGAGGGGGGCCATAATGAGCAGTGGGAGGAACTCATTACCAAGCAGCCACTGCCGTCTTCATTGTTTCTGTCACTGCTACCATCACCATCATCTTCACCATCGACTACTTCTTCTATTAAAGTGGCACCCAGAGTTCCAGTTGTGTGGAAAGTACCACCGTAGAATAGCTATTTATTTGGAATGCTATTCTTTCACACTCTGGCCTGAGCCCCTTTTTCTCACCCATGCCTAACCTCAAATTCTTCTTAGAACTGTTCTGTAGGAACAATTTCATAAGCAAATTCTCTCAGAAGCTTTCACTTCTCTCAGTTCCACACAGCTCTGCACTTTTCCAATGTTCCTTTTCCAGTTTCTTTCACTACTGCATCATATTTAATAAATACACGACCCACCTTGTATCTACTTAATGGTTCTCTAATAAACAAAGTCCCCAGATTAGGACTCTTAGCAACTCATCAGGCTGAGGGTTTTTGCAGAGTTCTTGCCGACATGTCTCTGTGTTAAGCTCTCTATTGTCTTCTGCTATGGTGAACCCTTGCACCTCCACATCTTTCCTCCTGGTAGCTAGCTACATACACACTTCCTTCTCCCACTCTTCCAGCTTGTCATTTTATTGCTTGCCAGCCTTCAGAGACTTAGTTCCCACATTGACCCAGAAATCCTTTTTACTTCTAAAGACTCTGGATTGAAGAGAGGCATTTTACCTGGAAGGGAACTGATCTCTGGAAGAATAAAGGTGTTTAAGACTTTGTCACCTGATTTTCTTTGGAAAGAAACATGGGGGGGGGGGGGAAAGCTTTTCTTGAGAGTCCTGTCCCTTTCTTCCTATTCCTCTCCCCCCAACCTGTGTTGGCTTTAATTTTCCACTGCCCCTGAGTACTGTGTATGTGATACATATAGCCCTGTCTTGCAGAAGACTGGTGCTTGCACATAGATTGGGACTTAGGCAGACAACTCCTCCAGACACTCAAACTGTAATAGTTACCACTGAAGATGGTCTGTCCTTTTTCCCCACCACTGACTTCTCTGGACTACTTCTCTCTGTTCTCTGGACCCAAACAAAGCCAGAAGCTAAGTTGGTTCTGTTTCTAGGTTTTCATTCAATAGGATAGTCTTGGGGATAGGAATTACTGTGCTGTTACTAAGTGGTTGCTTTCTTATGGAAGCCTACAGAACAGTTTACATTGGTACTAGTATGATGGCTCTTAGGTACCAAGGCAGTTGTATTGCGTACTGTAAGAAAACACAACAGTATCTTTTTCTTTTCTCTCTTCTTCCCTTTCTCCCTCTCTCCTTTCTTCATCTCATTTCTCCCTTTTCCTCTCCTCTCCTCTTCTTTCCTCTTCTCTAACCAAGGACTGATGACTGGGGAGATTCCTGGGGAGAAGGAATTTTTTTAGACATCAAAACTCAGCTATGTACTCTCTCTCTCTCTCTCTCTCTCTCTCTCTCTCTCTCTCTCTCTCTCTTTCTCTCTCTGCGCTGTGGTTTGGGTTGTTTTGTTCTGGACCCAAATAAAAAGTCACTAATGTGGCCATCTTCAGTGGAGAAATCAGACAGCAAATATGGGGAGCTTTAGTTAAAGCTGGAAGAATTCAAAAGCTAAGATGAAGTGTCGAGTTTACTCTGAGAAATAGATTTCTTCAGTAGGAGGCATTTCTAGTTATGTAAGATACTACTAGTAAGGATAGTCTCATCTAACCTAAGTAGAACACAGATAAAATAAAATATATTGTATCGTAATCATATGTTGTCTACTTATACAATAACACAATATGCACGTGTTTATCTGCATGCACTGAGTAAACTGTTCCAGCATGTGCTGCATATTCACAGAGTAAAACAAATATGCCTTTCCACTACATGGGACCTACAGAAGTACAGGCAACACCCTGGGACCAGGTCTGAATGTAACTACTGGTACTTGGGTCCATCAAGTAACTGGAATGTTGTTAAGAGCAACAAAGTAGTGAAACTCTCTAGTAGGAGAGAGATAAAAGGGAAATCTAGAGCAGGACCTGATTTACTACACAGATAGATCATCCCTTCATAATTGCCAAGGAACTTCTGCCTTCAACATCACCAATGGGATCACACTCTTGATTTGAATAGGACTAAAACATGGGATTTTCAGGCAGTAAATGGAGAGGAATTAATTTTCTCTAAAGTCCACTGTGAAAGTTTACTGTTAAATAACCTGACACTTAAAAAGGAACATTCTCACTTAACTTATTACTTGAGGAATTTCACTTAAATGAAAATGACATTGACAGGCATGCCCTGTTAACATGAAAGATTGTGGAGGAAAAAAAATGCCAGAAAGTTAACTACAAATATGTTCACAGCTTTTTTTTTTCTGAAAAAAAAAAGTCAGGAGGTTGGGGTCAAATTAACTTCGTAGTTCAATTTCCACAG
Source organism: Pseudochirops corinnae (assembly GCA_028646515.1). Classification (NCBI taxonomy): domain Eukaryota; kingdom Metazoa; phylum Chordata; class Mammalia; order Diprotodontia; family Pseudocheiridae; genus Pseudochirops; species Pseudochirops corinnae. Next base: position 5,653,532 of record CM053587.1, read on the forward strand.
GTCTCATATACATTTAAGTTCCGTGAAAATAAAAGCATGAACATGCTTCGTAGATTATAGAAGCTATAAAAATATAAAGTATTATTAAATTGTTTTCACCCCTTCTTTTCTTCCCTGTTTCTCCTTCTATCATTCCCTTTTCTCACAGAAAACTTACTTTCTCTAACCTCTGGAGTGTAGTCTAATTATCCTTCAGTCTCTTTAGGAGAATATTTGGTCACATGAAAACAAACAAAAAATCGGAAAAAAAACAAAAAACAAAAAACAAAAAACCTCACTACTTCCCAAATTCCAACTATAGCTGTCAAAGAGATACCGACAACCCTTTACAAAAAGAGCTTTGGAGAGAACATAAGGACGTTTCTATCCCACTTGTTAATTAGATAGGAAGCTAGAGATTAATTTTTAATAGATCACTTTTCTTGACGTTGAAAGACTGTTTCCAGTCTCCTTTTCTCCCTCACCTCACCCCCTTATTAATTTATCTAGGTATCGCCCTCATTAACATCTAGTACCCTCTACCCCCCTTTTTTTTGGTCAGTCAATATTTACTGAGCACCTGCTGTGTTCCAGACCACTTTATCCCTTCTCCTGACTTCCCAAAGAAATGAAAGAAACGGTCCCTGCCACGGGGAGAGAGAACAGATTCGGGAAACAAGAGAAGCCCATCATCTTGATGAGAAACAATGCAGGAGGAAAGATCTTTTCATTTACTTCTCCATTCTAAAAGACGCTTTTCGTCACTACAAGTTTCCTGGCAGAACCGTTAGCAAAGTTCCGTTTCCAGAAAACGTCTTTCTGTGGACTACGAGCTGACTAGTGTTACTTATTGAACATCAGGCTAAGGGGGCGAAGTGAACTCATCGAGGGGGCACCTTGCTCAAGGACCCAGACTCCTCAGACAGGTAACTATAGTTTCTTCACCAACTCAAAGTTCAGGTAAGATTGCACTTTTCATAAGTATAATAAGTAACAATAGAATCTTACAGTTTCTCGGCCACATCCTCCTTGTGTGACCTTGGGAACACATAGGTTTAGTTCTCAGATTCTCAGTTTCCTTATCTGCAAAATGGGCACAGCATACTTGCAATGCCTGCTTTATGGGATTGTTGTGAGAAAAGTCCTTTGTAAATCTTATAGCACTAGAGAAATATGAGCTATCTGAAAAAAATTTTTTGGATCCTCAGAGGGAAAGCTTTCCAGAGAGAGAGCTCTTTTTAACCTTACGAACTGAGAACACCTAGTCATTAGGTAGTATACTTTGTATGCCTGTAACATGGATGTATATAGAGCGGATGATTTTATGAGCTCTCTGGCCCTATGAAATCTGTAAAATGTTGACTGCGCAGACTGATAGTTGAAACAACAACAAAAACGACCACAACCATAACCAGCACCTGCTCACTTTCCCCAAAGCAATGCTTTTTACTAACAGAGAATGAAATGTTCGTTGTAACCCTCAGACCGCTATATTTACCTTTTATTTTTGGAAGGGGGAGGGGAGAGATAAGGAGTTTCTCCCGCCAAAATTGCAGGCAAGCCCTTCAGAATTTCCGACCTGAATGGACCCACAGTCTCCCCACGTTGTTGACTGCTGGGTACGCGGGCTTCAAAGGTCATTTGCACCTGTCTCCCGCTGCTCGCAGTGCAGGAGTTAAGTAGCCTCTATGTTCGCCCTGGCTAGTCATTGACCGAGGGTGCACCATTTTGATTGGATTTTGTTTTGTTTTGCTTTGCTTTGCTTTTGCTTGTCTTAGCTTTTTTTTTCCAAAGCAGTCACTGGTAAGTAGAGGGAAAGATGATCCCAAAAGCTAGGATTTCCACGTTTTGCTTTTCGGTTTATGGGAGTCTGCATTTTCTGCTTCCCTTCCCTGTCTTCTCTGCCTCCTCTCTCTCCGCAGAGAGTCGGCTGTCTCTGGAGAATTGTCAACAAACTCTAGCGGGTCTGCTTGGCAAGCCAGGCAGCGTTTAAAGGGACAGGGGCTAGTTTTGGTGGGGGTGGGTGGGATGATGCTGTTGCTTTTATCCGTGTAACCAAAGCTCTCGCAAGTAATGTATCTCTCCCCCAAGGACTTTTGGATCTTTGATTTGAAAAATCGGATTCCTTTTGTGGAAACAGTTGACAGGAACCTAAAAGGATTAGTTGCATTCCACACAGGATCATTTTTACTGGCAACATTCTGAACCGATTTGGTCCCTTTCAAACCATAAACAATGTCCAGAAAAATGATCTAACGAGACTTCTATTGTTTTCCTTTGCGAATCTGTTCCCCGCTTGTGCCAACGGCGTGATCGGGATTTGACAGGATTTCGCTCCCGAGCAGTGAGTGTACTGTATTTAATTTTTAGACCCTTTCTATTTCGTTTGTAATCTCATTCGGCCTGAGGCCGGCGGTGTTTTTAAAACGTCAGCCCCTTGAAATGAAATGGGAACTAGTGATTTGTTTCTCGTGTGACAGCGCCCCATGCTGACACGTTGCTCCGAGGTGGGATAACACACTTATCACACGCCCAGGCATATGGCAAAATGGGCAATATAATATGCACGAGATAAAAAGCTTCTTGCCCAGTCCCCGGAGATGCTGCCTGCAGGCAGTGACTTTGAGGCAGCATTGGCTTTCTAAAAAGATCTTTAAAAAGCTAAGACAAACAACTCCAGATCTTTCAAAATGGGCTTCAGATGGCAGCGCAGTTGATGGAGAAGGGAGTAAAGTTTTGCGAAATCCGTGTGGCCTGCGCTCTTTGAGCAAGAAGCAGCTCTGCTGGTACGTGTTGGAAGCGCTGCCTCGGCTGTCTCGGGTTCCCCTCCTCTCCTCTCTCTCCACTGTTTATTTTGTTGTCAGCGGACTTATCAAGATGTTAGTTTGCAGGAGGTTTTGACCTGCCCGGGCGCTTTGGCTGATCAGTACAGGATTTTCCCTCTGTTTTTACACCTGCACATGCTCCACCGCACTCCCCTGCCTGATTTATAGTCCAATTAAAGGTTCAGTGTTCCTGAAACCACCCGCGCAGCTTCCCTTCGCCTCCTATCTTCTGCTCGCCTGCCCTCGGGCTGGAGTAAGCGCTGGAATGCACTGGGCCTTGGGCGAGAGGCTCCCGGAAACTGTTTCCTAGCCTAGCTCTTGGTGTCATGGGCTGGAAGGCAGATGCAGAGAACAGTTCCTCTCAAGACAAAAGCGGGACAGTCAGTCAGAGAACCATGGTTCGAGGTCCCTTAAACATTTCTGCTCCCAAAGAAATGGAATAGAGAACTTGGGGGTAAGAGAAGGGAGAAAGGGAGCCGTACAAAACACTTCCAAACAGCAGCATGCAATTACGTTTCCGTGCCTCTCTTTCCCAAACCAAGGATTTTTTCCTTCTTGGGTTTTCCAGATTTTTTTTTTTTTAAGAATGATCTCATTGCTACCACGCAAGCACCCGTGCTTCCATAGAGGAGTTAATGGCTTGCAGAGAGGGCCTCGTGGCTTATTCAACTGGATTTCATTTTTTCTGCCCCCCAAGATCTTTTCAGATGATAAAAGCATCTCTTCAGGTCACACAGCCCGAGCTTCATCATTCCAACAATTTCGTGTATTCCCTATTGCATGCCTGCCTGCTAAGACAGTCGCACCCAACCTCCTTCACCTTCGATACTCTTTTGGAGCGTCCTAAACTGGCCCACGGAGAGGGATAGAAACCATTTCCCAATTGTGTTGATCCTAAGACCCTTACTTAGAAGGACGCGGGCCTTCCCACCTCCACCCTGGTTCCTCCTGGTCTGATTTCTTCCAGGTTCTCGTGTTACTGGTGCTGTAGGTGATTCTTCCAGGTTCCCTCTTGAAATCAGGAGTTTTGCAAGAGGGGAAGGTATGTTTATGTGAGTGAAGTGAGAGGAAAGATGACACCCACGTTGTGAGCTTGTAGGTGGATCATTTTTTGGAGATGGAGGAGGTCTGGGTAATCAATTTGCATTGACTTCGTTGTCATACGGTATGACTTGAACAGGAGGACCGGGGTCTCGTGTTTGGCTGTGACCATTCGACTTGTTGTGGTGCAGTGGATAGAAGCCTAGATTTCGGAGGGTCTGAGTCGGAATTTCAGCTCTGCTTAGTACCTTGAGCAAGTCTCTAGGCCTCAGTATTCCAATTCTTAATCTTATAGACCCATGAGTTGAGGGTAAGTAATTGTGTGTATGTGTTCTCGCCCGCGTGCGTGCGTATCCATTTGGGTGTCCAACGCCCCCTCCAAGTCGGCGCCCGAAGGGGCCCCTATTATCTTGCTTTAAGAGGCCCTCCTTAGGAGCGCGCCCCGAAGCTTGCTTTGCGGGTCAGAGCACAGCAGCCCTATTGGCTTTTCTTTCTCACCTCTTCTAGTCCTAAATCCTTGCACAGGCCCTGGAGGCCTCGGCGTCCACCAACTTTCTCTGGGGAAGATTAGGCAGCTGCGGATGGGAAGGGAAGTATGCTTGGGAGTGGGGCTAAGGGACTAGCGAGGTCAGATCCCGCCCCTAGCCCAGGGCTCGGGCCGGATTCCACCGAGCCCGGGTGGGGGGCGGGACGGGCTCGGTCTGGACCCTCCTCCATCAGGCCTTTTCTTTGCTGAGAGAATAAGCTGCTTCCCAACCGAGATTGGCAGCATTGAGCATCTCCCTAACTTAACTTCGTCTTCTTTCCATCCCTCAAGCCACCTTTCTAATTAGACTAATTAGTAGCTACGAGTAGTGTCTCCGGGCGGGCCCGGGGGGGCAGGAGCGCTTCAGGCCTGTGAAAGGAGGCCTGAATGGCCTCGCTGGGGGGGCGGGCGAGGGCCCTGGCGACCCGCCCGCCATTCAGAACACAGTAACAGTGGCTACATTTGTCCCGCGGCCATTGAAAAGAGTCTCGATTAAAACGTTTGGGAACTCACGCCCCCCTGCATCCCCTTCCTAATTAGAGGGGCCCCGAGAGAGCGCGCGGGAGAACCCCGGGATCTAGCCCGCACACAGGTCCTCCCTGCCGCTGCTTTCCGCCCTTTCAGGGCGGCCGCTTGCCTTCGCCCAGACAAAAGTCCTCCGCCTCTCCCCCTCCCTCAGCCACCCACTCTTCCATCCGGTCCCAGTCCTCACCCCAAGCACAGTCTTTCAGCCAATAGTCCCTTCTCGGGACAATGCCGAGGACAAGCTGGGGAGCAGGATGGGCAAAAGAGGCCTCTGTCTTCTTCCTCTCGTGGAAGGCCCCTTCTCCGCCTCGCAGTCTGTCCATTTCCTTTTCTTTTTCTCTGACTTTTCTGCATGTGCCCTTGCTTATCTAGATCTTTACCTGTACCTTCTCCTCTTCTTATTTGCAGCTCTTTCAGTCTAACTCTAACGAGAGCCTTTGGGTGGTGGAGGCTAGACTGAGAAGCAAAGCAGCACCTATCTTTCTCAGTTCAGTATTCGTCAGGTCCGGAGAGAGGGCTTCCCTACCTTCGAGGCCATAGCGTGCAAAAACAATTGTTACTTGTGTGAAAAGAACTTGGTGATGGGTGTGTGAAGTGCATAATTTAGCTAGTGACAGTATGGGGAACAATTCCAAGAGTATTTAAATTCCATTGGTAACAGTATTTACTGAGCTCCTCCTATGTTCTCAGATTTAAATGTTCATTTCTCCCTCCTTTTCTTCTCCTTTAACGCTCTCGAGACATGAAATCTGATTAAGTTCAATTCAATTGATAATTTAAATGGCAAATAGCAATCATAACGCAAGGAGGTGCCGACTTCTTCCCCTTTGGAAGACTGACTGTGGTGTTCTTTTTCAGGGTTTAGCGTCAAGAAGAAACCGAGGCTCAAGAAATGAGGCAGCTCCCATCACAGAAGCTGAGACACACCTGACTCACTGCAGTCTCCTTTTGGGGGATGGTGGAGGAGGTAGGCTTTGTTTTTTTTAGGGTAGGGTGAGGGTCACAGATTTGGAACTCTGCTTTGTATTGCAGAAAAGAGGTGACCTGGAGGGTAAGATGTCTACGGCTTCTACTATAATCCTCCTTAATGGAAAAGAACCAGATGTACAAAGAAATATCATCAGGTCACTGTTCTTAATCTTGTTAGGTTAGAAAATGGGAACCTCAGGAAAAGATGCTATTAACTAAATGTCAACCCGCAGCATGCAAAATTCCTTGGACCCAAACTTCAAAAATGAGGGAGTGAAAGATGCTGTGTGAGAAAGGAATCGTGTGATTTCTTAGGCCAGCGCTGATCCAAGGAGGGTTTTATTGTTTCCATACCAGTGCTTCACGATATTTTAATTTGACAATTAAAATATGCACCAGATTGCTATGGAACAAACCTTCCAAATTAAGAAGGATGGGGGGAGGAGGAAGCAGGAAGAAGAATGAAAAAGGAGGAATAGTTTCATTTGCACCAGGGGAAAACTGAAATCTGCAAAGTTTTAGAAATCTTGGGAAACTTGAAATGAAAAGCCAAGATCTTGTTCTGAGTGTGATTTAACAGCCAAAACCTCTTATGTTTCATAACAATATAAATGGGAGGGCACATAATAGGCCAAAAATAGGAGGCCGAATTCTACAAAGAGGGGAGCTTTATTCAAGTCTAGTTTGAAAAAGCAGAAAGCAGAAAGTTGGCCAGGGGATGCATTCCCCACACTGGGGTGACCTTCCCCCTTCTTCCTCTCCATGTATGTGTGTGTATGTTTGTTTCTCTTCCTCTCCCTCTCTCTTATGAATGGGAGGAGGAGGTTGAACAGGCAGGAACTGGCAAGTAATTAATATAAGAGACTTATCCACAGTGATTTCGACATCACTGTTACATTTACTAATAGACTGAGGATTACCTAACATCTAAATAAAATCGAGGTGTAATTGTGAGTAAATGTAAGGAGATCAGAAACCACAGGCTGCTTTTGTAATCGGATCCCCCTTCCTCTGGGAGGATTTCAGCTCCCTCAATACTAATAGAGCATTACAATGGTAAGATTGAAAGGCCTCTGAACTTTAGAAAGAAGTAAAGGAGTGAATCTGAGAGAAGAAAGTGCGTTCTATCTGTATGTATCTACATTGTCTGTGCAGGACTCAGAGCAAGAGCGATCCATGTTACGTGCACATTGGATTTTGTTCTGAGGGCATCCTGAGTTGGTATCTATGTATCTGTCTCTAAGCTTCTTTCCTAGCAGTCAGCACTTGGCAACGTAAGGAGCCAGTTTACTTTGCCCAGAGGAAAACTGTGCTGAAAAGGCGCTGAAGGCACTGGGTAGTCATCAAAATGGTGATAGCCTTCCTCAGTTCTGGAATCTACAAGCCCCCAACTCCACAGCCAGTTGTCTCACAAATTAATGTTGTTGGTTGGAAAGAAGACTGGGCCAGGGAATTTGGATAAATCAGTGTAACCCATCCAGAGTCAATAGAGTAATTAATGGAGACTCTGACCATTCAATTTGAAATCTAGCCCCTTTTCCCACATGAAGGACAGTGCTTTCAATCATGTGGAGAGCCAAAGTATCATCATCAGTCAATACCTCCAGAAATTAGGAATTAGAAGAAAATAATAAACTGAAAATAACTTTGCGGCTTTGTTTATGCTTTGGTTGGCACTTATCTAAGTTTATAAATTTTGAAAATATTTTAAAAATTAAGGTTCCTCCCCCCCATTTAAAACATTATGAAGAAAACAATCATTGTCTTTGGACTCTCTTCCTAATAGAGCCTGAAATAAATCTACCCACTAAATAGTTTACAATCTTAATGAAAGGGTTCTTCAATTTGACTTACAATTTGTACAGCATCCCATTACGGCAAGCTTCTGCCTATAGCAAGCACTTTCATGGTATGTTTCTGAGGTAAATATAGTCATTCTGTGACTTTGATGGTCCAACTGTGTCTTTACAGTCATTTGTTTCTGATCATCAATAGAAATCTGGACTGAACCTGTAATTTCATTGATGCAGATAACTTAGGTAAGAAAGCGCTTTCTTTGTAACTTAGAGTCTTAGAGGCACCTAGAACACTGATTGAGTGACTTCCTCGGGAGTCACACAGCTAGGGGGTGTCAGAGGCAGAACCCAGATCTTTTGGGCTTTGAGACCAGGCCTCTCTATTCACTCTGCCACACTGCCCTCAATTATTAATGAAGATACTACTTTGTAATTCCTTTTTCTTGGGTATTTTATATTTATAATACTCGTATACCTTTCATTTTATAATACAAAGTTACAAAGAATAAATACAGTTATATTACATTATTATTTTTATCTAGCTACTGTCCTATTCTGATGCCTCATTATTGTTAGAAAATGGCTCTGGACTCTAGAAAGTTGAATGCAATAGAGCATAACAGGTCTGATCAAGATGGAAAGATATAGATCTGGTGATGGGCTAGATGCCTGTTGTTCCAGGACCAACCTAGCCAAATTCAAAAAGTTCATCACTGAGCTACTAGCTAGAGGATGATGAATTAATTATTTGGCCATAGCAACTATGTCTTTTATATTTTATAGGGGATATTTTGCTCTACACTGCAACATTTCTGTATATCACCTCTCATTACCCCTTGCACTCTTCCTTATAACAAGGAAAAGCAGTTAAATAAAGTCAACAAACTGTGTCTGATAGTTTATGCAACATTCACCACTCATAGTGCCCTGTCTGTATGAGGAGGAGGTTAAGTGTGTTTCATCATCTATTATTTAGAACTGAGGTTGCTCATTACAACTAACCAGAGTTTGGTTGTCCTTTAGCGTTGGTTTTGTTTTTTTTTAAATGTTATTGGAGTTACTGTAGTCATAGGAAGCAATTCTTCCCTTTTTTTTTTTGCTCTTTTTTTGGCAGGGGGAAGGTAGGGCAATTGGGGTTAAGTGACTTGCCCAAGGTCACATGGCTAGTAAGTGTTAAGTGTCTGAGATCTGATTTGAACTCAGGTCCTCCTGACTCCAGGGCAGGTGCTCTATTCACTGAGCCATCTAACCACCCCAGGAAGCAATTCTTGAAGACTATCTGCTCATTCCTAGGAGTGTTATAATTTACATCCATGGACAGGCTACAAACACTGGTGTAATACTAGGTCACCGGAGTATTGAAGTGTCATTGTTATTTCCATCTATCCTTTCCCATTCTTTTTGAAGGAATTTAATCATTAACAAAGACAAGCATCTTAATATAAAAAAAGAACAGGTAGGGGGATAATATGATTATGGATGATTGAATTAGTTCATAATCTACCAATAATGCATTAGTGTTCCAATTGTCCCACATCTTCTCCAACATTTATCATTTTCCTTTTTTTTTTGGCCATATTAGCCAATCTGATAGATGTGAGGTGGTACCTCAGGGTTGTTTTAATTTGCTTTTCTCTAACCAATAGTGATTAAGAACATGTTTTCATGTGACTATATATAGCTTTGGTGTCTTCATCTGAAAGCTGCCTTTTCATATCCTTTAACTATTTATTAGTTGGAGAATGACTTGTATTCTTATAAATTTGACTCAGTTCTCTATGTAGTAGAGAAATGACTTTTATCTGAGAAACTTGATATAAAATCCTCCCCCCTCCCCAACTTTCTACTTTCCTTCTAAACTCAGGTGCATTAGTTTTGTTTGTGCAAAACTTTTTTAATTTAATGTAATCTAAATTATCCATTTTATATCCCATAATGCTCTCTATCTCTTATTTGGTCATAAATTGTTCCTTTATCCATAGAGCTGACAGGCAAACTATTCCATGCTCCTCTAATTTGCTTATGGCATCCTTTATGTCTAAATCATGTACTCATTTTGACCTTGGTATATGGTATGCAATGTTATTCTATACCTAGTTTCTACCAAGTTGCTTTCCAGTTTTCATCAGAGAGTGAATTTTTGAACCAAAAGATGGGATCTTTGCATTTATCAGACCTCATATTAGCATCTATGGTCATTATCATTCTGTGTGTGGTGTACTCAGCCTACTCCCCTAACCCACCACCCTTTTTCTAGTCAGCATGAGATTGTTTTGATGATTGCTACTTTATAATGTGGTTTGAGATTTGCTGTGACTAGGCCACCATCCATCACACTTTTTTTTTTCATTAATTCAAATTATTTTTGAGAGTTTGATTGATATGGAATTGAATAAGTAAATAAATTTAGGTAGAATTTATTATATTGGCTTGGGCTACTCATGAACAATGAACATTGCTCCAGTCGTTCAGATCTGACTTTATTAGTGTGAAAAGTGTTTTGTAGTTGTGTTCATATACTTCCTGGGTTTGTCTTGGCAGGCAGACTCCCAAGTATTTCATATTGTTTACAATTGTTTTCAATGGAACTTCTCTTTCTGTCTCTTGCTGCTAGATTTTGTTGGTCACACGTAGAAATACTGGTGATTTGTGTGGGTTTGTTTTATATCCTGCAACTGTGCTAACGTTGCTAATTATTTCAGCTAGTTTTCAGTTGATCCTGTAGGATTCTCCAAGTACGCTACCTCACCTGCAAAGAGCGATGGTTTTGCTTCCTCATTGCCCATTCTAATTCCTTCAATTTCTTTTTCTTCTCTTAGTGTTATAGATAGCGTTTCTAGTACAATATTGAATAATAGTGGTGATACTGGGTATCATTGCTTCACCCTTGATCTTATTCAGAAGGCTTCTAACTTATATCCATTACAGATAATGCTTGCTGATGGTTTTAGACAGATACTACTCATAATTTTTAAGGAAAACTCCATTTACACCTATGCTTTCTAGTGTTTTTAATTGGAATGAATGCTGTATTTTGTCAAAAGTTTTTATGCATCTATTGAGGCAATAATGATTTTTGTTGGTTTTGTTATTGATAGGGTCAATTATGCTGATAGTTTTCCCAATTTTGAACCAGTCTTGCATTCCTAGTATAAATCCCACCTAGTTATAGTGTAAGATCTTTGTGACATATTACTGTAATCTCCTTGCTAGTATTTTATTTAAAAATTTTACATCAATATTCATTAAGAAAATTCATCTGTAGTTTTCATTTTCTGTTTTCATGGTTTAGGTATCAGCACCATATTTGTGTTGTAAAAGGAATTTCATAGGACTTCTTGTCCAAATAGTTTGCATCATATTGGAATGAATTATTCTTTAAAAATTTGGTAGAATTCACTTGTGAATCCATCTGGTCCTGGTGATTTTTTCTTAGGGAGCCCACTAATGCCATGTTCAATTTCTTTGTCTAAGATGAGATTATTTAAGTATTCTATCTCCTCTTCTGTTAATCTGGCTAATTTATATTTTGTCAGTATTTATCCATTTCACTTAGATTGTCAGATTTATTGTCGTATAATTGGGCAAACTAGCTCCTAATAATTGCTTTAATTTTCTCTTCATTGGTGGTGAATTCAATCTTTTTATATTGGTAGTTTGGTTTTCTTTTTTCTTTTTTAAAAATCTAATTAACCAATGGTTAATCGATTTTTATCTACTTTACTTCCCTCCCCCTCAAACTCATCTCCTGGTTTTATTTATTAGTTTTATGATCTTTTTACTTTAAATTTTATTTAACCTCTCCTTTCAATTTATTAATCTTTCCTTTGATTTTCAAAATTTCCTATTTGGTATTTAATTGGGGATTTAAAATTTGTTGTTTTCCTAGTGTTTTTAGTTGCATGGGCAATTCATTGATTTGCTCTTCCTCTGCTTTATTGATGTAAACATTTAAAGATATAAATTTTCTTCTAAGTACATCTTTGACTGCATCATAAATTTTGGTATGTTATCTCATTGTTTTCATTCTTTTTAATGAAATTATTGAATGCTTCTATGATTTGTTCTTTGATCCACTTATTCTTTAGGCTTAGATTATTTAGTTTCCAAATAATTTTTAATCTATCTTTCAAATACCTTTTATTAAATGCAATTTTTATTGCATTACAATCTGAAAAGGATCCATTTAATATTTTTACTTTTCTGCATTTGGCTGTGAGGATTTTATGCCCTAATACACAGTCAATTTTTTTGTAGGTGCTATGTGCCACTGAGTAAGAGGCATATTTCTTTCTATTCCCATTTAATTTTTTCCAGAGGTCTATCACGTTTAACTTTTCTAAAATTCTATTCATCTTCTTAACTTCCTACTTGTCTCTTTGTTGTTAGCTTTATCTAGTTCTGAGAAGGGAAAGTTGAAGTCCCCCACTATTATAGTTTTGCTATTTCCTCCTGTAACTCATTTAACTTTTCCTTTAAGAATTTGGATGCTATACCATTTGGTGCATATATGTTCAGTATTGATATTACTTTATTATGCAGTTTCCTTGCTTCTCTCTTTTAATTAGATCTATTTTTGCTTTTGCTTTGTCTGAAATCATGATTGCTATCTCAAAAAAAAATTTTTTTTTTGCTAAAACATAATAGATTCTATTCCAGCCCCTTACCTTTACTCTGTGTGTCTCTTAGCCACAAGTGTACTTTTTGTTAAAAAAAAAAATGACAACAACAAATCAAAACACAGCATATTGTAGAATTCTAGTTTTTAATCCATTTTGCTATCCGCTTCTGTTTTATGGGTGAGCAAGTCCTTTCCAGCCCTAAGAGTATGTGATTGTGTGATTCCTCCAGTAAAATAAAAACTCTTTTAATGATACAAAAGCATCACACTATAGATCTTCTGTAATCTTGGATTTGAACATGATTTCTATATAATCATTCTTTAGATACTTGTGTGCAGTTATCCTGTCCCTGCTCCTCACCTTCCTCCCATAAATCTCTTCCTAATTCCTCCAACCAATTCCTGTAAAGCACCTGGCCATCCTCTCAGAGCTCTTCTGAATGCTCTCCATCTTGTCAGTGTCCCTCTTAAAAGGTGACGCTCAGATAGGAAAACAGTACCTTATATGAGATATGATGAAGGCAGAATATAATGGTGCTATCATTTCTCTCTTTCTGGACACTATGACTTCACTTAATGCAACCTAAAATAATATTAACTCTTTAGACTGCCATGTCACTTTTTCACTCATACTGATCATTTCATCCACTAAGATCGATTCCCCTAATATTTTTCTTATGAATCATTGTCTAGTCATGTTTCCCCATCTTACATTTGTGAAGTTGCTTTTTTTCAATCCAAACTTTGGACTTCACATTATCCTCTGTCAAACTTTGTCTCATTAGACTTAGCTAATAGTCTTACCTCTACTACCATCCTTCTCAGGTCTATGTCTTCTAAAATTTGATGATCATTCCATCTATGCCTTCATATAAACCATTGACAATAATGTTTAACCATGCAGGACCAAGGATAGATTCCTAGAGCACTCTGCTAGAGACTTCTGTCCAGATGGACATCAAACCAAGACAGAGTTGAGTTACTTTTATATATGATTTGCTTTTCAAAATTTTTATTTAAATACTGCTTTTCTGGAATACATTTAGAAGGTTTGAATTTAATGTAATGAGACATTTTAAAACATGTATACCATTGTTTATATATCCAAATAAATGACCTCCTTCAGAGCATTCACTTTGGGAGGTTATATACTTATTTCGACAATGGTATCATTGCCTAAAACATCTTTGGGAATTGTCTTAAAAGCATGTTTACAAAATCAATTAAAGTATTCTCTTACTCCCTATTCAGGATAGAACTATATAGTCTGTGAGGTTCCCATGAATCCCTTTGCCAAATAGAGAATTCTTAATGTGATAAAAAGCAAAGTAAATCAATTTTTACCAAAAATGTATATGTGTTGCAGAAAGGATTTCTGTTCAATTATGTGTTGGGCTAAAAATCATCTTTCATGCCTCTTCAAACTTTGAGATTCTGTGAATCATTTTGTAAAAACAAAGACTCCTTTTTTGCAACAAAAGCATTGCATCACATTTGAGCTGTTAATTGTAGACCTTGGAATGCAGCATTTTATTCATTCATTCATTCATTTAAATTAATTGATTTATCTACCATCTGTATGTTTATCTATGTATGTATCTATCTAATCATTTAAGTCTCTGTCTTCCTATCTCACTCCAGTTGGAAGTGCACTAGCCACTCATGGACCTGATCCCACTGCTGATTGTCACAGATGTTTTGACTTGCTCCATTTCTGAGGTGAACCAATTCCCCCCACTTTAGGCAAGCTAATGGTCCCACCTCCTGTGACCTGACCATATTGGTGCCAAAATGAGTTCATACATCCAATCAGCTTTAGTCTTGCTGCAGTCCCAAACTTGCAAGCTCAGGTGATCCACCAGCCTCAGCCTCCCCACTAGCAGGAATTGGAGTTTGTTATTAAAAAAAAAAAAGACATAGATCCATCCACAACTTCCCCCCTTTCTTACATTGCAGAATGGAACTGACTCATTCTAAGACACCTTCTTTTTGCCTTTAAGGTCCCGGTAAACATTTTCTATAAGATCTTTTAACTAAAATTATCATCTGAGGAAAATCTCTATAGCACATGTATTTCAGGCATTCCCCTCACAATCTGATGAATGAGCCAAGATTCTGAGAAAAGGATAGTTCCATTCCCATTGTAGGATAAGATTAGAAACAACTGGAAATCCTTGTGCTGGGTTTCAAATGTTTTAGAATCCTGCTGTCAACATTTTAACTTCACACCAAGTTCTTTTTCTTTGAATATTTCATTGCTTTATTATTTCATTTCTACCAGGAATTGTGGCATTCTAAATGTAACTAGTGGTTTACCACTTTTATACAAGTGGGCTTTATTATTTTTGGAGAATTATATATGGGAAAAGAAGCACACACTTTTATTCTAACTCACTTATTGCTTTACCTGGTTGGTCATGAAGAGACAGCATTTGACATATAGTGAAAAAGATTCTACAGAAACTAAATTTTGCAATGAACTCTAATGAATGAAATAAGCACCATTAACTTAGAATAATCGAATCTTTTGCCCAAAGTATAATTTCTACAGGTAGGAAAGGTAGGAAAAAAAATGCAAAAACCCAAATATCTTTAGAGGCCCATAGGAAGTAAAAAGTATTAAAATTTAAACTAGCAGAAGATAACCTTTTTCAGATGCCTTGGACATTTTTTTTAAAAACCAGTAACACTTCCTAGTTGTTAGAGATTTGCAACTTTAAAAGAAGAATTACCAAATTATTGAAAATGCAAATTTGAAATTTGCTAGGATTATAGATAATTGGGTTTAGAAGATGGAATTTTTAAACATTTATGTAACATTTAAAATTTGAGCTCCCAATTCTCTCCCTCTTTCTGGTCTCTCCCCTACTCATTGAGAAGGCAAGCAATATGATATCAATTATACATGTGAAGTTTTCTCCATGTTGAAAAAAAAAAAAGCAAGAATAATGTGAAAAATTATACTTCAGTTTCCACCCAGAATTCACCAGTTCTTTCTCTGGAGGTAGGTAGCATGTTTTATCATGAGTCCTTCAGATTGCTTTGCATTGTTGTATTGATCAGAGGAAGGTCAGATACTGAAGCTGGAGCTTACATAGGTTGGTCACGTAATGAGAAGACAGGAGTCCTTGGAAAAGACCCTGATCTTGGGAAAGATGGAAGGCAGAAGAAGGAGGAGATGACAGAGGATGAGATGGATAGGGGATGTCGTGGAAGCAATGAACATGAGCTTGGATAGGCTTTGAGAGGTAGTGGAGGATAGAAAAGCCTGGCATGCTATGATCTCTGGCACAAAGATTCAGACATGACTGAATGACTGAACAACAGCAAAAAACTGAGTCTTTTCATTTGATCATCTTCACAATATTGCTGTTACTGTGTACAGTGATCTCTTGATTCTGCTCACTTCGCTCTCATTTAATTCATATAGATAGATGCAATTTAAAAATAAAACGTAATTGTTTGGTTACCAACAAACAAAAGAATGTCATATATGCTATCTATGCTATCAACTGTTGAGAATATTTCAGCTGCTTTATAAGCAGGCCCTATATGTATCTATATATCGATATCTTTCTATCTACACGTGCACATGTACATATGTATGTATGTATATTCGGTCACAGATCTTTTAAAGCAAAGGATCTTAACCTTATTTGTGTCTTGGCTCCCTTTGGCAGTCTGGGTAAAGCCTATGAACCCCTTTGGAGACAGCAAGGTGACTCAGTGAATAGAGTGGTGGGCCTGGAATCCAGAAAACCTAAGTTCAAATCCAGCCTCAGACACTTACTTACTGTGTGACCCTGGGCAAGTCATTTAACTTCTGTTTACCTTAATCCACTGGAGAAGTAAATGGCAAACCTCTCCAGTATCTTTGCCAAGGAAACTTCATGGACAGTATTATAGTGATGTGGTGCACAAGGTCACAAAGAGTCAGACAGGACTGAAGAACAAAATGAACCTTGTCTCAGAATCATGTTTTTCTTTTTCTTTTTAAAAATAATTGAAGGGAATACTGTCTCAACTAGAGATGAGTGAAAAGAAAGATGTCCTCTTTTCCCTCGCGCAAATTCATGGGTCCCTTGAAATCTATCCATCGGTCTTGGGTTAAGAATCTCTGGTTTAGAGGCAATTTCTGATGAGATTATTTTGATTTTCCTGAGCTAGAATAAAACAGTATAGTAGAAGACAAAGTAGTTCAGTATAGAAACATGAATGAGCACTCAGAGAAAAACTCCGTAGTCTATTAGAAGATTTTTGGAAGGCATTTTTACTTCTTCCTTAAAGAGAAAAGTAGTAAGAGAACATTTTAAAAACAACAACAACAAACAACCAGAGGATGTGGTTGATGAATGTGGCTGATGAATTCCAGCTTGTAATCCAGCTTCCTAAAATGCCGTGCACAGCACTGGCTATAATACCCCGGATTTGGTCTGACCAGGGCAGAACTACAAATCGCCTTTTTCTGGACACTTTCCTTCTAAAAATAGACCATGAAAGTCAGAACACATGGCTTTTTTTCAAACTTTTGTCTCAACTATTCTCAGTTGAAATTGAGAGTTCAGATTTTTCTTCATATCCTCCATTCTTTTAGCCTGCGTTTGGGAACAGCTTAGACCTCCTGTGGAGGGGGATGGTAGGAAGCGACTGGATCACAAGATCCTAGAGTCTCAGCATTGGAAGGCATCTGTGATATTAACCAGGCTAGTCCACACCAAAGTCAGAATCATCTCGAGAACGTCCTGATGAGCCAGCCTCTGTTTGAAGATCTTTCAGGGATAGGAAATCGATCAGCTCTTTAGGCAGCTGCCTTCGTGTTGACTGGCCCTGGGTAAAGCTGACATTGATCTCTCTGAAGCCCCAGGCTGTTGTTCCTATTTTGCCCTCTGAAGCCAACAAATCAAACCCATTTCCTACAAATTTTGGAAGGGAGCAATCATGTCTTCTCCAGGGTAAATGCCCCCACCTCAGTCTTTTAATTGACCCTCATATGGGATTATTTCGAGTCTTTTTCTCTTATCCAATTTACCCTTTCCTTCTCACGTGACAACATGTACACATTTTCCTTCATGGCATAGTGGATAGAGCACTGACTGAGTCAGCAACAGCTGAGTTCAAATCTGACCTTAGACGCTTCCTAGCGGAGTGACCCCAGGCAAGTCATTTTACCTCTATCTGCTTCATGTGTAAAACAAGAATGATAATAGTGCCTGACTCCGTGGGTTATTTTATCAAATGAGACAATGTTTGCAAGATGCTTAACACAGAGCCTGGCTCATAGCAGTCACTTAATAAATCCTTATCTTTCCCCTCCTCCCAAAGTGCAGCACATCATGACATAAAATAATAATACCCTCTATTTTTGTTTGACCAGGGCAGGACTTCAAACTCCATTGTTCTGGAAACTATGCTTCTAGTAATACGGACTACGGCCGAATTAGCAGTTTGGTGCTATCCACCCTCTTGGGCTCCGAAAGCCATCTTGGTAACCGAGTAAGAGAAGAGGGCAGCCTACTTGTGAGTGACTTTACATCCTTTCCTAAACTCCAAGGGAGCTTCAGACTGGACCTTCGGAAATATTACTTAAAGTGCCTAAGATCTGACCTTGGGGGAAGGGACTTATGGGTTTGAGATGAAGAAACTGTTCAGAGACAAAGAGAAGAGGGAAACGGACACCCTCACCGGCAGGAGTCCCGAGTGTGAATCCAGGGAGAGCAGCCCACGGAGGTTGCCAGGACCTGGATGAGTCCACTAGGGTGGCAAAGATGACTCAGGTGAGAATGGCCGAATCCGACACCACTGCTGCAGCTCTGCCAGTGAGAAAGACCCTCGCTGCTCACTCTCTCTCTTTTCCTCTTCCTCTTCCCCATAAAGGATTGGATGAGTTTTGTTTGTTTGCTCACTTTAAACTTCCTGCTTCCCTCTGGGCTTGGGAAACCTCACTATTTGTGCTGTTTACGATGTGTCTTAAACTGATAAATGTGACAAAGCCATCATTCAACAGAAACCCAAAGATGTATGCTGTGTCTTAGTTAATACTTATGGATCCCGAGGAGGTGGGAGAGAGCTGGATTCTCCTTTACAGAGATGAGAGACATCCTGGCTAACTGTACTAGGTCAAGAGGTAAGGAGTCACATTTTAGAGGCATTAGGATAAAATTAAGAGACCACTATTAGACTAGAGTAGCCAACCTAATAATCCAAATCGGCAGATACCTCTAAAAATAAAATCGTGAGCTAGCAACCATCCCAAGCAATGAGGGAGCAAAGGAGAGGCATTTTTACTTTCCTCTTTCCCTGCTAATTGCCATTTAATACTCTGGGACTGAAAAGAAAGTCACACACATTGAATAAAGGGGTGTTGAATTGCCAGGATAAAGAAAAGTCATACCCATGGATAGCAGTGAGCTCGGCCCATGCATAGGGAAGGGGAGTAAGTTGTCCAAGCATGCCAAGGCTCAAGGGATGATTGATAGCTCAGCTTGTCTCTTCCCCTCAATACTCTCTGTAGCTAACATGTGGCTCCCATTGTTACTTCCTATTGAGTCTATAGGCTGCTAAAACTCCTAGTTCTTTTTTAGGTGAACTGATGCCTAGATATGTCTCCCCTGTCCTCGGTTGTTCAATTGCCTTTTTTTAAAAAAAAATTCAAGCGTTTATCTCTCTTAAGTTTCACTTTCTTAGATTCTATCTATTATCCTCGCCTTTGAAGATCTCTTTGGATCCAGATTTTGTAATTCAGTATTTTATCTATCTTGCCAATTTAGTGTCGTTGGCACATTTGTTAAGCATGACATCTCTGCCTTCATTCAAGTAATTAATACCAATGTTTTCCATGTCAAACTTCCAGATTTTTATGGATCCATTAATTGTCACTCTCTGGGGAGAGTTATTCACCTTATTCCAAATTCATCTACCAGTACCATCATTAAGCCAACATCTCTCCTTTGAATCCACAAGAGGCTGCCAAATGCCTTACTGAAATCCAGATTTACCATGTCTATAAAAGTCTCCTGTTTGAGCAGTCTTGTGATTCTGCCAAAATAGGAATTGAAGTTAGTTTGTCATGACCTTTTCTTCAAAACTCATCATATCTAATAATGAGTCCTATTTCTCTTCCTAAATTATCATAAACATCCCTTTAATAGTAGTACATCCTAGAATTTTGCCAGAAATATGAGTCAAACTCATTGGCCTATATTTTGAAAAATCCATACTCTTCTCCCCTTATGAAAATCAAGATAACTTTTACCCATTTCCAGTTCTGAGACATCTCTCCCGTTCTCCATGGTTTTTCCAAAGATCACCATCAGAGCCTTTGGTTGTCACATTCACAAGGTCTTTCAATACATTAAAATGTAGTTTGGCCAGAATTGGTGTCTTGAATGCTTTTAGGGCAGTTAAATAAATCTTAGCATAAATTTACTTACCTCAGTTTTCAATTCCTTATGAACAATTTTTGTTTTATACAAAAATTCATTATGGACGTTACCTCAAATGACTTTGTTCAATGATCCTCTGATTATATCAGGATCAAGCAACACAAAAAGCAGGGAGAGGAATGATCTAAACAGTTATTTGCCATTGTTGTGAAGGATGTTCTATGCAAAGTTCAAATGAAAGAGGGGTTCTCTATACATGACAAGATCCTTCAAATGTTTCTGTTTTGTTTTACTTTGGGCTGATTGTATAAAGCCATGTCCTTGATGAGATCATGGTAACTCAAAAGAGATTGGTCTATTAATCCATATAGGAAAAACCACGTGGATGAAGAAAATGTATTTCCTAGATCATAACTTTCAGCTGGACAAGCAGCCTATTCATTGATTAAGACCAGTTGAACATAGAGGGTATCCCAAAAGTCTTAGTGCAGAGTTTTGGGACACCCTATGTATCTTAGAAAAGCACATGAAATGGACAATGAGGTGGACCCAGAATTGAATTGAAAGAGAATAGCCTGTATTAAATTTGAGAGATTGGGCAGGGCTTACATTGATTCTTGCTATAAAAGTCAGGATGCTTTTGGTCACACTGACCTGCATCCCAAACCTTGGATGTCTCACCAGGAACCCTGTGTCATGAAGTTCACCAAGTATAGCAGCTGCATTGTCCTCCTTTCTGAACATCTCCCCAATTACTTTACAGTGAACCAAGAAGTAAAATCCCTGGGGAGCTTCATCTTAGCCCCAAATAAAGACTCTTTTGTGAGTGTCTGGGGCACTCTTAGCAGGATGGTATTGGTTGTTACTAGCCTATTGCAAACTAAGGTTTTTGAACCATGTCCTGCAGCCTTCTTTATTCTTAATGATGCCAATGCAAAGAGACAGGCCAATCAATCTTTTAATAGCTAGAAACAATCCACCTGAGCAGAGTATACTGTTACCTTCTTTTCCCCCAAAGTCCCTCCAATAAAATTGCACTCAGGCTCTCCACATAGATGCTTTAATAAACCTGACCTAAAAAAAGTTCTCATGCAATTAGGTGAAGGCAACTAACACACACAAAAAAGTTGATCAATACCTATCCCATATGCCTTTCATAGAGTCTCTTGTCATAGCTGGAGAATTCTTTGCCCTTCCAGATGGAGGAATCAGGACTGTAAGGCTATTTTTAAAAAGTTCTTAAGAAGACTGTTTATAGAAATGGGGCAGAAGGTTTGATTTCTCTTTCTTTTGGGGCTGTGGACTTTGGCAAGAACTTCCGCTGAAGCAACTGGCTCCAGTTCATGTGTGGTAAATGAGAGAATCAGACTCCCCTTTCCTTCCTCCTCCCAGTGCCAAACTCCCAAGCCTTTCCTCTGGCATATGGCAGCAGGCAAACCTGCCAGAGGTGGGGCATGCTTTTACCTTCAAAACTAAAATACTGATGGTGCATGCAATGTCCCTCTTGGCTCCAGTAACTGTATCCACAGAAATCTGAGTAGGAGATTTCCTAAGGCAAGGCTAGAATGAATTTCTCAATTGAATCGAATTCTCCCAGTGCTTATATCTCTCCTGGGTAGAAAGTCAGAGACCTAAGGTTATTTGGGAATCATTGAAGGTATTGATGCTGTACAGGAGTGGGAGAACAGATGTGAAATGGATAAACACAGAGTGAAAGAACTGTGATGATTTAAGTGCCAGGGATTTTTTTTTTTCATGAACACAGATCATATGGGTTCTTAACCTTTTTTGTGGGATGGCTCCCTTTGTCAGTCTGCTGAAGCCTATGAACACCTCAGAATAATGTTTTTAAATGAATAAAAGAAAATACATATGATTACAAAGGAAACAAATTATAATGAAATACAGTTATCAAAATATATTTTAAAAATCCAAAATCATGGACCTCTGGTTAAGCCTTGTTGGATGTCTCTTCTTGAGTTGCCATGGTCAAAAATATTTATGACCTGGTGATTGACCTTCTTTCTGGATATAAGCACCTGAACTTAGCCAAAATGATACTGAGGTGGTAACCAAACTGTCCATCAATGGATTCTGACTTGAACCATTTCCAGCTTGGGAAGAACTCCCTGAGATTGGACTCCATTTTCATGGCCATCAAGAACCCATGGAAACCTTCATGCCATGATGAAGCATTAGCATAGGATTATTAGGGAAAAAGCAAAAGGATAGAGCTAGTTATAGGCATATAGAAGGCACGTTATTTTAAATATATTGCATAAAACAAAGGATCCAATTCTCTGGAAGCCCTGCAGAGAGAAATTTCTATTCTTCATTCCATTCATTATTTCCTCCTTGGTTCTTATTTCATTGGCCAGGGAAACATGAGTTAATTCATCTTAGGGACTGCATTTCTGTCTGCCTACAGATAGATGAGGGATCTAGGGGTGGAAGGTCAGAGATCATATGGTCCAACATTCTCATTTTAGATGTGAGTAAAGTGAGACCCAGGGACCTGAAGTGATTTGTCCAGTGTTACACAGGTAATTACGTGTTATAAATGGGATTAAACCCAAGGGCACTTCCTAAAGGGAGCCCTGAAAACAGGCAAAGGAATGCTCTGAATTGTCCTTGAGGACTGGCATTCTGTTTGATATTGTGTGTTCTGAGCACCTGACACAGGGTTTGCATATAGTGGAAGCTCAATACATATTTGGTTTTGGTGATGACGATGTTACCTCTCAGAGACTGGGATTTATGAGCTCCTTGGTCCTACTCTGGCCTCTAGCCATGATTCTGTGGGACTGGGAGAGTCAGGGGCAAATGGTGATTACCATGGTACTGTGTAGTCTGTGTGTGGAGGGACAGAATCATCCCATGTAATACAGCAGAACCCCTGCAGTGAGTACTCACACTGAGTACAGCCAAGAAGGGCTCCTAAAATGGATTCTCTCTAGCTACCAGAAATACAGGGTTGTGATAGGGTGAAGGTAGAATTAGGGAGAAAGGATTAGTCATTACTCATTGGGTGGATGAATATGCATGGGTGCCCGGCTCATTGGTCTAATCTAATTGAACCATGTTCTAAAACCACTTTGACACTTCTGAAGAGACTGTGTGGCTTAGTGGACATCAGAGGGACTTGGGTTCAGATCCTACTTTTGACACATATTGGCTATGTGACCCCAGACAACCTCTCAGTGTACTTGATGGCTCTCTAAGACTACATGTTACAGAGAAGGGTTATGTAGGAGTGTTCTCATCTGGTGATTTCCTGTATCAGTGATGTCTCAGGTCTAGTCCTTTGCCCTTGTCATTAAACACTTATTGGGTGCCTTCAATATGCAAAGCATTTCAATGGGTTCTAGGAAAAATTAGAAGAAAAAAGAATTTGGTTCTTATTCTCAAGGAACTTAGAATGTTGAAGAAATGATCACAAACAAATAGCTGTAATACAAGTTGGAATACAATAATTATATAGAAGTAGAAACAAACATCTCTGAGAGTTCAGAGCTTATCAGTTCTTACTTAGGGTGTCAAGTTGGGTTTTATAGAGAAGGTAGCACATTAGCTACCTATTTAATGATGGGAAAGATTTCAAGAGGCAGAGATGGGGAAGGAGCATAGGAGGTGGAAATACTAGGATGAGTGTGAGGACTTGTGTGATCTAGTATGGCTGGTGCAGAGCACAGGAAGAGAAATGGTTGAATGAATGCCTGAGGAATAAATGAATGAATGAGAAGTATTTGTCAAGGATTTATCAGGTATCAAGTACTTGAGTCCCAAGTTAAGCACCAGGGAAATAAAAACAACCTTTGCCTTCAGGGAGCTTATATTTCCAAAGTGGTAACACACATAGGAAAGTAGTGGCCAGAGAAGCATTGAAGGGATGGTGAGTGGGGCCATGGGTGGTCATAGCATATTCCAGAACAATGGCAAAGTTGGTTTGATCATAGTCCCAGACCTGGGGGAGTATAGGGAGAGGGAACATAGCAGAAAGTGGCTGATGAGAACATGACTGGGGAGTGGGCAGTGAAATGAAGCATAGTTAGGCTCTGCCAGTCCAGTGAGGTAGTCATTGATCAGGAAAGTGTGGCTAGGCTGGTTATGGAGGAGAAAAGGTTAAACCTTCAGGGCATGGTTTCTGATCTGCCAGGAAGGAGGCTGTCTGAGCCTGTGAAACAACCCTTGAAACTTGGGCTGTGGTCATAGTGTGGAGGGTCTTGAATTCCAGACTAAAGAGTTTGGCTGTTATCACTCCATAGTGATAAAGGCTTCTTTCAAGATTCTTGAACATCGAAGCAACATGTTGAAAGCATTATTTTATGAAGATTAGCTTGGCAGGGTTTGCATGTACTCAGGGGATAGAAAGAAAGGCAAAAGACAGTCCCTTCCCTCAACAAGTTCACATTCTAATGGGGGAGATTACACACAAACAACTATGTTCACGGCCATGACAAATGGCCAGCAATAACAGAGGAAAGGCACGAGCAGCATTGATGACCAAACCGATCAGAAAGCATCTCTTAAGGACCTGCTGTGTGCCCTGAACTGTTCTAAGTGCTGGGGATAGCAAAAAAGAAAAAACCCTCCCAAGAGTTCACATTCTCAATAGATAAAGCAACATGTAAACAAATATGTATGTTAAATATGTGTGTGTATATTTGTGTATATGTATATTGTGTTTCTGTGTGTTTCTACATCTATCTACATATAAATATAGATATATAAAATCAATATGCATAGATATATAAAATATATTATAATTAGATAATATACAATTATGATATGTAGATACATTATAGATCGATAGAGAGATAGAGAATTATAGACAAACATACACACATAGTAGATGGAAGATAATTTCAGAGGAAAGGCACTAGCATTAAGGGGGGACCAGGAAAGGTGTCTCATGATGGGATTTTTAACTGAGACAAGAAGGAAGTCAGGAGGTAGAGGGGGAGAGAATTCCAGGCTTGGAAAGCAGCCAGTGAAAATGCAAAGTCAGGAGAGGGAGTGTTTTAGGAGAGAACAACAAAGGGACCAGTGTTATTGGATCTTAAAGTACTTAAAGGGGTTGGTTGGTTGGTTGGTTGTTGTCCTTCACGTTCAAAGATGACCAAAATGACACC
Organism: Pseudochirops corinnae; assembly: GCA_028646515.1. Lineage (NCBI taxonomy): Eukaryota > Metazoa > Chordata > Mammalia > Diprotodontia > Pseudocheiridae > Pseudochirops > Pseudochirops corinnae. The sequence goes on from CM053587.1 coordinate 5,678,328, forward strand.
ACTATGTTGGGGTCAAGGTACGGTGTGTCTGACTGTGGCTGATCGGACCAATAAGAGATTGGAAGGTCCTACCACAGGTCAGGCACAACTAGTCCATGTAAACTTAAAGGGGAGTAAGGTGTCACAAGATAACAATGGTAGGAAGGGGCCAAATCATGAAGGGTTTTGAATGCTAAACAGAGGATTTTATATTCAATCCTGGACATATTTGTTGACTCTGTGTGTGTGGGAGGGGGGGTGGATGTGGGTGTGGGTGTGTGGCGACATGGTCAGATCTGGGTTTTAGGAAGATCATCACTTTGATAGCTGAGTGGATAAAGAATTGGAGTGGGGAGAGACTTGGGACGGAGAGACTTGGGACAGATAGACTAACCAGCAGGCTATTTCCATCATCCAGGTGTGAGGTAATAAGGGTCTGCACCAGAGTGGAGGCAGTGTCATAGAGAAGTAAGTATATGGAAGGGATTTGGGAAAGTAGAATTGACAAACTCCAGTCTCCTCACCAACCTGACTACCCCTCTTGGAACATGCTCTAATCCAGTCAGTGCCTTCTGGCATGAATAAGCTGAAATCGAACTGGGTGAAAAAGTTACTTGTATTAGGCTACACATGAGACTGTCAAAAACAAAGGAAAACAAGACCCAACTCTTCATTTCTTCAAGTGCACCTTGCACATGTACAACACATGTGCTCCTGAGAGTTTGTTTGGAAAAGGAATTTCTGTAAATAAATCCTGTCATGTTTTGAAAGTACTAAGGGAATTTGCCACCTAAAGGAATGCTATAGGGAATTATTTTAATTTAGTTGTTTTATAAATTGTGATTTATTTAAGGTTTTCCTTCCAAAGAACTAACCTTGTAAAGATGGGCTATTTGACAGTACAGGCAGCCAGGTGGTACAGTGATAGAGTGCTGGGTGTGGTATTGTGAATACTTGAGTTCAAATCTGACCTCAGACACTTTCTAGTTGTGTGATCCTGAGTAAGTCACTTAACCCTGTTTGCCTCAATTTCCTCACCTATAAAATGAACTGAAAAAGGAAATGGCAAAATACTCCAATATCTCTGCCAAGAAAACCCCAAATGGGCTCATGAAGAGTTGAACACAACTGAAAACAACAGAAATGCAAAAAAAATTTGACATCGAAGTCCCCAGACTATGTGAAATGCTACAAATGTCAAGGAGACTAAAAACTGGGGGGGGGGGGGGAAGGACCATTGGATTTGGTAATTAGGAAATCATCAGTGATCTTAGAGATTGAAGTTTCACTAGAGTTGTGGGAAAAGAAGTCAAATTGCAAGGGACTAAGGGTAGAATGGGTGGTAAGGAAGAGGAAGAAGATTCCAGGTATTTCTAAATATCTAGACATTTGGATGATTGACTGCAGCTTTGACTTTTCATCCAGATGTTCTACTGTCCCATTGACTCAGTCTAATTCAACATTGGCTGCAAAAGGCAGGAAGCATCCCTGTGGGAGACCAAAGTTTAGATGTATCATGTTAATAGGAACAACGTAAATTCAAGGTGCAAGACATCTTTCTGGCCTTCCCATGGGAAAGGCTGTTGAAATACATCTCAGTTTATGTAGCAAATAGTTGTCATTAAAAACCATCAAACAGAGAAGTAGCACGGGATAATGGAGAGAAAACTGGTCTTGGGGTCAGGAAGATCAATGTTCCAGTCATACCTCTGACACGCACTGACTGTTTGACTCTGCCCTCCAGGCAACTCTGACTGTGTTTTGGAATAGTTGCAGACCTGCACTGGTAGATGGAACTTTTGTTTTTGTTTTATTGGGAATTTTCTATGCCAATGAAATTACAAGCCGAAGAAGGAAGGGCAATCAAAAACCTGTTGAACTCCCGTGGCACAATAAATAGTCCTGGATCTGGAGTCAGGAAGATTCATCTTCCTGGTTTCAAATCTGGCCTCAGACACTTACTGCATGACTCTGTGCAAGTCACTTAACCCTCTTTGTCTCAGTTTTCTCATCTGTAAAATGAGCTGGAGAAGGAAATGGCAGAACACTCCAGTATCTTTGCCACAAAAATCCCAGAGTCACAAACAGTCGAACACAACTGAAACAACTGAATGACAGCCCTGCTTTCTTTGCTCCTAAGCTGTAGAAGGTAGAAAGTACCAGTTGCTTATCATCAGTACCTCAAAACTCACACCCCCATTATTCTTGTTATAAACCTGAGTTTGGGGGATGCTGGGGGAAAGGGCATCAAACCCCACTTCATCTGTTAGACTAGATGTAATTTTAAAAATTTCTTCCTTGGTTCAGCTCTCCCATTTCAGGTTTTGTGAGCCTTCAAAAGGGTTGTTCAGCAAATGAAAGAAGAGAAAGTAGAGAGGACTGATTATGCTTCTGGAATCACTCTGAGCATTTATATAAACATTGAGATGTGCAATAATAACATGCTGGTTTGTTTCCTTGACTCAAGTCTCTCCCCACTTCAGTCTTTCCTCACTCGGACACCAAAATGATATTCCTAAAATGCAAGTCTGACCATGTTATAGCCTGCTCCCTTTTCAATAATCTCTAGTGTCTCCTTATTGCCACTAGGATCAAACACAAAACCCTCTGTTTGGCTTTCAAAATCCTTCACTACTTGGCTCCCTCATTATCTTTACAATCTTCTTACACCTTAGTCCCCACTACATACTCTGTTATCCAGTGACACACACAGACCTCTTTACTGGTTCTCCAGAAAGATGCTCTCTATCTTTCACCTCTGGTGTGTTTTCACTAGCTAGCCCCCAGGCCTGGAATTCAATTCTTCCTCACCTTCACCTCCCTGCTTCCTTCATGTTCTAGCTAAAATCCCTCCTTCTACAGGAAGGAGGTACTTTTTCTGGTCTCCCTTAACTCTGGAGCCTTGCCTACCTCCAAATTATCCCTTGTGTATATCATGTGTGCATAGTTGTTTTCATGTTGTCTCGCCCATTAGATCGTCCTTTCTTTGGATCCCTGGAGCTTAGCACAGTGCCTGGAACTGTGAGCACTTAATAAACACTAGCTGACTGCCTGGCATGCTGGGTATCATTCACAGTCTGCACCATGGTCACGGCCTCTGCTCTCAAGTGTTTTAACATTCTTTGTATTTATTTGAAAAGAACAATTATTTGTTGAACTCGCCCTTTTTCAACTCTCTTGAATGTTCTCTTTTTACTCTCTAAGAATATTCATATGGAATGATGTGGTTAATGAGAAAAAGACATCTATTATTTAGCTTCTTAAGAACACACATTTTATAGTTGTATATGTGTGTGCATGTATGTAATTGTGTACTACATACTACATATATGTATCCATATAACACATTTTAGAAAGCAGTTCACTCAGGCAAAAACTAGTTAGTATCATGTCACTGTTTATTTGAGCCATGGTATGGATATTTTATACATGTGTATATATATATATATATATATTTCTATACGTGTGTGTATACATACATAGTTTATGTGCCTATGTGTGTGTGGTAGCACATTTAGGAAAAACAAAATTAACAAAACATCCCATCTTTAAGTACCTTAAAAAGGAAAATATTACATTAACATGATTCTAAGTACTATTGAATATTACTGAAAGTGACATTTTTATCACATAGCAGAAAAACAGACAAAAAACTGTGTCTACCAAGTTTTTCCTCCACCAGCCTAAATCAGCTTCTATTAACATGCATCACCATACCATGTGATTTAGGACTCCAAGATACAATATAGAAGGTAAATAGATTATTGTTTTGTTTTTCAGCAAATACAGCTTTTGTGGATTAAAATCAGGGTGATCTAAATATTAATAGATTCATTCATGTGGAGCAAAAGTCACAAATCATTCACTAAGGAAAATTGGCCTGAAGCCCAAATTCTATTCCAAACCCTGGGGGAGAGTTGTAACTGCCCTGCTAATGTCTACAAAGAGCAAGTTTCTGTACATAATTTATGTAGATGAAGTGTGCAGAATGTTTTTATTTGTTCTACATCTAACTGTCTCACCTCTGCATGAACTTCCCAAACCCAGATCGACTCCAAATACTCTTGCTCCCCTTCTCCACACTTCCCTCCAACGTGTTTGCTTTGGCAACTTTCACGTTCTTACAAACAACTCTCCCAGCGATATCAATCACTCTTGCACCCAAAGAGAAATACTGTACTCTCAATGCGATGACAAAATGAAACATGTTTGAGGCAAACCATGTGTTCCCGCGTGTCCGGGATTATGCTGTTTGCTCAAGGAATACGTTCCTAATGTGTTTGGCTTCTGTTACCCCTTGTGATTGCAGTTTTCATTGTCTCTTTCGGAATTTATGATTTCAGAAGCAACTGCTTGGACGCATTCAGTGGGACACTCTTGGAATGTGAAGCTTGAAGTCTCCACTGGACAATGTCGTTCTGTTCTCCATCACTGTCAGGGCTGATTCTTACAAAGAAACCTGTTTTAGGAGAGGGAGTGGGATTCTTCTAGTTGGAATTTCAGGCAAACGGTTAACCTCAACTCCACAATGACACAGTTTGTTTTGTACCAGTTCTAGGTTATGTCGCATTATTAGGGCAGAAAGTAATTTCTTACTCTATCAGTAAGGCAGTGCCACATTGTAATAATAATTGTGCTGGTTCCAGGTACTTGACTGACATTATTCATTCGTTTTCCCGGCATGCCTATAAGACAGTCAATGTTATCACTGCCTTTTTTACTGGGAAAACAATCAGAATGTCCTTTTAAAAGCCAGGACCTATCAACTAAAAGAAGGGGTTGGAGCTGCTTAATAATTGGTAGTTAGCTGCTCCTTATAGTTCAGCCTCTCTTGCCCAATTCTGTCTTTCCTCTCTTTGGGACTGGTGAAGCTGGAAGTTCGTTCCAAGGCTATTTGGTACGCTATCTATGCTTCTTCAACAGGTGCCATGGCTTCCTTTCCTCAGTACAAGGTAAATGGCTAGGTGGCTCAGCAAATAGAGCACTGGTCCTGGAGCCAGGAGGATCTGGGTTCAAATCCAACCTCAGACACTTGGCATACTTGCTAACCGTGTGACTTTGGGCAAGTCACTTAACCCCAGTTGCCCTCCAAAAAGCAAAACACAAATAAATGTCTCTTGGCAGCCCTGAGAAACACAGGGATAATTTTCTCAACATCTTCCTATGTTTTTAGGCCTGAGGGCTGGGAGGCAAGGAGAGAGACAATCCTAAACCACAAACAGAATAAACAAATTTTCCAACACCTTCGATTTGATGATCAGCTTAAAAAAAAGTTACCTGCTTCTGCCCGCGTAAATGAATGAATCAAAAATACACTGAGCGTTAGGTCTCAGTCATTACTGAAGTCGGATCCCTTAAATGGTCCCATTATTTGGATTCACACCGTATTTCCACTGGGCTGGGAACAATAATGACTGTGTTTTACATAATTATAACTTCAAAAGGGTTCATTCAGAATTATGTGACCATTTGGTGGCATTCACTGTTTTTGTGGAACCTCACCGCCCCTACTATTTGCTAAGAGCTGGGGATAGAAAAATTGAGAGTCCCTTGCTTTAGGGAATTCCTATTCTGATTGGGGAAAACAGCACATAAAAGAAAGGTCACTTTCAGGGCAGGTAGAGAGACCTTGTAATCCTAGTAGGGATAGATGTAGATGTGTGTAGTAGGGTAGATGGCAAGGTCCAGTGGTCTGTTAGGTTGGATGACAATTCCAGAGAACTGTAGGTCAGAGAGGCAGGACAGATAGGAAGGTTTGTAGCCCTTAGGAGGCAGGGGCAGGAATGGGAAGACCCAGTGGCCTCCATATTATTGGAAGGAATAGGGTTTCATCTCCTTTAGGCAGAATTATGGAAGAGAGAGAGGGGAGGGCACTCCCTGGTGGTGGCAGGTCTTTTTGCCAGTCAGCCTTCTAGGGTATGATCTGAGATAGCTGGCAGATAGAGGAGGGGGCTGACAATGAGGCAAGATGGGTAAGGCCATCCCAGTGAAAAAGCTAAATCAGAGTTGGGAAAAGGGCCTATAGACCCTTTTGGCCGTGTGACCAAAAGGGCTAATTCTTAAACATAAATAAATAGAGAATTCATCTTAAAAGTTAGGAAGAGGAGTTACGGTAGTGCTGAGACTGGGAACACCCTTCTTGATGTCCCCCACTGACATGATACAGCTGCCTCCAGTGCAGAAGTTGCCAGAGGTGAGTAGCTGCTCTAAGCTATGGCTTATCTGGTCAGTTAGGGAGGAAAGGTCAGAACTACCACCTTTTCCTCCAATACCACCGCGAAAAATCCTTTGGGATCCTGAGTTCACCACTCCTGAGAAATTGTAACAAACCCTTTGCTCCTTCTCAGACCCTTTTCCTTGACTGGCCTGGTATCTGACTTTGTGGATCCTGGTTTGACCTTGGGCTCTTATTTATTCTGTTTCATTCTAATGACTCATTGTTGTCCTTCCAGTACATGGACACTTCCAGGCTGTGTTGAATAATTGGGTCACTGATCTTGGCCCATTTGTTCTAGTCCAGGCCTGCACAACTTGGCAATAGATAAGGGCCAAAATGAAAAGAGGCTAAACTTCTTTGTGCTGCAGATAGGTTAGACTAGAGACAGCCTGACGATGGTTGGTTGTCGTGGGTCACATGACAACCAGGAGAGCGTGCATAGTGGCAACCCTAATATTTTTTGTGGGCTGCCCAAAATCCTTCGGTGGCTGCAAGTGGCCTGTTTTAGCCTGTGGACTTTCTTGGACTCTTCTCTATTTGACCTGAGACCCCTCCCACACTGACCACTTACTCTCAGCAATGTGCCCCAGGATATTCATCCCTCCCATTCCCTCCCCTCCAAGGTCCAGCAAAGCCAAGAGGGGCAGAATATGCTGCCCAGAAAGAGGAGAGACAGCATGTTCCAGAGGAACTGGCATGTCATCTGATGTTTATCACTGGCACCAATACACTGTTGGCTCCAGAGGAATTGAAACAAACTTTTTTTGTGTCTTATCGACACTAACATCTACCTCATGTGAAATCCTACACTAAGTACTGGGGATAAACAAGGCAGAAGTCCTGGTCCCTGCCTTCATGGAGTAATTGGAGAGACAAGGTGTATATATGTGTGTGTGTGTGTGTGTGTGTGTGTGTGTGTGTGTATGCATATAAATATATGTGTGTATATATAAATATGTATGTATATATATAGAGATAGAGAGAGAGAGAGAAGGTATACATACACACACACGCACACAAACACACACACAGACACTCACACCAAAGGACAACCAACAATAAAAGGCAACATGTGCCAGGTGACAAATGCGGATAATAAATGCTCGAGGGGGTCACAAGAGGGAGGAAGTTGTAAGCAGCGTGACACAGAAGCAAAGGCTAGTCCTGGAGTCAGAGGGTCTGCGTTCAAAGCCTAGCTCTGTTTTGGGCAAATCCCTTGACTTCTCTGTGTCCCTTGTGGTACCTGGGGTCTCTCCTAGCTCCGAATCTGTGGTGCCAGACTGGAAAAGCTCCAAGGAAAAGACAGGACAGGCCTTGTCTCAGCGTCCCCACACCAAGTCTCCCAAACACTCGTGCCTACAGCCTTTCCTCTGTGCGGGGTGGGCGGGGTTACCAGAAACCTCATTGTTTCTAGATTGCTTGAATCTTTCCCATTCCCATATTTCAGAACCTACTGATGTACTGGTAACATGGGCGTGCTATTGGTGTCCCTTTCTGGAGTGACAAACATTAGTAAAAGAGAAACTTTATTGCCGAGGTCACTGAGTGAAAGTGAATCGAGGAGACAGTGAGGCCGATGACTTTACAGACGGCCTCACTTAAACCCAATTCACAAGCAAGTCAAGCCAGCATCACTCCAAGGTGATGTCATTGGTTCTCTGTCCCTTAAATTCAGACAGTTCATCGGGTATTTGCTGGGAAGAGACATTGTAAGCCTTGGGCAAGGTTGGAAAAGTGTGCTCCTTTTCTGTTAGCTGTGAATCAATCAACGTGCATTTATTAATCAATGATCATGTGCCAGGCACCATGCTAAGCCTAACAAAACAAAAACAAAGGGTGATACTTCCCTGCCCTCAAAGATCTTCCTTTCAAATGGCCACTGAAGAAGGAAACAAACACTTATTAAATGCCTGCTGCATGCTGGGGACTGAGCTGAGTGCTTTACAAACATCTCATTTGATCTTCAAAACAACCTTGGAAGGTAAACTCTATTATCATCCCCACATTTTGCAGTTGGAGAAACTGAGGCAGAAAGAGGTAAAATGACTTGGCCCAGGTTCCACAGTCTACACTTCATGTGATTGTGTTTCTTTATCATCTAATAAATGACTATATGCCACAGAGAGTGGTATTTTCTATCACAATAACATACGTGAATTTAAAAATGATCTTAAAAATGTCCTTGGTTGCACCCCAGACCAAGCTTGGTCTCCCTTGTCTGCCTCTCCTTCCGACTCCGAAGCACGAATGCAGTTTTGATGGCAGTTCTTTGCTTGTCTGTTTTCATTTCGGGGTCAGACTCAAAGCTCCCCCTTTCACATTTCATACGGACACAGAGAACCGTCTTCGATCTGTCGAGGCACGCATCAAAACCAGACAGATGGTAACCTCAGAGTCAGTGGAGTCTGGACATGCAAAGCCCAGTGCAAACAAAGCAAGTCTAGGAAGCACAGTGAGGAGGAGACTCTCGCTTTCTAACATCTTTCCGATTGTGAGGCCCCAGACTGAATGGGACATCCCGTAAAAGGGACTTGGCTTGTGGTTTCTACATGTAACAATACTATTTCTACATCTCAGTGTCATGTTGGTTACATACCATTTGTTTAAAATATTTACCTGATGATTCACTATGACTCCAAGAGCCTTTCCCACCACATTTATTTGAAATCAGTCCTATCCAACGCTAAATACTCGTGTTTTGTTTTCTATTGATAGACAAAGTGAGTTTATGCTTCCCCAATTGTCTTATTTTGTCCTGCTTACTTAAAATTTCCTAATTTCACTTTCAATTAGACTCTTGGCCTCCAAGGTGATAAGCCCCACCTCCCATCAATTGGTGCTGTCTACTACTTCTTTTAGCATAGCCCCTCCAGATCTCCATTTTTATCCTACTCTCAAATATCAAACTATTGCTGCTTACCCTTAGGGGGACCATTCTTTTGCCCACCTTAATTTTACAGAGATGACACTAAACCACATTTCATTAAAAATCAACATGACAATTAGGACTTTATACATTCCAATTATTTTATTTATTTGTACTATAAGTATTTTTTTTGGTTTGTTTTCAGGTGTGACCCAAATGAGTCTGGGGTTGTGCTTTTATTGTGTTTATTATTATTATTTTTTTAAGATCAGACATGGTATTTGTCCCTTTCTGGCCCTCCATTAGTATTCCAATGGTTTAAAAATCACACATAAAATTCTGCAATTATTTGAACCAAGTCCATTTTAAAATTACTTTGGGATATAAATCGCCAGAATTGGACATATTCAGTTGATTTAAGGAACCTTAAACTTGCTCAGTCTCTGCAAGAAATGGAGTGTAGAAAGAAAAAGAGTGAAGGGGAAACACTGCATGGGGTAGGGGTGGGGGGCTTGTTAACAGGTAGAGGGATACTTCGTAATTGTTTGGAATTGTCTTTTAAAAACAACAATAACAAAGCTAAAGAGTGGTTTGGGCTTCTGGGAAAGGGCCCTTGGGCCTCAACTTTCCACGACAGAAATCGAGTGAAGATAGATGCCTGGTTTTTCTCTTTGTTGGCTGGCCTAGAAGAGCGTGGGTAGTCCGTTCCTCCCCCCACCTCCCACCTCCCCCCCTCCCCCTTCTTCATTTGGCCGAGGTATAACGCACGAAGCTTCTAGGGGCTTTGGGGGACATCTGGTTATGTTCTAAGCGCAATATGCAGAAAGAGGGGTCTTGGGAAAGCGTCTTCCAGAGTCTAGGGAAACATCTCCTGAGTGACTAATCTCCAGAGTCTAGATTCAATAATCCCGACTGCATCTGGCTTCGTCGCAAACCTAATACGGCAGCCTCTATGGTTGCGCGGGAAGTCTCCAGCCAAACCGAGCCCTTGTAAAAATAAATACTCATCAGCAAATATTTTGATTAGTTAAAAATGTTCTAAATGTCTAACCTCTCGCTCCCCTCCTCCCCCCAGCGCCTAAGCTAATAATGATTACAGCGAAGCGAAAAGACTCCCACCCGGCCCCGAAGGTGGGGGAACAGCTTGTCGCTGCATGGAGAGGGAGTAATGGAGGGTGCGGCGGCTGCGCTGGCGCTGGCATTGGCGCACGGCTTGGCCCTGAGCCTGGTGAAGAAGCAGCTTCTCCCCGCTGGTTTTTCTCTTTCCAGTGCCCCCGAAAGGTGCCTCTGCCCGCTTGGGCTGAGTGACAGGGCGACAGTAGAGGCGGCTGCGAGCCAGGAGTCTTGGCTTGGTTCCCTGGGGCGCACCTGGAAATGGCAAGGATGGTCCCTGCCCACTGCACGGTTTCCAGGCGCCAGGTGTAGGGGGTACGGTGGTATAGGGTGTGGGTGGGAGGGAGGTCAGCTTTGACCTCGTTTTTTGCCTTGTGTTTCCAAGGAAAAGAGTGAGGCAAAGGAAGTCCCAGGCCACTGCCGACTCTGCACCCTGTCTTCCTCTCTCCTCACCGGTTGCGCGGGACCCGCAAGGCGAGCCTACCACCCCGGGCCGCCCGGGCTCCAACGTCGCGGCGGGCGGCGGGCCACAAACTGAAACCTTTCTGCACTTATTTCCCTTAAACTCTTTATTAACTCCCCCCAAAGAGGGCCGCTGCTGCTGCCCCTCCTGCACCCTGGTGGTCTGGCTCCTCCGCGCAGCACACATGCTAAACAGATTAACATGCCTTGGCTGACCCACGCTTCGCAACCCGGGGATAGGGTTTCTGCAGCTCCATGTGGAAATTAACCTATCTGGATCCGTGGTCAGCTGCGGCCGGGCAGTTCCAGCTCAGAGCGGGCAATCTAAACAAACCGAGGCTGCTGGCTCCCTTTGTTACTCTTGCCCCCCCACCCCCACCCCACCCCCCTTCCTGGCCAAATATTTATTGGAAAAAGGGTTCGCCTCTTTGGCCCAAGGTAGGGCACATTTCTGAGCGGTCTTTATTTGTAAATGATTTTTGGCAGGTTCAGACTCTCTTAGGAGGGGATGTCACGGAACCCAACCAAGCTCAATGGTTCCTTCAGAAACGGCAAGGTTTCTCAAAACCCTGAGCAGGCTGTTTATGCTTGTACAGTGCCCCCTAACTGTCCTATTCATTAAAATATAGGTGTGTATTTTGGCTTTTCTAACACCCCCCCCCCCCCCAATTGGTTGCTTCGCTGGTCCCTCGGCGAGCCTTCCATTCCCACCCCCAACCTCGGCCCCTTCCCCCAACCCCTATCTAGTAGACTGAACAGCTTTTTCCTGGTTTTTGGTTTGAAAGAGTTGCAGATTGGGTGGCCTGGAGTGAACTGGGCCTGGGGTAACTCTTAAAATGACCTTGGCGGGCATCCTCTGATTCCAAAATGTGCTTGCAAGCTGCCTCAACCTTTGGGAAGTGGGCCCTGGAGGGACTGAGGGCTCTGCAGCCGAGCTTTCCTCCTTTTTTTTTGCTTAATAATTTAACCCCTACTTTAAAAAAAAAATACCTTTGCTTTCCCACAATTTAATCAGTGTGAAGCAGATGAGGTTTCTGTCATTATGTGAAATGACCTTGTGACTGGCCAGGGTGCTCTTTGTGGCCCATGTGGGGCCCTGCTCCTTTGTTATCTCACTCTCAATGCAGAGTTTTGTCTTTGGGTTATAGCAGCAGGGCGATTTAAAAATAAATTTTGAATAAATTTTAAGATATCCAGGGCTTTATTTCCCCCCAGAGACTGTTGCTATTCATGACTCTACCAGATTTTCTTTTTTTTTTCCAGAATGAATTCTCTCCCGTTTTGGCCAAACGAGTCCCAGGTTGTTCTTTCTGTCACTACTTTGTGGGCTAGCTAGGAATCCCCAGCTTCAAATTGTGCATCCAGAGTCCTAGAAGTGGGACTCCTGCTGGCCTTGGTTGCAGGCTCGTTCAATTTCCCCTTCCTGCTTCCTCAGCCTCTGCTCATCATTTCTTCCAGCCAAGTGATGGAGCAGCTAGCATTGCTAGTGGGCTGGCTGCACCCAAAGACTTAATTGTTGCTAATCTTGCCTGGGCACTTTTCCCTTGTAAGTGTGACTCAGCAAGGATTCTGGCTAAACTGAGCAAGAGACAGCTGTGATCTTGTGGCAGGCAGTCCCCCAGCCATAGAGAAGGTTGGACTCTGGAGAGCTTGGGCTGAATCAGTAGCTGTATATCACATGGTACTTCAATATGACGGCTCCCTGAGGGACAAGGACCTTTATGCTTCCCTTTCCTCCTTTGTCAACCACTGCATCCCCTTAGGACAAGTAGGCTCTCAAGGAAGAATAATCATTTTTTGTTGTTTTTTTGTAGCTCTTAAGCTTTCCAAATGAATCAGTTACCAGTTTGTGCTGTGTTTTATATCTGGTTCTTCCTTGAAGCCCAGGGAACAATGGACTAGGTTTGCAAGTTAAACAAAAGGTCATCAAAACCCAGCATCATAAATGAGCAACATCTATAAACCATATTACGACCATCATGATGCAGCTAGGTTTGCAGGTTCTGGCGGCAGGAACCATTTGTCTTCTCAAGAAACCTACATTCAAGAGCTAAAAGCAACTCAAGGCTTAGGTCGCTAAAAAACTGATCTTTTGTAATACTTGTGGACCTCTCAGACCTCGTATGCTTCTGGAATACTTTGTCCGAGACCAAATGCTTTGTCAGGGACCAACATAGCTGAGATGTTAAAGGCAAAGGCATTTTTCCACATTTCTCAGAAGGCAGTTAGCTTCTGCTCTGAAACTTAATTTCTTTGTTGGCAGGAGATGAAACAATATGTGTAAAGTGTCACATTGTTACCATAGAGCTAGGCCCGCAGTCAGGAAGATCTGCATTCCCATCCTGCTCAGACAATTGCTTAGCTATATGACTCTGGGCAAATCATTTAACTTCCTAAGCCTCAGTTTCTTCATCGGAAGAATGGGGATAATAAAGCACCTACCTCTCAAAGTAGTTGTAAACTGCAATGGGGTTGTAAAGCCCTTTGCAAACCTTCAAGAGTTACATGAATTGCAGTTATTGTTATGAGAAACCATTGATGAGGATAAGGACTAATCTATGGTGTGGTACAATGGAAGGAACAATAGATTGGGAGACAGAGGACCTGGATTTGAATCCTGGTTCTGCCACGTGCTGTCTCTGTGACCTGGGGCAAGTCACCTAATCTCCTTGGGCCTCAGTTTCCTCATCTGTAAAATAAGAAGACTGGGCTAGTCACTATATCTCTTCCAGATCTAAATCTATGTTCCTAATAGTCATATATTCAAGACTGCCCACATAGATCACAGATGTGGGTGCCATGCTTGTGTGTGTGTGTGTGTGTGTGTGTGTGTGTGTGTGTGTGTGTGTGTGTGTGGTGCTGGCATCAAGAAGAGCACAAAAACGAGTCGCTACTTTTGGCTTGTGTTGTGAAGGGCTGTGATGTCAATAAACACACACAGCCTCTCTCCTCCAGGAATCCCTAATCCTCCCTGTGTGGCTCTAGCCCTGTGGATAATATCATTACAGGACTAAACAAATAAACAGTCTATCTGAATCAGCCAGGAGGCACTGGGGACTCTACAGTTCCTCTCGGCAAAGATGATACAAGTAAATTTACACTAACAGCTTGGATGTTCTCCAGCAGCCATGAATAGCTGTTCAGTTCTATGGGGCTGGCCGAGCAGGGGCACCATGCTGACCCCCCAGCTCTCTGTTTGCTGCAATCAATGTGAGCTATTCAGAGCTCTGTTTTCCTTACTATCCTTGACTGGGAACATCAAGGACCAGTAACACTTTTTATGAACCCTCGGCTTAAAGAAGAAGCTTTTACTACAAAGTCAGCATATTAAACCCAATGACATGGATGAAAGGTTAACACAGTTCTGCCAGCCAGGAGCTTACCCTTATAATATGATTTCCTGCGTTCTGTTTGACAACCACTCAGGTTCACCAAAAAAAAGGGCACATTCCAATTCAGCAGAAGAATATAGCCCAGCAACCATTCATTTTTAAAGATGATCAATAAAATAGTAGATTATTTTTCACAAAAGATCCAAGTGTAACAACATCATACATGTCTCTTCCCTTGTTTAAGTTCAAAAATGAAATCTATGATTTCGTTGGACTTAAAGTGTCAACAATTCTTCTGGGATCATGGGATCATACTCTACAGCTGGCAGGGATCTTAGTGGGCATCTGGACCTGCTCCTTCATCTTTCAAATGAGGTAATAGAAGCCCAGAGAAATTAAGTGATGTCTCTTTTCATACATCTTGGACTGGGACTTGCATACTTTTTGTTTCTAGTCCCAGTCCCTGTGAACTCTAACACCCTGGGTGTGTTAGTCCTGGCATATTTTTAAAGGTAAATCTAGTAAATGACATTTAGATAGGCAGACAGAAAGGTGGATAGATGGATGGATGGATGGATGCATGGATGGATGGGTGGATGGAGAATTTATTAGTGCCTTTTATGTACCAGACATGAAATTAAGAGCTAGGGATGCAAATATGATCAAACAAGACCTGAAGGAGTTTACATTTGAATAGAGCAAAACAAGATACAGAGAGGGACTGGAAATCTTAAGGGGGTGGTGATGGTGAGGGGGAAGATGAGGAGGTAGAGAAGATCAGAGAATAAATCCTGCTGGGAGTGAAATGAACATGGCTGGAGCATATGTCAGATTAGGGACTTGCCAGGCAAGAGATGAGGTCTCTAAGGTAGAGAAATCTGCTGGGGAAGAGGTAGAATAATCCAAAGAGTGAAGAGCCCTGGCAGTAGAGCACTTTTTAATGTTTGCAAAGCACTTTACATCTATTATCTCATTTGAACTTCACAACAACCCTATATTCCTGATTGTTCTTCTGTTGAAGACCATAAAATTGGTTCATTATTGATGATGGGTTTAAACCTGTTATTCTAGACAGATAGGTCCCTGTAAGCCCCTCAGGTAGACATCCTGCTCCTTACTGTCTTTGAGCCTTTGTTCTGCTGTTCACATTATGACTAATGTTCTTTTTCCTCTCCAACAAAACAAATCCTTTACTTCCTCAAAAGTCAGTCCTGTGCTTCCCTTCTCCCCCCCCCCCAGTGAATTTGAATTACTTCATCAATATTTTCTTTTTCACAGTTTCTGTGACGTCATAATATAATACTTACATCAACAAAGCAACCAGACAGTGTTTATTAAGTACCTACTTTGTACATGGAGCTGGAAATAGAAAGACAAAAGTGAAATGTCCCCTGCTTCGTCTTGCTTGCAAATCATTTCTAGTTCTTTTGTGTCTGTCTTCTCTCCCTGGAAGGGCAGCTAGTGGAGAACAGAGTGCTGGGCCTGGAGTCAGGAAGACTCATCTCCTGAGTTCAAGTCTGGCCTCAGACCCTGACTAAGCTAGTTTATTAGCTGTGAGACCCTGGGCAAATCACTTAATCCTGTTTGCTTTGGTTTCCTCATCTATAAAATGGGAATAATAATACGGTTTCTCTCCCAGGGTTGTTGTGAGGACAAAAGCAAATACTTGTATTATTTGTAAAATCTAAGACAGTGCCTGGCATGTAGCAAGGACTAAAAAATATTAATTATGATTATTATGCACTGCATGTAATGTTTGGGGCAGCTAGGTGGTACAGTAGATAAAGTGCTGGGTCTGGAATCAGGGAGACTCATCTTTCTGAGTTCAAATCTAGCCTCAGACAATTAGTAGCTGAGTGATCCTGGGCAAGTGATAATCCTGTTTGCCTCAGTTTCCTCATTTGTAAAATGAACTGGAGAAGGAAATGACAAACAACTCCCGTATCTTTGCCAAGAAAACCCCAGATGGAGTCATGAAGAGTCAGACAGGATTGAAACAATTCAACAACAAAAACAACAACAATCTCTCCCTAGTTTGATTGTAAATTGTTTAAGGGTTGGGATTTTGGCCTCTCAACTTTCCTCCCAGCAGTGTTCAGTACAGTGCTATATATGTGCTATACAGTGCTTAATAAATATTTAAGGAAGAAGAACAAGAAGGAGGAGGAGGAGGAGGAGGAAAGACAGATACAGAAACAGAGAAGAATTACCTGCACCAAATCTGATGGAGAAAGCTAGATCTCAACACAATTCCATGGCCCTGCCCATTTTCTCTCTTTGTATAATATGTGATGGATCCTTTTCTGACCTGGTTTAGGAAGCTGATTCTTCACAAATGAATGGTGCTAATTGATATGAGAGTCACATTTGATCAAGACAAGCTAATGAATTTCCTGTTACTCAGAGATCCAGTGAACTGGATATGAATTCCTCTTAGATCATTTCTTGCTTTCTTGTAGATTCTTTCAGTTATACTTTTCCACTGATTAAAACAAACGACCCAAACATATCACCAAAATGAAGTTGTATTTTGGTTGAGAGCAAAGATTGACCTTGAGATATGCCAGGTTTCAACTCTGCACCCATGTCTAGGACCTTCTAACGCTGGAGGAAGAGCAGTATGGTTGCCAGTCTGTGGCAGAATAGCGTTTGAAATCTTGTACAGCTGGGAAGGAAATGACCAACTTTGCAAACCATTTTCCAAATTCTTAAACCTTGCAGAAATTCAGTGCAGCATGAAAATTTGCATTAGTTCCACCATTGTTTACTCATGACTCTCCACTTTCCCCAACTTTACAGTCTCCATTGCCTCCTGTCTCCACCCCTAACCCCCACAAGGCTCAAAGAACACAAGCACCCAGCTGTAGCTCATGCACTTAATTTCCCTAACAGACACAAATTTACATGAAAACCCAATGAGAAGTGAAAAGAAAGGAATGAATGAAATAGAGAGACCATTTATAAGACTTGCTTCTCATGGGCAGGAACTGTCTTCATTTCATTGTCGTATCCCAGGAGCTTATCACAGTGCCTTGCACTTTGCAAGTACTAAATAAATGTATATTAACTTGAACTGAGTTCATCTGAGGCTATGATTACCAATTATGTATTCCTGTGCATACTTAGAAATGACCTTAATTGAAGTAGTTTTTTAGGCCTCAGTTATCTCCAAGGGGCGTGGAATACTCAAGTGTTAGATCTTTCCAAAGGCAACAGGATATGGTGTATAATATGGGGCTGGACAGCTCACAAGGGACTTGGAGAATTTAGAGAAGGTTTGTAGAGAGCCATGTAAATTATTTCTTTAATAATTGGAAAATAAATACTCTAAGGATAAAGGAATTGGTGTCAAGCAGCAAGCCCCTGTGAGAGAGTGTGGGATGTGCTAGGAAGATGAAGCCACTGCTACCACTTCAACCAACCTCGCTTTGCTCCCATGGAAGCCGTCCAAGACCTTGAGCCCAAGAGCCCCAGGGACCACAGTGTCCCCCAGACCAATGGGTCTTAGGCCTCATCCAGCTCCCACAGCCATCCTCCAAGGAAGCGATTCTCGAGCAGATTCCACGTGGCAAGTTCCTTTGCAGGCACTACAACCCTTTCCCCCCACCCCTTACCTTTCCTTAGCAGCTATAGCTGCTGAAGACCTGGAACAGAAAGTTCTTACCCCATTAAGTCCTTGTCACTGTCAAATAGTTCAACATCAGAAATGACGATAGTTTTTTTATTAATTAAAATAGCATTAAAGGAGACAAATTACCACCTACTTTGCTACTGTGTTCTGAGGATGGCTTCTAGCCTCATCTTTCAACCAAAACTGCTCTCTCCAAAGTTACCAGTAATCTCTAAATTGCCAGATCCAATGGCCTTTTCTCAATCCTCATCTTTTGTGACCCCCCCTGAAGCCTCTGAGACTGTTGATCACTTTCTTCTCCTTGATATTATCTTCTCTCTAGGTTTTTCGGACCCTCCTCTACCTTGGTTCTCCTTCTGCCCATCTGATCACTCCTTCTAAGTCTTGTTGGCTGGATCTTTACTCAGGTTATGACCACTAACCATGGCTTATCCAACTACTAACCATAATAAGGCCTCCATCCTAGGCTCTTTGCTCTTTTGCCTCTAAACCAATCTGATTGACCATCTTACCAGCTCTCCTGGATTCACACAACAACATAGGTGATTCTTGGACAATCCAGCCCTAAACTCCCTCCTAACCTCCAGATTTACATCTCCAACACTTTATTGGACATTTCATACTAAATGTTCTTATATTCAACATGTCTAAAACCGAACTCATTATCTTTCTCCTTCAAACCCTCCTTTTTTCCTAACATTACTAGAATTGTGAAAGGCATCTTCATCTTCTTAGTCACTGTAAAGCCAAGCATGAGCAGCTTTCCAGAGGAATGCTGCTGTGAATAGCTTTCAAAGTTCTGATTACACAGTATAGTGAATACTCTACTCAGTAACAAATTGGAACAAACCATTTACAGAAAATCAAGGTACCGCATTCAGAATGTTACAACTTATCACAGAAAATCAAAATAAGCATTTACCATGTCACAACTCAACAACTTAGCACTAAAATAGCTGCATAGTTTTCACCAAAGTGGTCACATAGTTTTGAACAAAGTACAATCATTTAGTCAATCAGTCACTTAGTAACTCACCTCAGAAGTCTTCAGCAGCTTCATTCTCAAAATCAAAATCACTTTCTCCCATTCTCAAAATCAAAATCACTTTCTCCATGAAAGTTCCAGCTCAGCAGCAGGAGCAGCCCAGCCTTCAGGTGCTCATCTCAAGTTCTGACTTTCCCAGTTGGAGTTTTTCCTTATATACAGTATTGCTCCTCCCTGTTCAGCCCCTTGCTGTTACATCAGCAACAGGGGTTCCTACCTTCTGTTTCTTTAACAGAGGCTTAATTTGAAACTAGGTGCTAAGTACCTGCCAGCTTAGCAAAACAAAGGGACCTTCATATATCATCACCATTACAGTCACTTAGGCTCTCAACTCAGGTATCATCTTGGATTCTGCTTTCTCACCTCCCCATGACCAATTTGCGACCAAGTCCCATCAATTCTATATTTGCAGCAACACTCTTATATGGCCCCTTCCCCCATTTACTATGGCCACCACCCTAGAGCAGGTTCTTATCACTTCATTCTAAGCCTATTGTAAAAGCCTTCTGGTTGGTCCCCCTGCCTCATCTCTCCCTACTTCAGTTCATTCTCCATTTAGCAGTCAGAGAGATCTTCTTAAAGTGCAAGTCTGACTATGTCCTTCCACCCTTACTCAGCTACCTCCTGTGGTGCCCCATTACTGCCACAGTCAAAGATGAATCCCTTGGTTTGCATTCAAAGCCCTTCAAAACCTGCCCCTCTCCTACCTTTTCAGTCTATTTGAATCTACTCCCCACCCAGTTCTCTATGATTCACTAACACTGACATCTTTAACATTCTTCCCAAAGACTTTCCATCTGGGGAGCCTTCATTTTCACTGACTCTCTTCCATTACTGGAACTCTTTCCTCTTCACCTGTACTTTCTGGCTTCTGAAATTCCAGCTAAAATCCTACCTTCCCCAAAAAGCTTTTTATGATTCCCCTTTATTCTCTACTCTCTCCTCTGTGGATTATTTCCAAGTTATCCTGTGTATAACTTGTTTGTGTGTACAGTTATCTGCATGTTGTCTCCCCATTAGACTGTGAGCTCCCTTGTCTTTCTCTCTTTGGTGCCAGGCACTGGCGCCTAACAAATACTTGCTCACTGACTGACTGAGGACCCCTGGGCCGTTCCCTCTGACTTGAAGCCGAACTTCCTACATATTGCACCCTGTTAGAATGTAAGCTCCCTGAGGGCAGGGATTGTCTTTCTTTCATAGTTGTATCACCAGTGTTTAGCACAAAGCAAGCATGTAATAAATGCTTTTTTATTCATTCACTTATGTGTTCAGAGTGAAAAAGACGAATTAGAGGTGTAACTTAATTGTCAGTATACATATGTGTGTGTGTATATGTATGTATATATGTGCATATATGTATGAGAAGATGATTACACACAGGATGGGTGGTAACTAGTTGTTTTTCTTGTCCCCTGAGGACAGAGCTAAAGGAAATACATTTAAAATGAAACATGAAGGATATAAAATAAAGATTAAACAAAATCTCAGGATAGGAAGGATAAGTTAAATGTTGGAATAGATTGCCAAAGGGCACTATGCTGTACCCTTCATTGGCAGACATCTTTTTCAAAAAACACACAACTTGGTTATTTATTTCTTTAAATTATTTATTTTAAAAATTATTTTTATGTGATAATTTTGTTGTATATTTGAACGGAACAGCAAGTTGTGCATGGTAGATTTGCAGTTTCACATACGATCGTGTTAGAGAAATGCTTATTTTATTCCATAAATTAAAAATAAGATAAAAAATGACAACAGATGATTTAAAGGACACTTATAGTAACAACTGGTACTTACATTTGTGCGGTTATGCAGCACTTTACATATTTTACTTTATTGGTGCTCCCAATCACCCCATGAAGCAGGTATCCAAAGTGTTAGCATCGCCCTTTTACAACTGAGTAAATTGAGGCTCAGAGAGACCATTCAGTGGCACAGTGGGTAGAAAAATGGATTTGAAGTCATCAGACATAAGTTCAAATCCACCTTCAGACACTTCCTTACTATGTGAGCCTAAGCATGTCACTTACCTAACTCTTTGTGTTTCAGTTTCCTCATCTGTAAAATGGGAATAATAATAGCACCTCCCTCCCAGGAAGGTTGTGAAGATCAAATGATCTTCATGTGTCGAGTCCTGGTGAACCTTCCAGCAGTGTCGGAGCCAACTACGTTTAAGGAACAACCTGCGCTGATTGGTGGAGTTTGGGGGTGATCACGTCTGCTTGTTTGTATTTTTGGTCTATTTTGTTCGCATATTTGTATATTTCTTTGTATTTATTTCTCTTTGTATTTAAAATGCACTTGTACAGATAAGATAAATAAAACATTTTTAAAAGATAAATAAAAATTATAGTAAATTTAAAAAAAATGTGTGCTGATTGATAAGTCTGATCCTTCTAGTGTTAAGTAGTTTGCCCAAGGTCACACACTTCTGTAAACCAGTCCTAGGCCTTCTGACTCCCGGTCCATTGCTCTCTGGACTACCCTCACACTACCTCTCACCCTCCTTTCCTGTTTTAAAAGGTTCCCACAGGCTGATATGAAAATACTCCAATGAACTTAAGATCTTATCAGTCTGGACCATCCCTCCAGCAAGGCAGATCACCACCCATCTTTGCCTGCCCAGCCCATGAGACTCTGGTCCATTTCTTCCCTATGTTTGCTACAAGAGGGTACACCCAAAGGACTTCATTTTCTCCTGAGATCACAAGGAGATGGATATCAATATATTTGCCATAAACTGAAGAGGGAATATTTGCCTGTGTTTATGACATGTGTGTGTTACTTGTAAAATGGTACCACTAAGGTCATGATTCTTTGATAAAATGGTGTCATGTATGTAAGGGACTTTGGAAATCCTTGATTGCTCATACTGAAGAAATTTATCAAATACCTGCTATGGGTTAGACACTATGCTAGGATCTGGGGACACAGACATAAAGGAAGCCATTCCTGCTCTCAAGGAGCTCATATTTAATCAGGGGAAGCACAAATATGTGAGTTAACCCCAAGCATATGCAAGGTAAATGCTGAGTAATGGGCGAGGAGGCAGGAGGTCCCTGGTTGGGGGGACAGTTAGGAAAAGCTTTGTTGGAGCTGAGTTTTGAAAGAAGGTGGAAAGTCTAAGAGACTGTGGGGAGGGGACACACTCTAGATTTTGGGAACAGCTTGTGAAAAGAGACAAGACAAGGAATACCATATCTAGAGAATACCCATAGGCCAGTTTGGCCAGAACATAGAGTGTATGAAGAGACCTGGAAAGGTAGGCTGTAGTTAGGTGGCAATAACCTTTAAGCACCAAACTATTATGCCTGAATTTGAACCTAGAGGCCAAAAGGAGCTACAGGGGCTTAGTAAGCAGGGGAGTGACATGGTCTGACCTGAACTTTATGAATATCATTTTGGCAGCTATGAAGAACCTGGATGAGAGAGGGGAAGAGACCAAAGTGCCCTATAGAAATGTCAATTATTAAAATAAAACCAAATAGGCCTGTTAGTCCTTACGAATGATCATATCTTCCTACAAGTTCCAGATTAGAGAAGAATTATGTCTGAAGGGTTTATAAAGAACTCGTCACTTCTGTGTTCAGAATTCTTGATGACAGCATTGAATCAACTCCTAAAATGATTAAAGAAATAATCCCTTTTGTACAGTAAGTTGGCATCAGGGTTCATTTGAATCTGAGTTCAACAGGTAAGACCTGGCCAAATAACTCATATAGGAGATCAGCTTTATTTCCTTACTAAGATGTAATTAGAGAATTTTTTTCTTGTTTTCTTTGTAGGCATGACTAGGTTTAAGCTTTACCTTCACGTCTTAGAGGTGAAGAGGCAGCCACCGTGTCCAACGGCTAGAGCATTGGATCAGGACTCAAGAGGGAATAAGCATTTGTACAAGCACTTATTATGTATATTCTACCCCCTGTGCCAACAGTTGCCTCTGATCTGAGTTCAAATTAGCCTCAGATACTTCTTATGACTTTTGTGACCCTGGGCAAGTCACTTAGTCTCTCTGTTTCAGCTTCTTCATCTGCAAAATGGGCATAATAATAATCACACCTACCTCCCACAGTTATTGTGAGGATCAAATGAATTAATATCTATAAAGTGCTAAGCGCAGTGCCTGGGATGGAATGGGTGCTTAATCAATGTTTGTTTCCTTCCTTCTACTGTAGGAATGGTGTTGTATCCAACTTGTCACGTGAGGAGATCCTGTTTTGTCAGTCCTAAAGCTTGTGTTTGTCCTACCTTGTGGGAAGGTGTATCATTATGGTGCAACCTGACAAAGAAGAAACGAGTCGAATCCTTGCTGGCCCGTGAGTCTTTCCGTTCATAAAACACATAATTGACTCATTTTCTCTGGCCCCTTTTCCACTGTAAAGGAAAAAAAAGGGTTGAATCAAAGAATGTGACTGCTTTTATTGGCAAAACAGTAGATAAATCAGGGATGTAAAAATGCAAGGAGAAGGCTTGATACAAGCACTAGACAGAATCGGCTCTCTGGGTGAAAGGTTTACTCTCTCAGTTTTCCTCTTGAGACACTTAGCTTGAAGGAAATGTTTGCACTGCTCTAGAGAAAAAGTTGGCTGTGTGTTTTTCTTTTGCGTTTAGGCCACTCTGGAAGTAATTCCTATGGGTGCAATTATCTCACATATGGTGATTTAGAAAAAGCCCAAAGCAAAGGTCATTTGGATGCTTTAGGCCAGCACAGGAAAGAAGAAAATCCATCTTGGAGAATGAAATGAAGTCAAGGAGGGCTGGAGCACAACCTACAGGCGGGGGGATGGGAAGCTTTAAACTAACATAAAGTACAGCAGGCTCTGGTCAAAGACACCACTTTGAACATTCCTATTTATCCAGGAATCAGGGTTGGTGTGGGAGGGAAGAAAAACATCAAGAGGCATGGGTGTAGAGGGTTTGGATATGTAGAGATCACCTAGAACTGTGTTTGGATTGTAAGCTCCTTGAGGGTGGGAAACATCTCATGTCCTGCCATGTAATTAATTCATCCCTATTAAGCACCTGCTGTATGCAGTCCTAGGCTTTAGGAGAAACACCAACCTAAATAAGACAGAGGCATTTCCTTGGAGATGCCCACAGTGTGGTGAAAGTTGTATGACACGGATTCAGACAAATACCCACACCTACTGAGAGGCAGCACGGCTTAGTGAGTCTAAAGCTGGTCTTGGAGGCAGAAAGACCTGGGCTCAAGTGCTATGACACACAGTGATTGGATGACCAGGGGGAAGTTATGTGCCCTCTTGGTGCCCTAAGGATGACTCTGCGGAGCTGAGTTACAGAACAGTACATAATGCACATTGATACAGGAAGGTTTCACATCAGGCAATCCTGCACATTGAAATCATAGGTAAGGACAAAATAAAAGCACATACACATTGTGTGTGTATGTTTGCATATATACATGTATATGTGTGTCTGTCTTTCTATCTATCTAGCCTTGGCATCTGGCGCAATATCATATTGTATAGACATATACATAAATAATTTGCTTATATAATACATCTATATGTGTGTATGTATACATATACAATAATCTGGTGTATGTATATACCCCATCATCTTGCCCAGATGATAAAATCTCTTAGTGTAGATAATGCCAGAGAGCTTGCTTCTGGGAGAATTAGGATGACCTGTAAGGGAAGCGTCTTGGAGAGCCTTGGATCACATACACATAATATGTCTATATACACACATACATACATACACACACACACACACACACACATACATTCCATAACTGGTTCCAGTGGGCTAACCATGTAGAGACACTCAAAAAAGCCTGTCAGCATGGGCCACCTCCTCTTCTGCCCTCACTTGCTCTTGGGGAATCACTTGTGATGTCTGGTGAGAAACATGTTATAAGGCCCCTCGAAGATCATAGGGTCCCCAGAGAGTCTTGGTCCTATCTGGAGGGTGGAGGGTGCCTTGGCATTCCAGCATTGCAGAATCCCTGGATTTCCAATCTGTAAGTATCAGTAACCTGAGAAGTAAAGAGGGACCTTTGACAGTGACATTTGATACTTAGGACAACAGTAGCTGAGACAAGAACTCAACCAGCAGAAATTCTGCCTTTGGATACGTGAACTCACTGGGATCTATGCTATGAAGGAGCTGGGTTAAGTTTTGAATCTACTGTCCCAGTGACTGAGGCAATTATAGGGGAGAGTATGCTCTTTCTCCTGAAAACAAAGTGTTGAAGGCAGGGCAGCTAGGTGGTGCAGTGGATAGAGCACCAGTCCCAGAAGACCTGAGTTCAAATCTGTCCCCATATACTTACTAGCTGTGCGACCATGGGCAAGTCACCTAACCTTGTTTGCCTCAGTTTCCTCATCTGTAAAATGACCTGGAGAAGGAAATGATGAATCACTACAGCATCTTTGCCAAGAAAACCCCAAACAGTATCATGAAGAGTTGGCATGACTGAAAAAGACACAACAACAAGAAGAACATCAATGACATCAACAAAACAACTAGAGAGAACCCTGAGTATGGAGTTAGAGGACCTTGACTTGAATCCTGTCCCTGCTGCTTACTGGTTATACAACTCCTTCTCTGGCCTCAATTCCATCATTTCCAAAATGAGAGGAATGGAACAAGTAACTGCTAATCCATCTCACAAATGAAGGTGAGCTTGAGATCAGCCAAATTGAAATGGCTGTATTTCTGCTGTGTGAGAGTGGCTCATCATCTCAGAGTACTCCCATAAACAACATTCCAGAAGGGAGGAAATTAATTAGCTGAAACATTTTTTTGCCATTGTACTTTTCCTTGATGCAGAGTTATTAAAATAAACATTTAGTAACAGTTACAGAAATGAGAAATATGAATATCAGAATTGAAGCCCACAATTATGGTCAAGCAAATTAATGGATTACAAGGACATGTAAATGAATGACATTTGAATGTAATGGAATACTATTGCACCATAAGAAATGACAAATACGAGTGATTGAGAAGCATTGGAAATCTCTGCGAACAGATGCAGAGTGAAGTAAGTAGAACCCAGAAAATCAATATACATAATGACTATGAGAATGTAAATGGAAAACACTCACATAGAGAAAATAAAAAGCCCTGAAACTGACGTTTGTGTGATTATAATAACCAGACTTGGCTCTGGAGAAGGGCCAGAACCCTTCCCTTCTTTATAGAGGAGAGTAATTATGGGTGTAGAACAGTGGTGTCAAATTCAGATGGAAAGGGGGCCGCTAATCCATGTACAAGGATGATCCCTATAGGCAGCATAATGATGTTTTATGTTGTAGTTTTAATGTGTAATATTATCTATGTTTTATTTATTTTGTTAAATATTTACCAATTCCATTTTAATCTAGTTTGGATCTTACTCTGGAGTATTGGAGACTGCCTATTGCCGACTGCCACACCTACTGTGTGTTTGAACCTCTAGTATAGACTATTGTACATCCTCTCAGTCATGGACAAAGTGTTGGTTATTATTTCTACACTGCATTTTTTCTTTCTTTTCAGATGTTTGTTACAAGGAATGACTCACCAGGTGTGGGAAATTGATAGATCCCAAAATATGTAAAAATAAAAGGTAGATATGAAAATATGATAAAAATTGAAAAGTAAAAGTGAAAAATGAACAAAGGGAAAAACCTCAAAGAAATGGGGAAAAATCTGAAAGAAACCAGGCTGTGGGTAACTTTTAGTTAAAAATGGAACGAAGGTCTATATCACTGATGTTTTATTTCTTTGAGCTAATAAAGCATATTGATATCTGATGAACCATTTCTTCAACTTTTAGGTGGCAGGAGTAACACCCACATTAGGTGATGGATTAACAAGAAATCCTGTCTTCAAGACTGGCACAAAACTAGTTACATCATCCCCCAACTTCCTGTCTCCCAGAAGACTCAAACCTAGATACTGCTGTGCTTTAATAGACAAGGAGTTTCCCAAACATCTCCTGTTCCCTAAGCCTTAATTAGGAGACAGCTAATAGAATGACATCTGCTAAGGCACATACAGAATGGAGATTGCTGAAGTTACTTCAAAATACTCCCCATGGTCACCGGTATAGGGAATCCCAAGCACAGCAGGCTTAGGTGTCTTTCAAACTCAAGGTGCACTCCTTCAATGCTAAAGAGGTGGCAAGATTTTTTTTTCCAGCAACAGGTGTCAAGTGCTGAGAAAGTATGACTCAGATTCTCTTCTAAAAGAAACATTCAGGATTTTCCTCAAGTGTTTGGTGAGGGGGTGGAAGGGTGAGGCATCCAATAGTTTCCAGGTGCAGGCCAAGGGTGGGAGAGAGGGTGGAAATAGAAGAAAACACAACTCAGTGTTTATCTTGGCATTATGGTGAGCCATTGAATTTGAGAGCTGGAAGAGCTCTTTGTGGCCCTGTAGTCCAGCCCCTTCATTTCCCAGAGAGGTTAAGTAACTTGCTTATGGTCATATAACTACAGCAGACCAGGACAGAAACTTGGGCTTCCTATCTCCTGGTCCAAGATTTTTCTTTTAAAATTTATTTCCTCTCTCTTCCATCTTCTTTTCCTCCCCCAGTGAGAAAAGAAAAAAAAAAAGAAAGAAAAAGAAAACCGTTGTGACGAACAGCCATGGTCAAGTGAAACAAATTCCTATACTGTCCGTGTCCCAATAATATATGTCCCATTCTTGCACTCCGCCAAGACTGTCAGAAAGGGGGAAGCAAGGTTCAATGTCAGTCCTTTGGAATGCTCACAGGTCATTGCATTGATCAGAGTTCTAAAGGATTTCAAAATTGTCTTTAAAGTGTTGTTATAGTACAAATGGTTCTAATTCTGCTGACATCACTCTACATCAGTTCGTAGAAATCTTCCCAGAGTTTTTTGCAAATGTCTTTTTCTTCATTTCTTATGACACCAGTGATACTCTATTTCACTTATTAACCATTATTTGTTCAGCCACCCCCCAATTTGATGAGCTCTGCCTTAGTTACCTGTTCTTTGCTACTATAAAAAGAGGTGCTATAAATGTTTGTACGCATATGAGTCCTTTTCCTCTTTTTTTGATCTCTTTGGGGCATAAACCTAGCAGGGGCCAAAAGATACACAGTTTAGTAACTTTTTTGGTCATGCATCTAAAATTCTTTCCAGAATGGATAAACTAATTCACAGATCCACTAACAGTACACTAATGTTCCTGTTTTTCTACCAACAATCATCGTTTTCCCCTTTTAGCCATCATTGGCAATCTAATGTATATGGGGTAGAACCCTAGAGATGCTTTAAGTTGCATTAATTATTAGTGATTTGGAGCATTTTTCCATATGGCTATTGATAACTTATGGCAGTTAGAGAGCGCTGGGCCAGGAAAACCTGAGTTCAAATCTGGTCTCAGACACTTACTAGTTGTGTAACCCTGGGTAAGTCATATACCCCATTTGCCTCAGTTTCCTTACCTGTAAAATGAACTGGAGAATGAAGTGGCAAACCTCAGTATCCTCAGTATCTTTTCCAAGAAATCCCCATGGGGTCACAAAAAGTCAGAAATGAATGAACAATAACAGCATCACTTGTATTTCTTTCTCAGAGAACTGCCTCTTCCTTTCCTTTCGCCATTTCTCTTTTGTGGAATAGCTCTTGTTCTTATAAATTTGATTGAATTCCTTATAAATCTTGGAGACTAGACCTCCAGGGTTCTTCCACATTATTCTGTGTTGCCTTTCTAAGTTCAGAGTGTGGTGAGATTGAGGAGAGAGGAAATATGTATGGAGAAGAAAATTAAAGGCTGGAAGAACCACTCTCAGGAGGTCTTGGGAAATCAGCGCTCACTCCAGGACTGAGTTTCTAAAGATGACTTGGATTCTAATGATGGCTGCTGTCCCTGTAGCCTTTAAAAATTTATGTAGGACACCTGTGCTCAGAAAATTTCATCCAGGAGACAAGACAAGGGGAAGCAGCTAGTTTCTCCAAGTCATTTTGAATCTCTAAGCCATCATAATCATAAACACAACAATTACTCAAGTCTAAGTAATGCTTTCTGGTTTGCAAAAAGTGTTTCCCAAAATAGTCCAGGTAGGTTCACCGGCACCATTTGTACCAGCAAGTACCCTAGCACACCTAGGGCGGCTACTAGCACAGGTTCTTAGATCTGCTTTTCTAAAGGAAAGCAACTCAAAATGGGTTAACGGTTTCACTTTA
>CM053587.1:5707641-5750087 GCA_028646515.1 Pseudochirops corinnae
ATATATCAATATCAATATCTATCTATCTATCAAATCTCCAGACCACTAACAATTAAAGAAATAAAAATTAAGGCAACTGAGAGGTTCTTCCTCATACCTAGGCACACTGATGCACTTTTGGTGGAGCGGTGATTTAATGCAACCCTTACAGAAAACAATTGAGAATTATATACAAAAAAATTACTAAAGAGTTTATACCCTTTGATATAGCTATGCCACTGCTAGCTCTTATAGCCCAAAGAGATCAAAGAAAGAGAGAAAAGTCCTACATGTACAAAAATATTTATAGCAACTCTTTTTGCAGTCGTGAAAAACTAGAAGCTAAGGGGATGCCCATCAATTGGGGAATGGCTGAACAAATTGTATATAAATGGAGTGGAATGTTATTGTGCTGTAAAAAATGAGTAAATAGATGATTTCAAAGAGACATGGAAAGACGTGTGAATTGATGGGGAATAAAAGGAGCAGAACAAGAACAATTTACAGTACAATACTGTGAAAATAAACAATACTGAAAGCTGTAAGAGCTCTGGTCAATGCAGCGACTCTCCATGATTCCAGAGGAACAATGACAAAGCATGCTATTGACCTTACTGAAGGATGATGAGGCACATTTTTGCCAGCAAGGGAATGTGTTATACTTGACTATGCATATTGTTACAATTTGTTATTTTTTCCCCACTGGATCACGGGATGGCAGGGAGATTAAACAGATTTTAATTCATTACAAAAAATTAATTAAAAAAAATTCAATGGTGGGTAGTGTGGTAGTAGTGGAGTGACTCAGGTTTTTCCCTTTTGCACAAGGAAATCAAGTCCAACTTCACAATTTCACTCAAAATGCCTTCTTTGTCTGTTTATATGGTGAGTAGTGTTATACAGGGGTCACTGAGGTCTCATTTACAAATCTCAGTGTCTTGCCACCTTCTTTGCCCTTTTCTTTCCTCTGAGATCCAGTCAGAGGATTTCCCGTGAGCTTCCTACTGTGTGTTTTTTATTTTGTTCTTGGAGTTCAACCCCACCTCACTGCTGTTAACACTCAATAAACACTGCCCCTCCCCCCTTTTTGGAGTCGTTAAAATTTAATAGTGGATTATACAACCCCTCGGATGGAGCATCCCACGTTGGCTTTCCATGCTCTGGATCAGATAATCATTGTACCATAGCAACTTGGAAGAGAACACAGACCTAATTCACTTTCATAGCTACCTGGGGAGAAACTTAACTTAAATAGTTCAGCTCAGTAGAAAACAGCCCCATCAGTTAAAAAGAAAACAAAAAACAAAAACAAAATCCTGAGAAACACTGACACGTCTTTCAAGCAAGCTAATAACATTTTCTTTACTTGAAAAAAATGTTGTAGATTAGAGATTTAAAGGAAAGGGAACAAATAAGAAACTCTTAATAATTAAATGAATTGCTATCATCTATGCCCTTTTCTAGGGTTTTTTTTCCCCCAGGGAATATGTGAATTTGTAGGATTCAGATATAAAATTTCAGTATTAAATGTACAAAGTACAGGGTAGAGAGGTAAAAAGGGGAGCTAACTTTTGTGCTCTTCACAATAGAAGATTTTTTTAAAGTTTTTTTAAATAAAAAAATAATATCTACCTCCACAGAGACTTGAAGACCATCTACTTTAATGGTGGATTCCATCTGAGTAATTCAGTTTCACTGTAACTGTAGCATTTATGCTATATCTACACTGATCAAGCAGAATCAGAAACTATGCAACAATTTAGTTAATTCCATCAAACTGGACAGATGTTTAAAGCAAGGGAAAAAAGAAACAAAAAAAACCTTTTTAAGTTATGCAAACTATATTCATTGGATGTAAATTAATTAAATCATAGGTCAGAACCTCTCCCTTCCCCTTAATCTCTACCCCCAAGCCTAAACTTTGATGGAGATAATGGGGGTGGGGTGGGGTGGGGAGGAGAAAGTGGTTTTTATCTTCTGGGTACTAGAAAAAGCAAGAATATTGCTCAAGAGTTAAAAGAAGTGGTTAATTTATTGTTACATTCAGTAAAGCAGTGGGAAAGCAGCTGACGTCATCCTGTGATTCTGAAACATTTTTGGTTGCTTTGGATGAAAGGTAAATTTTCAATTCAGGGATGTCTTCTCTGGGTCCCAGTTGCAGGCACAGTCCTTGGTGCAGAATAAAGAAAGACACCAATTACAAAGAGAATGGAGATAATTATAATTTAGGAGATCTGTCAGAGGCCATATTTTCCCTAATTATTTTATGCATTTATGCTGAAAGAAGAGAATTCTTCAGTCACATTTTTTAAAAATGTCAAGTAAGTTTATTACTTTGCCAATTTTGATTATTACTAGGAAGAAAGTGAAAAAACCAAAGGTTTTTTTTTTTTAAAGCGGGGATTTTTATTTTAAAAGCAAACATAATTTTCTTTCATTTATCCAAAATTCTGATTTCTTGTCAATTTAGGCGAAACATTTCCCTTGGGAAGGGAGAAATTCTGTGATTTTTAAATAGTAACAATAAACAAGCTAATATTGTTCAAGAAATAAATCCCCCAAATTTTAAAATATTTTTTATTTCATTCAGTTTTTATGTTACACACTGACTTTAAAGTAACTTTCTCTCTGTCCCAAAGCCTTCCCTTATACCAAAGTAAAACAATTGAGCAGAAGTAAAGAACAACTACCTTGGCTAGGGTATGTGACATGTGTTTCACCATTGGTGTCCAGGGCCAACGTTGGTCACGACATCAAATGCCGATTCTGATGACTTTTAATGTGGTTTTCATTAACATTTTGGTGCCAAAGGCATATGTTGCACTCTTGGTTCTGCCTCAGTCCATCAAGTCTTTCCACGTTTCTCTGAATTGTTCAGATTGATCATTTGAAAGGATTGTAGAATCACAGGCTTAGAGCTTGAAGGCACCTGAGAAGCCATCCATTTCAGTCCCCTTGTTTTACAGATAAGGAAAACGAGGCACAGAGAGGTGGAGGCAAGGGCACTAAATGGCAGAGCCATAATATGACATTACACTCCTATTACCATTTGTTCAGCTATTCCCCAAATGCTGGGCACATTTTTGTTTCCAGTTTTCACTACTACAACAAATATTATTATGATTATCTTGATGTTTATAGAATTTTCTTTCTGTGTTTGACTTCCTTGGGGGCATATATGCTCAGTAGTGGGATCACAGGATCAAAGAATTGATTTTTAGAACAGTGGGTCTAATTCACAGCTCCTTTAATAATGTATTAGTAGTCTGTCTTCCCATAACCCTTTCAACATTTATTCTCTTGTTCTTGTCTTTGTCATTTTGCTTATTGTGAGGTAAAATCTCAGAGTTGCTTCAATTTACACCATTTCCCTCCATGTGGGTGTTATTTGCATTTTTTTCTTTTGAAGACCAGTTTGCCATATTTTTTTGACTGCTTATTGTTCAGAAAACGTTAGTTTTGCTTCAGTCAGTCAGTCAATATGCCTTTTGAAAGCTTCTATGTGCTAGGCATTGTGCCAAGCACTAAGAATCTCTGCTCTCAAAGAACTGCCCATCTAATGGAGGAGAATACAAGCAAGGAGTTACATACAAACAGGATAAACATGGGATAAATTTAAGATAATCAACAGAAGGAAAGCACTAGCATTAAGGAATTTCAAGGGAAGTTTCTCATAGAAGGTAAGACTTTAACTAGGACTTGAAGGAAGCCAAGGAAGGCAGGAGGGAGAGATGAGGAGGAAGACCATTCCAGGCATGGAGGATAGCCAGCCAATGGAAATGCACCAAGTCAAGAGATAGAGTGTCTTATTTGAGGAATGGCAAGGAGACCAAGGTCTGGTTTGCAGAGTACGTGGGGATGAGTACCGTTCAATAAGACTGGAAAGGGAGGAGGAGGAGGCCTGGATGTGAGGAGCTCTGAATGCCACCCATAACTGGGAAGATGAGAGCATCATCTTCAACATTCTGCAACATCTCTTCCAGGTAGATGTGGAAAAGAAAGGAAGCCCTGGGTAGGCTTTGCATCTAGAATAACAAAAGGGGTAGAAACAGACAAAAGACTCCCTCTATACATGCCAAATGAGGGGAAGGGATGAGCAATCTATTTTTATTAGTGATAGAAGAAACGCTGGTGAAAATACATTTGTTTGGATACAATGCTCGATGATATTCAATTCAACTAACATTTTTAGTACCTACTGTGTACAAAGCACAATCCCTTCACAAGGAATTCATCCTTTTTCATCACCCTTTCTTTAGTTACTAGTAAGAATTGATTGCCTGCTGATCCTGTTCCCTCATTTGACATTTCTGGAGAAAAATCTTCCTTCCGTTTCTTCCCCTTTCATTACTCTAGCTACAAAGCCTATGTGGGGCTCTCTATCCTTTTCCACCTCTGCTTGAAATTCTTGTTCTCATAGAGCTTACAGTCAGTAGAGAGATAAGACATACAGATAATTATAATACATAAAAAATTATTATACATGAAAAATACTTTAGGCATGACTTGACAATTGCAGGAATGCTCTGTCCCCATATGCCTAGAAGTTGGTTTGATTCTGAGCCAGCACCAGGGATGCATTTCTGGGCTCCACAACTCAAGAGGAATGTGGTAAAGTTGGAGATAAGTCAGAAGGGAGCTGGAAAGGAGATTAACAACTTGGAAAACAAGACCTAAGAGGAAAAAAAATCGAAGGAATAAGGATTACTCAACCTGGAGAAGAAAAGATGGAAAGGGGTGATTTAATGCCAGTCTTAAGTATAAGAAAAGTTCTTCCACAGAAGATGGCAACCAGCTGCATGTAGTTCTCACTGGGAATTGACCAAAATGAGATAGGCTTAAAACTTAGACTCGAGGGATTTGTGTTAAATAAGA
The DNA here is from genome assembly GCA_028646515.1 of Pseudochirops corinnae. Taxonomy (NCBI): domain Eukaryota; kingdom Metazoa; phylum Chordata; class Mammalia; order Diprotodontia; family Pseudocheiridae; genus Pseudochirops; species Pseudochirops corinnae. The sequence continues at coordinate 5,712,496 of CM053587.1, forward strand.
GCTGACGTTTATATAATGCTTTATGGTTGCATACATTATTTCATTTGATCCTCACAGAACAGTAGGCAGAGTGTATAAGGAAGAATTGTGAGAGAATGAGAAGGATTTTCACTATTGGAATGAATCACTCAGGGAGGCTATGGACCATGCCATTATTATCACCATTTCTTATTCCTCCTCCCTTTTTCTTTGTTTTTCTTCCTTTTTTTCCCTTTCTTCCTTTCTTTTTCATTCTTTCTCCCTTTCCTCATTTGCTTCTCTGTCTCCTTTTCTTTCTTCTCCTGCTTCTCCTCCATCTCCTTTTCCTCCTCTTCTTTCTCTTCCTCCTCCTCCTCCTCTCTTTTCCTTCTCCTCCTCCTCCTCCTTTTTCTTCTCCTCCTCTTCCTCCTCCTCCTCCTCCTGCTCTTCCTTCTCCTCCTCCTTCCTCCTTCTCCCCTTCTCCTCCTCTTCCTCTTTTCTGAGCTGCATTGATTGGTAAGTGAGAGCAAACTCACACAATTCAATATATTCATGTTTTCTCTCCCCATTAAGATGTGATCTCTTTGAGGGCAGGGAATGTCTTCCTTTTATATCTTTATTTCCAACATCTAGCCCAATGCATGGAAGATAGCAGGTATTTAATACATGCTTTTTCATTTTTTCTCATTCTTATTTTCTTCTTCTGCCTCTGCTTCCACTAGTTAAGTGCCTAACTGCTTATGCTATTATGCTTCGTAATGTTCAGAGTAATTCAAATGTGTAATTTAGAGGCTTATACTCCAAAGGAAAGGGTCATGATGAATATGAACATGTAAAGAACAAATCAACAAAAAGTAAAAATCTGGAAAAACAAGTATACATGACGAAAAATGTATATTTTTGTGCAAATTAAAGGCAACGAGGAAGGAGCTTTTGGAATTCAATGCTCAGCAGACTCTTGTCAGAAGGATCAATGATTTAATACATTTTTATTACCCCCAGCAGTTCCTGGCACAGTGATTTCCAGATAGGTCTTAATTACATAACTAGAGCTAGAAGGGACTTCAGAGGCCATGAGATTGTCTAGTTCAACCTCCTCATCTCACAGATAAGAAAACTTAGATTCAGGAAGTTACATGACTTTCCCAAGGTCACAAAGGCAGTAACTATACAAGGTGAGATTTGAACTCAAGTCCTCTCACTTCAGCTCTAGTGTTCTTTCTATTGTAACATGCTACCTCTGCTGAATAAATATTTAACAAATATCCAATATTTCTCTTCTAATTCAAGCAGGAAAACTTTATAGATGTGATGCAATTTTAGTGACAAAAATATCACCACCCATAATTAAAGGGAATAGGAGCATTGAATGACTTCTCAAGATTTCTTCTATTCCCAATGTCTTATAATAGCTCTGTGCTACTCCGTTTATTTTACCTCTTCTAATCCTCCTTTCTCTTTTATTTGTTCTCTTAGTTCTGTCTACCTCTATCTAAGTTTGGTCTCCCCCTCCTCCACCCCTTCATATGAGCCCTAGTTTCGTAAATCAGCATATTCCTAAGGGTTATCCTGCTTCCAGCTACTTCCTGGAAACCTCTTTTCTTTCAGAAAGGTTTTCGGTGGCTGTCCTCCCCAATGGAGAATAAGAAGGAATAAGTTAGGAACTTTAACCCTCAGAGAATTAACCACATTTTCATCTGAAATGTTTTATGCCTGATTTGTATTGTCTGTGTAACTAACTGGAGACCTTCATAAGGATCATATATTTCAGTGAACCATCCTGAGCTCTGAAAACACCATAATCGCATAATAAATAAGAAATAGGCTGAATAATGGCCCTGGTTTCAAGGGTGAGATGGCATAATTATTTCAATTTGAGAATTTTCAGAGTGAATCCAAGGCTGGGAAAGTACAAATGGACCTTTATCCTTTCAAGCTATAAGAATTAATGGTGTCCATGCTTTGCACAAAGTAGGTACTTAGCAAATGTTTATTGAATTGAATAGCCCTTGGAATCCCAGAATCCTAGGCATTAGAAGAAACTTCAGAAGTCATCTAGGACATCCTGACAAAAGGAATGTCCTTTAGACAACCCCGACCAGTGGCCACCTAACCAGGCTTGAAGACCTTTGTATAGAGAAAAGAACCCTGATTTCTCTCAAGGAAGCCCATTCTACTTTTGATTAACTCTAATTGTTAGGATTTTTTCCCCTAAATCAAACCTAAATCTGCCTCTGCAACTTTTAAGTATCACACCCAGTCTTGCCCTGTGGGGACCAACCAAAACAAATCTAAAGCTTCTTCCGGATGACTGTCCCTCAAATGCTTTCGGACAGTGACAATATTCCCCAAAGTCTTCTTTAGCCAATTAATCAATCAATCAACCAAGATGCATTTATTTATTAAGCACCTGCTATGTGCCTGTCAAAGGGGATATAAAATCTCAATTAAACAGCCCCTGTCCTCAAGGATCTTGCATTCTAATGAAGGAGAAAACATGCAAACAATAAAGGTAAAATAGGACATAAAAGACAGTGTAAAAGTGGGAGATAATCTCAGAGAGAAGGTACTAGAGGGCAGGAGCGGAGAGAAACCATAAAAGACCTCTGGGGAAGATGGAATTTGAGCTGAGATCTGAAGAAAGCCAGGAAAGCAAGGAGTTGAGATGGGAAAGGAGAGCATTCTAGGCAATGAGGAGGAATGCAGTCAAGAGATGAAATGGGGTATATGTGAAGAACCTCCATTCTATCAGGGGAGAAAACATATACTTATATAAATATACATAAAACGGCCACACGATGATTTCAAGGAATGGCACTAGTCATGAAGGAGGTTATGAAAGGCTTCCTGTGGAAAGTGGCATTTGAGCTTTCTCTTGAAGGACTCTTGGGTTCCTATGGTGTATATGGAAAGAGGTCAGGATATGAGGGGCATTTCATCTCAAGGTAAAGAGATGTTGATCATGGGAGCCCCTGATCTAATTAAGTAGTTTCCCCAAAACAACCTAGTGAAATATGGTAGAGTCATTTTTAAACCTGGTCTAAAGAGAGTCTTCCTACCAATAAAATATGAAAAAAAAATTTTAAGTGAATAAAAATAGAAAAGTAAGATAGTTCCTGCCCACAAGGAGTCTCACACACTCATGTTCATGGGTCATTGTTAATCCCTGATTAAACTAAAGAATCTCCCAATCAAACTGATGAGACTCAGGGAACTCCTTAGTGATTGGTTGCCTGAAGAAACAGTCGCTCCTTCTTTTTGCCTATGAAAATAAATTGGTGTTTCACTTTGAAATGCCCCCATCTCTGGCCCCAACTTCTTCATTCCCTTGTGCCTTTTTCTAAAAGAATCAAAATTTTCAAAATTCTTTTTACAATCTTCAAAAATATTGAGAACTTCAAAGAGTTTTTGTTTATGTGAATTATATCTATTTATATTTACTAAATTAGAAATTAAAACATAACATTTAAACATACGTATTTATTAATTCATTTAAAAATAATAACATTTTTCAAAACAAACAAAATTTAGTGAGAAGAGTAGCATTGTTTTATATATTTTTGCAAATCCCTTTTATGTCCAACTTAAAAGAAGACAGCTGGATTCTCCTATCTGCTTCTGCATCCAATCTGTTGTGATGTTGTTTTGGTTGAAGTATATGAAGAAAATCTGGCTTCATACAGATATATAGTTGGAAAATGGAGGAGAATTTGAAGAGACAAATAACATCTTAGTATTATTATGAAAATAGTTTTGACCCCATAAACCCCTTGACTAGGTCTTAGGGACCTCTAGGGGTCATCAGACCATATTTGGAGACCTGCTGATCTAAAGTGCAGTGAAAAGGGAGATGGGGGATTTCTCTGCCCCACCCCTAACTAACATGAGCAACAAAATCAATGAATGCCTGAAGCATGTGGCAGTGGGACAGTGTTTGCATGGGGCCTGAAAGGGGAGTTTAAGGACACTGCTCTGAATCCTGTGTAGGGATAGAGGAATTTTGAATTCTCTAGGCAGCACAATTTAGCTTTCTAGCATGAAAGGGAAAAACCTCACCAGGTTTTTGAGTTGCCTTGTGAGTAATGCCAAAATCAAGGATTCTTGAGTTTGAGAGTTTAGGCACTGAAACTTCTAGGGAGATGAGACCCTGACTCATCCTTCTCCTTTTGAAGGGAAGAAGGCAATCTGTGTAGTTCTCATGAAGTGTCCTGATTAGGGACTAAATCCAGTGAGTTACCTGGAAAATTCAGGTCCTGTGAAAAGGAGGCCCACTTTTTCAAACAACTCTAAAGCATGTTTGCCTTTTGAGGGGAGTCTAAACCAAACAGTGGGACCAGGCTCCTTGAGGAGATTACACTGCATTGTGTATCAAAAGAGAGAGCAAGGTCAGTTCTTGTCTGGGGGGAGCTATTTAATGGGGTTGTGTTTCCCTATTTGTTCCCGTAAGTCCTTAGTGTATTAAGCATTTTCTTCAGAGTGAAATAAAGCTTGTCCCATACCCAATAAGGATACTGTATGTCATATTGTATTATATCATCTCTGCAGGAATTGGGGTCCCTGTCTCCCCACTCTTTTGAGGCCACACTAGATACAAGCTAAGCCTAAATTTTATCTTGGAGAATTTATTAGATCAATCTGGGTGGGGCTAATGAAGCAAAGAAAGTAAGACTGACCTCCTAGGGTCAAGCTCTCTGGACAGGGCCGGTTTGCGTGAGTTCAGAATCCCTGGAGGGCTCTAGGCCATGGGTTACATCTTTATGTTTAATTTCTGTGCATGCTTTTCTTTCTGTGCAATTTTCAATAATACTTTGCAGGCAGCTCCCATTCTAGAGAGCATCAGCTGCCGGAAATGTAAAAAACCCCACAGCCCAGAAACAGAAAGACACTTGTTGTATTGTTTCATGGAACACATGTAAGATGTTAGAAACCACAACATCCTACACCTGTGGCAACATACCGTCAGACACATGGGTCTGGGCTTTTGCAGTCCTTCTCTCAGGCAGCACTGTCTAGGATCTCAAAGGAACAAATTCACATGGTCTTTCCACCGGTTCCTCTGCTGAACTTTATCGTTCCTGAAAGGCTCCGTGTAGTATAACATTACTCACCTTTGGCGTAAATAGAAGGCCTAATTTGTAAGGGTTGGCAACCAGGTTAGCCAGGGCTGTAAAATGCAGTTTCTGTAAGGGCAGCTTTTGCTCCAGAGAGAAGTCGGCAGGGACTTGGCTTCATCAAAGTAAACAGGAAAGAAAAAAGCCCAACTCTACAGGCCTCTAGCCTAACAAAAAGCAGATTCAGCAAGTCCCTTCTGCGTTAGTGTCCAAAAACAGCGCTTACCACCTCCATGTTAGTCTTGCCCCAAACACGTCAGTCAAACGAAGCCCTGTTCCTTTTAACGGCCTCCGCGTTTGTGTTTTCTGAGAACGTCCACGGGACTCAGGAAGGGAGTTTGAGGCTTTGGTCATCCCGCAGAAAACTTTCCATTTGCGGAGGTCTGGTTGGCTTATCACTCAGAGGTTCTTATCTTTATGACTTTCCTGTTTGAACTGAGGTTATAACCACTACGACCGTGACCATGTTTCACTGTTGAGAACACATCAATGCCCTCAGAAATGAGGCTTCTTTCTCATTTGGGGCCAGTGCGAGGGACCATAAACTTCTGCGTGCCGTGGAAAGAGGGGGAAAGACCTTCGGCCACGCTCTTGGGAATCCTTTTAAACTTCGGCCTGGATGGGGTTTATTTTTTTTCCTTTTACATTATGATATTTCTGAACGTCTCTAAGTCAGTATCTAAACAGGTGCTGTAAAAGCAACAATGAATTTGTAATCAGGGGATCTGGGTTTTAGCCTTGGCTCAACTCCCCAGTAAGTAAGCCATTTAACCTTGAGCAAGCTTCCATTTCTTCATTTACAACAACGTGGAAAAGAACAGCTGCCCTGCTTAACTCATGAGATAGAGAGTAGGACAACAGAGAATAAAAAGCACTTTGGAAAACCCATTACTCATTTGGGACTAGAATCAGGAAGACACCTTTCTGAGTTCAAAGCTGGCCTCAGACACTTACTAGCCTTGTGACCCTGGGCAAGTCACTTAACCTTGTTTGCCTCAGTCTCCTCATCTGGAAAATGAGCTGGAGAAGGAAATAGCAAACCACCCTGGTATCTTTGCCAAGAAAACTCCAAGTGGGGTCATGAAAAACCAGACGTGACCAAACAACAAGAAGAAGGCTGGGTAATTCAGCGGATCTGGGTTCTGTGGGCAAAAGCTTCATCCAATAAAACACTAGTTATTAGGTCTATGACAATGTTTGAGCCAAATATTCTCTTTCTCCTCTATTTCTCCAGTTTGATTTAAGACCAACAAACTTCATTTAAAAATGCTGATGCCACCTGGGAGGGTAAACTCTGTGATTATTATTATTATTATTGTTACTATTAATTATTGTTGTTGCTATTTCGACCCAACCTGTGATCTCATCGATGTAGGGAACTCCCTCTGACAGTGTGGTCCAGCGCCTTCTCTGCAACTTGGAAAGCTGCCTAGTGCAGAGCTTTCCAATGCTCAGCTTGGTCCGCAGCACTCTCGAGTACAGCCTGAACCAGATTAAAATGTAGTCCCTAATTTTTTAAAAAAGATACAAGCAATAAGTCAATCTATTGGTCTAGGTTCCACTATAGATAGTTTCCCCGATTTGTTTATTTTTATTTTTTCTCAATTACATGGAAACAAAAGTTTTTTTAACATCAGTTTTTAAAAATTTTGAGTTCCAAATTTTCTCTCTCCTTGCCTCCCCTCCCCTTCCTTTGAGAAGGCAAACAATTTAATATAAATGATACACGTGCAGTAGTGCAAAACATCTTTCCATATTAGCCACGTTGCAAAAGAAAACACAGATCTGATCTGATTTTAACACGTTGCTATATTAACAACAACAACAAAGAAATAGACAAACGTGGCTTTCTTAGTCATTCTGCAGCCCTTGGGGAGCTCTTCTTTCTATCTCGGTTCGACAACACTGACTGAGCACCAAGAGAGGATTTGTCCAGAGTCAAACTGCAACTGTCAGAAATAGGATTTGAGCCCAGGTCTTTCTGACTCCTGGGCCAGCTTTCTAACCAGCATGCCATGCTGTCTCTCTGTAGTATTATTTATTACATGGTTGAAATCAGGTGAAAATGAACATCAAAGGCAGTTTGGGAAAGAGTGTCCTAGAGGAGCAAAATGAAGCAAGATAAATGTGTAGAACTCAAAGAATTCTTAGGATATTTTTATCAGGTGCTTTTCTCTTAAATTTTCTCACATCTGTGGCATTGAATATCAGAACTTTGTGCCTCAGTTTCTCTTTATTGTAGATTTTTATCAAGACACATCTCTAGGTCTTATAATCCTATGATAATAGCTAGTGGAGGTAACTCCAGAGGCCAGTGTATACACCTCTATGAACTACTTTCATTATAAGACTATATAGTTAGAACTGGAATGGAGCATAAAGGTCATGTGCTCAAACTCTCTTATTGTATAGATGTGGAAAGAAAGGTCTAGAGATAAAATGGCTTGTCCAAAGTGACTGTGAAAAACTGGGATTTGAATCCAAGTCTTCTGGTTCCAAATGTAACAAGTATTGTTGTTCATTTTCAGTGATGTTAACTCTTTGTGACCTCATGTCGGGTTTTCTTGGCAAAGATACTGGACTGGTTGGCCATTATCGCTCATTTTTCACATGAGGAAACCGAGGCAAACAGGGTTAAGTGACCTGCCTAGGGTCACACAGCTAGTAAGTATCTGAGGCTGGATTTGAACTCAAAAACATGAGTCTCTGTGACTCTAAGCCTAGTTCTCTATGCACTATGGCACCACCTGGCTAGCTTATTACTTACGTAATAAGTTCCTTTTCAGTATACTGACCCATGTAAACTCTTTTTGACGGTTAACAACTAACACCTATGCAACCACTTATTTGCTTACTCTAATTGTCCAGACCTAGCTCCAGTCTGGTAACTCAGGTTTGATACTAAAAGGAAATGAATCATAGTCCATATAGCAGTTAACGAAAGAAGGCTTACTTAGCCATGGCTGGGAAAGAATGTTCAGAGCAGGGAAAGGCTATTCATTGAGGAGACAGCCTTGACCCAACCAAGCATAGGTCTGTGGTGCTGGTATTGGTCAGGCTACTGATTTGTCACGAACAGCCTGAGGGAGCAGCTCTAGCCCCTCACATCCTGTATGTGAGACCACCTGGCATCTATGTCAATAACAGTCCCTTAGTTCTCTGAGTCAACTAAATCTTGAGGATGATTACAGTACATTTTTTGCTTTTTGGAGAGGGGAAGGCAGGGCAATTGAGGTTAAGTGACTTGCCTAAGGTCTCACTGCTCCTAAGTGTTAAGTGTCTGAGGCCAGATTTGAACTCAGGTCCTCCTGACTCCAGGGCCAGTGCTCCGTTCACTGCATCATCTAGCCACCCTGATTAAATACATTTTTAAAAGATGAAAGTAGGGTAGCTAGGTGGTGATAGAGCCCCAGATCTCAGTTTCCTCATCTGTCTAATGAACTGGAAAAGGAAATGGTAAACCACTCCAGCATCTTTGCTGACAAAATCCCAAATGGGGTCATGAACAACAACAGAAGGAGAAAGTAATTTAACCACCCCGGAGGGTTGTGTTTATCACACTTGCCCAACTGATTTTAAAGCTCCCTTTCAGCTTTAATGAATTATTCTATGATTTTGTGGTCAAATATGATTTTCATTTTCATGGAGATCCCTGTGAACAAATTAAGGTCAGTCCCTAAAATAATGCTTTATTTAAAGGACTGTACTATTTAGATAAGGCCTATAGCCTACAGTATCCTGGCCCTGCCCAAAAGTTCCTGCCCTTCTGCACAAATACACCCAATACATCCTACCACTGTGGCAAATGGCCATAGCCTTTAAATCATGGGGAAGTGCGACTTTGGCACAACAGAAGAAAGAAAGCAAGCTTTGACTGAACATTCATTATTTTTCTTTACAATTTTAATAGCCTCTTGATTTTATGAACACTAAAAGTGAATTGGGCATTTTAAATTTAATTTATTTTCCAATAAACCTAGTTAAGCTTAGTTTTCCCAAGGGGTTTTCACCTTTCAGATTTTATTCCCAACATAAGTTTTTGTCCTCTCCCACCCCATAATATAAGTACTCTTTAAGGAAAGAGAAACCAGGCCTTATTGTCCCTGCTGCCAAAAGTCATCATCTACAAAGATTTATTGAGCACTTAGTGTGGGCAAAAGCTCTGCTAGGTGCAGAATACTAAACCTCCCCAAGTAGTAAAAAGTGGGCGATTTCAAGATGAAATCTAGAAGAGAAAACTAGCCTAAGAGGAGACTGGCTTTACTCTCAGTCCTGTCACTAACTTATTCTGTGATCTTGGGTAAACAGCCTGTGAGGCCTTCTCTGAGTCTGTAAAATAACAACAGTAACAGTAATAGTCCCCAAAGTGCCCTAGAATTCAAAATTACTCGCCCTTCTCTCCTCTCTGCCCCCTCCCCCAACTTAAACTCCAGTTCCTTTAAACAGAATTATCTCTGACACTTTGGAGGGCTAATCTTCCCAGAGGGTATGTGTTATCTCCAAATGAATGTCTCTTTGGTCACTAAACAGCAACTTACATTTATATAGTGCCTGAAGGTTTACAAAATACTTTCCTTACAACAACCATGGGTGAAAGTGTAATGTTAATGGGATAAAAGCTTCATTAATAGGCCTGGGGTGGAGTCCATTAAAGGAAGCTTGCTTAGGGGAGACTTGCTTCTAGGAAGGCTTTCACACCTTTTGCTAATTTCTAAGTAGTCACTAAGTCTCCAGGGTTGTGATGCCTTCTGGCTCTGAGAAATGTATTTTGCTCTAGGGGAAGAGATGAGAAGGATCTTGTGATTCCCTGGTCGAGGTTCCGAGAGGCAGAGCTCCCGACTGCTCAGATGTAAAAGCTCTCTCGATCCAAGGTTGTATGTAGAGTGTATAGTTGATTCAGGCAGTCAGAGCCCTGTCTGTTGTCTTTATTTCTCTGATTGTATTTTCTCTGTTTGTATTTTCTCTGAAGTTCAGAGTGCTGACTTTCCCCCTGAACTAGTGAATGTAATTTAAAAAGATCGTTGACACCTTAAACCAGCGGTTCTCAACCTGTGGGTTATGTTCAATTTGTAACAATGAAAATACATCCTGCATGTCAGATAGATTCATAACACAGTAGCAAAATTACAGTTATGAAGTAGCAATGAAGGGTCACCACAACATGAGGAACTGTATTAAAGGGTCGCAGCATTAGGAAGGTTGAGAACCACTGCCTTAAACAGTGACTTTTCCTAGTAAAGCAGATCTAAGAATCTGTGCTAGCAGCCATCCTGGGTATGCCAGTGTGGTTGCTGCTAATAGAAAGGTAGTACAAGTGGCATTGTCCCCATTTTTACAGATGAGTCTCTGAGAAGTTGACCTACTTGATCAGTCAGACGAATAATAATAGAACTCGGGTCTTCTGACACCAAGTCTAGTGTTCTTCCATTTCCCCTCTGATGTCACTTCATCACCAGCAGCAACAGTTATCAAGATCCTACTGTGCAGAGGTCATTGTGCCAGTGCTGTAAGGGATTCGGAGGCAAAATGCCTTCGAGAACCTTACAATACTGGTAAGACTAGACAGATAGAGAAAAAGGTAAATTAGAGTGCAAAGGAGTGTGGAAGGTGTGCCTAGGAGTAGTCCAGTAAGACTCTCTCACATCTGTCTTATGTCTCCCTTAATCCCATGATAAGTTTTACTCTTAGATAAGCCCCTAAAGCCCTGAGCTGTACTCCTTGACCTTTTAACATCAGGTTAAGGATGATCTATTGATTCACAGCCAGTTTACACACATGGACTACACTTGAGGAGAGCAGACATTGAAATGCACATGAGGAAACAGAGAACCATAGCAGAGAGAAGCTAGTCAGACACCCAAATCCTGGTTGCCTAAAGAGAAAGCAGTCATCATAGTCACAGTACTCTGCAGCAACCTTCAGGGAAACACACGGTCATTAAAGGAACCACAGGGGACCTAAGAGAAGAGGAATATGGGTAGGCAGCTCCATGACTGCTCATATTGAAAGGACAGAAGAGTTCCTGGAGTAAGCCTCTTAGACCCAGAGAAGGATTTCCTGGACATGGAGAAGTTTCTGGACCAAGCAGGAGTCAAAACTAAAGAGCATTATGGAGGGATGAAGTCATGCTGTGGAGAAACAAGCTTAGATCTTACTCTTGACTTGGTACTGTGAGTTATATGGATTGTTCAGGGTCTAGAGAAATAATTGACTTTCTAGATTAGCTCTTTAGCTTTTCCCTCTTGAATAGGGAAACTTTATCTTCAGTATAGTACTAGAAGTCTACAGGAATATCTAGGACCTGTCTAGGCCCCTGAGGTTCACCAAAGAAAGGAAAAGATTTTTCATGGGTTTAGATGTGAATGCTTTTTATTTTTTGTAATGTCAAGTAAAGCCTATCCTGTATTCAATGTTCATTAGCTCAAGTTCTTTTATGGTAAATGAGCGCTCCCTACTTTTTCTATATAGACATATATATTATACAGTCTAGAGACCAGACAAGCCAAATTCTGATCTTCCAAGGGGAACCCATGGATGGAGGAAGGAGTTGAAAGATATGGTTAGTGAGAAAGCTCCACCATTCAGAGAATTGAGCCTGGAATAAATCCAGAGCTTCACTTCATGGGTGAGTATAACACATACTCAGTACTGAATGAAGTCTACAGACAAGGGCTAAAGGATTCAGAGGACTAAAAGGTCACTGAGAAGCTGGGTTGGTTAGGGAAGTTTTCACACAGTTGTTGCTAAGTCAGTCTTTGAAAAAAGAATAGGACAGATGACCAAGAGTGGCCTCAAAAGAGATGAGAAAATGCACTTCCCTCCCTTCTATGAAAAGATGGGGGATTATAGGTGTGAAGAATTTCATATATTGTCAGATTCAGTGGGTGTGGTGGTTAGTTTTGCCTGGTTTTTTCCTTTCTTTTTTACTCTTTGTTACAAGGAATGGGTCACTGGATAGGAGAGGGAGGACATATTTTGAAATAAAGGTGATGTGAGGGGGGAAGAGCAACGAAAATGAAAAAAAAAGAGAGAGAGGTAGGAGAAGACAGGGAAGGAAGTCTTTGTATTTCCATAGCCTAGCATGGTAACTTGGACGTAGTGGATTGGATTGAATTGAATTGCAAGTATTCCAGGTTGTCGGAACTGGGTAAGCAAATGCGTGGAATTATGTGTGCAGAATATCTTTTTTCAACCTTCCTGAGTTCCCTTGACTAATCTTGGCCACCTTCCCTTCCATCCTCTCTCATTTTCACCTCACCATCACTGACAAGAGAAGAAGGTACAGCAAATTGGCACAGACTGTTAACGAGTATTGAATTAGAGCAAGTTGAGAGAAAGAAAGAGGGAAGAAGAAACAAGCCTGAGGGCTTTATTCACTCTGGTGAAAGATTCAGGATGCTCCCTGGTTTCATTAAATACTTAGCCTTCACGGTTCTCAACACTAATAAGACCACAAAAGAAAAGAGACACTGGACTAGTGCTTTGCTGAGTCTCCAAGTATTTAAGAATTAAATTAATACATGGTTTTTTCTTGTATTTTAAATATGTATTACATATAAAATATGTATGTATAGACATAGTATATGTTAAAAGTCTAGGAGGAATAATAATAGATCAAGGCTCTAAGTTATATCAGCCACGAAAGAGGGCATTTTTCTTGAGACTGGCCTCCTACAGCGTTGGAAAGCAGATGTAAAAAGCAGAGGGGCTCCAGTACAAAGAAGCCAGTAATTTTATTCAAGTCTGCAGATCTACGTTGATTCAAAACAAACCCAAGGTCTTATAACAACTTATCTTTGGCTCCCCAAATCGTGGAACCCAGCAGCAGCTTTAAAATATCATGTCATAGAATCTGCATTCCCGACCTTGCCAAGCTCAGGACTGGGGAATGAGAACTTTCTTAAAGCCTACAGCCCCTGAACGCCCTCAAGGGATCCATATTGGTCACATCGGGAGAAAGTACACTTTCAATGTGAAATTGTCGGCCCCTGCTCTCCTCACTGTGCCTGAGAAGCAAGCTTTCCCCGCTCTTGTCTGTTTGCTGAGGAGTCAATTCGACATTTACTAAGCGTTAACCGTGAACCAAGCACGGTGCCAGCTTGCAAATGATAATTATTATTAATGATAATAAATGCAGTGCAAAACCTGCTTTCAAAAAATTTATTCTGGAGCACAGGAGTCACTCAAGAATACAGCACATATGACTGGGAACGCAAGAGAACCCACTACGGTGTATCGAAAAAGGACTTAAATGGAGTTGGACTGGGGATGGGAGGCGGGGAAAAAGAGATTTTTTTTTTTAGAATCTCACAATTTATTGAAAGATATAAAGAATATAATATCCCTTTTCACACTTTTTTTGTTGATTCCACTCAGTAGAACAACGAGCTGCCTTACAGGTTCTTTTACAACAAAATATCTGGGGGGATTTTTGAAAATTCGAATGGGCACCTTTGTCAAACCAAGGAGTTTTGTGTGACGTCCATTTCGGTTCTCTAACACTGCAGAGGATTTCTAGAATTTCCCACACCGTATGTCTTTCTCTCCCAGAAGTTCGTTCCTACCTTTTGGATTCAGTCAACACATCTTGCCTACTTTTGTTGTTCGAGTGCACAGGTGGGAACGTCCTACCATCTCTGAGAAGGACAGAATCTGCGACTTTATCTTTATTTCCATTTTCCACCTCAGAGCCCAGCACATTTACTTAGCACACAGTAGGCACACAATACCTTTTTGTGCAACTGAATTGAGTCCCAAACTTACTCCGTAAAACAGGAGCTATAGGGAGCTGGAGTAAGGGCATCAGAAGCCTTTGAGCCCAGGGAAGGGCTTCTGAAACTAAGGACTGAGCCTGGGCACCCCAAGAACAGTGGAGCAACAAATTTGTCTTCACACCTTCTTCCATCCCCGCCCCGGCCCACTTGCAATCTGGTCTAGGTGCTCGACAGGGTTTGTCCCTGGTGGCCCCTGGGTAGATGATGGACAAGGTTGTCCTGAGCCCAGGAGGATGGAGGATGGGAGAAAGAGTTCAGGGCCTGGAGCAGGGAGGCAAAGGGGGCTGGGGGCAGGGGATGGATAGTCCTCTGAACATGTGCGTGAGTCTCTGGAGAGGCCCCCGGGGTTATTTTCCACTCGGTTGCTCGCCAGCGGAGTTGTAAACCCAACCTGACGTGGGCTCATTAATTTGGCAGCGACTGGCAAGGCTTGGTCATTTTAGCGCACCCAGAAGGCTATTGTGTACGGCGGGGTCAGGTCAGAGGGCAACCGAAACATGGTTGAACCCTGCACACGGCTCCCGAGCCTCAGATCCCCACAGCCTGCAGAGCTTCCTGCAGCCCCAGAGCGTCCCTGCGAGGAGCCGGGACCACAGGAGCTTCGCTACCTCCCGCTACCTCCTGCCACAGCTCGAAACTCTCCTTCCGCCACCGCCTGGCGCCCCGGGCCCCCGGCGGGGCCCGCGTGATTGGCACCACGGGGGAACCTTCTGCCGGGCCCAGGGAGCTTTGCTAGCACAGTTTCACTAGCTGCTCCCCCACCTCGAGCTTAGGGAAGCAAGGGAGAGGACGGGGAAGGTTCCCCCCTCCCCTGCTCCCAGTCTTTCCTTAACCAATTCCACTCATTAGAATATAAGCTCTACAAGGGCAGGAGGTGCTTTTCGTTTCATCTTTGTATCTCTAGCACTTAACTCGGAGCCTCACACATAGCGGGCACTTAATAAATTTGAACTTCCCAATAATACCATTAGAACCTAACCCAGAGATCCACCCCCGACAGCATCAGCCCTTAGGAGAAGATCTTTTGAAAGCATTTTACCCTTCTAGCACACCTGTGCAGACACCTTACGCTCCCTGGAACAACTCACGTCCAGGACCGCCCCCACTCCATCCCCACTCTCCAAAGCTTGGAAAGAACAAGCCAAGAGTTTTGGAGAGCAACAAACAAACGGATCCCACACACACACACACACACACACACACACACACACACACACACACACACACACACACACACACACGCATGGCCTGGTCAGAGCAAATGGTCCCTGTCGTTTTGCTCCGTGTCTTGCTAGTTGAGGCTTCTTTGCTGGCTGTGGATAAGTAGTCTCAACTGCTTCAGGAATTCCGCTGGGGGATGGGTGGCCCGAACTGCCCCCGTCCCCCCACCTCACCAGCCCAGAAAAACCTTTCCAACCTGCCGGGATCCATTCCTGCCCGGGGACTCCCTCGGTGCCCCGGCCGACAACCCCTTACTCTCTATTTATACACGTGGTGCAGTCATGACCTCGTCGTCCAGGATGGATGAGCTGCCCCTTTACACTGTTTTCTTTTCTCCCCAATGGTCACCACTGACACCGCGGCGGGACTTTGGGAGGCTGCTTTGCAGGCGCCTCTCAGAGTCCGGGCTGGGGAGGCAGAGAAGAGATGGTTGAAGGGTTTTCTCTCCGAGGCCGCGTCCGCGGTGTGCACGGGGCTTCCGCGTCAGCGCTGCTTTTAGAACCTGTGGCGAGTCTCTGAGACATTTGTCATCCCTTACCCCCATTCCTCCCACACACCGGGCAGTCGCCGCCTCCGGACCCCTAATGGTTTTTGCAGACTGCTCCAGGTGCTGGGCTCAGGTGCAGACACCCAGGACGACTTTGTGGGTCTCCCGAGAGCGCCTGGAACAAGAACTCTTGGAGGCCCGAATTCTCGAGGCCGATGGGGGCCAGGAAGGAGATCAAGGCAAAGAGAGAATTAAGATCTGTTTTTTTAATTGGAATTTTAAAATCGAAGCGCGTCAGCGTGCCGTAGTCTATAGGGCAGTGAAAGAGGCGTCAGAATCAGGACGCTCAGGGTTCGAATGTTTTCTCAAACCTTCTCTAGTTGTATAACCCTGGATCAGTCACTTCAACTTCATTCCAGTCTCATTTTCCTCATCTTTTTAAAAGGGAAGGGCGGGGTGTGTGGTGTGGTGGCAGTGGGAGTAATAATAACACCCTCTTCGCAGGGTTGTTGTGAAGACCAAATTTGCAAAGTGCCTTCAAACTTTAAAGCGTTATATCTACGTGAGATGGTATTGTAAGGAAAACCAAACCAATTCCTCGGGTCCCTGGCAGGGCAGATTCCCCTTCCTCCTCCCACCCCCCCCCTCCCCCGTTCTTTTGCAAGCACATCCGTTTCTGCCTGTGGTGTCTTAGACCAATAAAGCAGGCCCCGAATTTTAGCCCTGCAGAATCTCTAGGCCCCCACCAAATCCAGCGGTTCTGGTTTTATTTTATTTTTTTTAAATCTTGCACTGGGGGGTTTCTGTTTCTTACAAGCGGCCATAGACCTGATTAATTTTAGCAAGTTTCACCAAAACAAACTGGTCCCCGTTTATGCCTCAAGGTGAATTTTGTGACATTTAGCAGCAAAGAAAACTATTTCCTCTGTCATTCAGAACTAACCCTGTGTAATTGGCCTAGAAGTCTGTTGTAGTTGGGAGAAACGCTTGCCGATAGCCCATCTGTTTTTTCATCTTGCCGTTCAAACAAGTCTGTGTTCACCAGTCTGTCGGGGAAATTGGTTTACATGTGTGGCAATTTGGATATGACACCGAACTATTCCCTTGAACTAATGCTACGGATTCGACAGGCTTTGTACAGCCAATAACCCTCCATTATGTCTGTGAAAGACATTTTACATAGTGATTACAGCCGATTTCGTCCAGGAAATTAAGACCTCCAGTTTATCATAACTATTCGAAAACCAATTGGTGTCTAGTGATGGCAACCCTTCCGACCATCCTACGCAGGGAGGGGGTGAGGTTAGGGTGGTGATCCGAGTATTAACTAGGACTTGTTAGTTGGCTATGGTTTGAGACCTGGGGCATGTTTTAGGGTCAGAGGAAATCTCCGCTGAAATTAAGCAGCTTCTAAGCAGGCTTCCTCCTCCTCCTCCTCCTGCCGGCCTCTCCGCTTCTTTCCACCCCCCACAGCCTTCGAATTTGCATTTCTCTTCCCTGCACATCATTAAGAGACTGTAGACTTCAGGGTGACAAGCCATCTATTTTGTAAAACAACAGGGATTTTAGGCATAGACACGGACAGATGTTGCGTTGAGCATACATTCTTTGCGGTCAGATAGCGACGTTTGAAGATGTATGTGTGAGGTCACTCGCTTGCAGGCGGAGGTGGGGAGCGGTTCGGGCGCAGGGGGCCATCTGGTGCTCACATGTGGGCCGCAGGTAGAGCGATTTGTTTCTGGCTGGAGTCACTGCGGAATAGAAATGTCAAGTGTTGGGACGCAGCAGAAAAATGATAATCCCCCTCATCACCCACCCTAGTGTCGCCGGCCTGGCCCCGCGGTGCTGAAAGGGGAAAGAGAAGAAAAGGAGAGAAGGGGAAAGTAATCCAGTCAATGGAGTGTGAAATGACAGCATTAGAGCGCGTTGTTCGCTGGTCCACTGTGCTTGCCTCTCAGCTGGGGAGCCTGCCAAGATCTGGACGCAGTGGTGAGAAGCATCGAGCTCCGGGCCGTTTGCTCGCCGTGGGCTGCACACAAACAGGGAGGGGGTGGGGACCCAAGGAGGGGGAGGAGGTTTGAGTAATTAGAGAAATTGCTCTGAAATCACTTGGGTTGCCCCGGCTGCAAGGCCTCAATCAGCCTCCGGCATGTGTGCAAATCCTGATTATTCGGGTGTTACTCGACTCGGGTGGTCAAAAGCCTTGGGTTCATGGCCCTAGGGGATTAAGTGCGGCTCCCCAGTTTTCCCAGGGCAGGGTGTGAGCCGGCCCTTCGGGGGCTGTTGGCTGACGGCCTGGGCTCCTTTTGGCAGAAGGCTGGGCCTGCCTCTGGGATTAGAGAATACGGGATGGGGAAGGGGAAAAGGGGGCTGGGAGAAGTGCAGAAGATGAAACCAAGACAGTATTTTACTGTGTGCTGCGTCAGGGCAAGGACATTTCCCTTGCCAGCTCGGCCACCTCCAGTTACCTGCAGGCTTTCGAAAGGAGGGTGGGAGGTGGAGGAGAAGCTTACGGGCTTATGCAAACTAGCGAAGGTAGCTGAGGGTGCCCTGGCCAAACACAGAACGCTGCGCAGCTGGCCTTAGTGGCCAGAGTGCCGGCTCGCTGTAGGGAGGGCCAGGACTGAAATCCTCTCCCAAACACTTATCAGTAGTCCGATTGAGTGAATCCTGTTGTTTCTCTAAGCCTCGATTTCCCCACAGGTGTTACCAAGCACTAACTTTACAGGTTGTGAAGTTTAAATGGCGTAAGGTCAGTAAAGTACCTACAAAGCTTGAAGTTCTGTGTAAAAGTGAATTATTATTAACGTTATCTGATGATCCTGACAAACACGGACATTCAAATTCGAATTTAACTCTCTGAACAGTATTGCATGGGGTAGGTAGGTGACATAAATGCTTTTTGAATTGCCTTGGACCAATGCTTCAAATTCTTCTTCTCTGAGACTTGAATTTGGCCAGAAATTTCTGCAAGATACAGCAAAAAGGACTTCTCTCCCATGTTGAAGAAATCATAATTTATTCTTGGCGGAGAGAGGACAACATCTTTGATGACTGGATGAAGGTTGGGAACTGCTTCTTTTGCCTGAGTAGAAAGTTCCATCTAATCAATTTAGACCTCACAGAAATGTAGCCTGCAAGATTCACCATTTCAAACACCTTCACAAAATACAAAGTATGTGGCAAGTGTATTCATAGTTGTAGCATCCCACCGGGCCACTTTCCTATTGCCCTGGCCTAATCTATGTGCTTATTACTCAAGCTTAGATTTCTGCAACTGCCTTCTAGCTAGCTGATCTACCCTTAAACCACCTACTTGTACACTATCACATATCTTCCTAAAATACTTTTTTCATTCTACTCTCCTGCTCAAGAATCTTCAATGGCTTTCAATTCAGATACTGCTTTTAAGGCCCTTCCTAAATTGGATTTGTCTATCTATACAATCTTATTTACCAATACTCTCTAATTCATATATTTTACTCCAATAGGCAAAGGAGTCATATTCTCTCTGTGTTTCTATCTCTGTATCTCTATCTTTCATTTCCATTCACAGACTCAGTTCCAGTCCTGATTGCTTGGGAAGCTTTGATGTGCTCTGTTTCTGACTTGGGCTATCTTCCCCTACTTTAGGCAGTCCCTCTTCCCCTGCTCTCTGAGATCACCATCTTGGTGACAGACTTAGGGCAGTTTTACCCCACTGCAGCTCAGAACTCCAGAGTCCAACGGAGCCACCAGTTTCAGCTTCCCCAGTAGCAGGAATTGCAGGTTTGTACCATCACAGTCTGCAGCCTTGTGGTCATTCTCACCTCCATCTCACATCCTTCAAAGACTTCCTCAAATCACAATTCTTTCATGAAGTCTTGCTCCCAGACAACAGCCCCACTCCTATTTCTTATCTAAGCTCCTTTGCACTTGCAATTAATATGTGTTAAGGGCACTGTGTTATATAGTGTTTTCCTTTGGTTCCAGCAGGTGCTGATAGTCATATTACAGAGCACTAAACTTCTCTGTAATTGCTCCTCATGTTATTTTTGCCTTCATCCAGGGCTTGTAACATGTCTCATCCCTCTTTTCTACTCTCCATGCCATGGCAGTAAGTAGGAGCATGAGATTTATAAATGAGAAGAGACTTTAAAGATGATGTAGTCTGGCCACCCTCCTTCTACAGGAACAGAAACTGAGGCCCCCAGAGATGAAGTCCCAGCCCCCTTCATGCTAGAGCTTTCCCTCTGTGGATTATCTCCAGTTTATCTGGCATGCATCTTGCCAGCACGTGACCATTTGCATGTTTTCTCTCCCCGTAGATTGAGTTCCTTGAAAGAAGAGACTTGGGGGGAGGGGTTGTTATTATTGTTGTTTTTTCATTTCTTTGTGTTCCTAGTGTTCAGCACAGTGTCTCGAATACAGTAGGTGCTTAATGAATGCTTGTTGTCTTGACATGAATAAGTGACAAAGACTGGAGTAGATTGTGAGCCTTCTGACTGTACTCTTTATAACACATTGCCTCTTATTTAAGTGCCACTAAAAATCTTTTTTTAGAGTAATATGGGCTTAGCTTGGTCAGGTTAGGAGACTAAGGCAATAGGCAACCAGACTAATTATAGGACAACTTCTGCTCCTACTTTCTTAGTCTGCCTCTCTCCCAAAGGAAGAATTCTAGGTCCCAGAAAATAAACAGAGGGAAGATATAGAATTCTTGGTAGAGAGAATCAAAGAATTGGAGTTAGTTCTAGAAGTAAAGTAGTATGTAGCCACTACCAGCCAGTCTTTTGTTCCTAGACTCAATTCTTCCTGTCCAGTGAAAAGATTATATCTGTATGTATACACATATATATCTATATGTCTATCTACCTACCTATCTATCTACTCCTATAGAGTTAGAAGACTTAGCTTCAACTCCCATTTCTAATACGATTTGATTGCTCTTGACAACCACCCTGGGATCAGTTTCCTTTTTCTGTAAAATGAAGGGATTGGGCTGTATAACATCTGAGGCTCATTTCATTCCTTAATCCTCGATCCTATTCTGGGACTTTGAAAGCCTTCCAATCACTGGACCTTTGTTGGGCACAGAGAACCTCAATCATTGTACTATGAGCAAGAAAATTTGAGTTCTGGTTTTGATCCTAGAAGCCAAGGACTATCTATCAGCTGGACACATCACCACACTGCTCTTTCATTTTCTTATCTATAAATACCCGGGTTTAAAATCCCTTTCAGCTTGAACGTTTAAAGTTGCTACAAAGAAAAACTTACTAATAATCAGAGCTATCCAGAATTAGAATGTACTTCCCCCAGAAGCGAGTTCTCATTTTTCTAGAGGTCTTGCTATCCATCTTCCAGGTTTCTTGCAAAGGGAATTTTTGGTCAGACACAGGTTGGACTAGATCGCCTTGAAGGCCTTGCTCAACTCTGAAATTCTGTAAAATTGTCAAAATCATGCCCTACCTGTGCTGAGGCGAAAGCCTCCATTTGCTGAATGTTAACCCACAGCTATTTATTTTACTATTTGCTTCAAGATGATGATTGGTTTGAATTCTGGAAAAATAAATTAACTAGATTATCAGCCAGAAAATACCACCACCAACCCAACAACCCCACGTGGTTCTTTTCCTCCGAGGAACTAAGCAGATATTTCAGAATAGAAACTAAACACTTCACAACGGAACAGCCACCATCACTGGATTAATCTAAAGGGCTTAATTGTCTGAGAGTAATTTACAGCAAGTTCTTAGGACTACTTGATTTGAAGGAATAAACTCTAATAGGAGAGCTACTACATCTCCAGTTTTTGAGGAATTTGTGGACCATTTTTACCTGTGAGGTATTTGAAAGAAAGCTAGTTTTTCCAATTTTCTAAAAAATAAACATAAAAAAAATACAACCAACCAATGCAGAATATACAAGAGGAAAAAAACCTCAACTATAATTTGGTTTCCCATGTACTTAAGGGACAATTAAAAAATACCACTGAATTGCACACTCTATTTTCTTTCTATTCTTGTCTGATTTGCAAAACACACAGGACAGAATGTTCCACAAGGGATGATTGTCTTATCAGGTCTAAAGTCCACAGCAGAACTGATCTCTGACCTCCTGTCTCTTAGCGATCTTGTAGAGTGTAAAGGGTTTTTTTTTTTCCTTCTTCTTCCTTTAAATAAATGAAGCAGGCTTCCATTGCCAGTATGATCTGTCATTTAAAAATGTTGTTTTAAGTCTAATTGGGCTAAAACAGTCTTATTTGTATTCTGCCTTGAGTCAATCATCATTAAAAAAGCCTGCATTATCCTGTTTTGCCCAGCTCCTGGCCCCATTGCCAGGGTAATTGAGGTTTGGCCAAGGACCAGGATTGACTGGTGGGGGCTGGTGTAGTGGACCAGTGTGATGCCAGTCCTGATGTTGGCACTTGGCCACTCTATTCTGTCTTGGCTTTTCCCTTCCTTGTATCACTCTAAAACTTGCCTGAAGTCCAAATTCATTGCTCTTCCCTAATTTAGAACATGAAAAATAAACCCATTTGATTTGTTTAAAAAATTATTTCTTTATGTTCTGTCCAAGTTGTATTTAGGAAAAAAAATAATTTTATAAAGCATGAAGTTTGTGGCAGTGTTCACATCAGTCACTCAAACAACACACATAAGCTGCATTTTTCTTTTTAATGAAATTAACAGAAGATAAGTGCACATTTTCCCATGTCTACATTCATTCATCATTTATTAAATGCTCATATGCTCAGCACACCCAATACTTTGCAGTAAATCTTTTCCTTTCAGAAATCTACCTACATGAGAGTAAAATTTTATAGGATCGCTTCTTGGTACCGCCAAAGCTGAAATGGTTGTGTGCTTCAGAATCCAGTGATGCCATGAAGTCGAGTCTCTGGAACTGGAATTGTAGGGGGTGCTGGTGTCTTGACTCAGTTGTTTTAGAGTGAGTGGAGTGTTGCTAACTTCTGACTTGTCAGGACAGTCCCTACTCTTGCCTTCCATTACCCCTAGGCACTCAGACATATCTAAAATGGATAAATGTTAAAGGAGAGAGAGGGGAAAAAATCCAGTGAATTAGACAAGAAAGCAGCTGAGAAAAACAAATAATGTTGCTCTTGGCCCTAGCGAAGCACAGTATGTACACGTGACCATAAAATAATGAAAATACTTTTCATAGACCGCATGTGAAAATCAGCTTCACTTCTTTTTGGCCACAACACACACGTATTTACTTGTTAAATATTAATTGATTGCAATTTGTTTCTTTCTATAGTTTTCATTGTGCTTCTCTACACTTGACTATTTTGCCAAGGCAAAATACATAATCTATAATCTGTATGCATAATATATCATGTAAATATGCATCTTATTTCTTGCTTTATGGTTCTTCAGCCCAATTAAAATGTGCAGAATAAGTTCTATGGATTTATCTCCAAGCATGAAATTCATTCTGGATTTGGATATAACTTTCCAGATTTTTTTTTTAGCTGCTAGCTTTGTTGGTTTTACTAACTGTGCTTTTCGACATTTATTTATTTTTATGATTTATAAAAATGCACCCATAGTTTTAGGAGTCACCCCTGGGTACATGGGCAAAAGTTTATAAAATTTCCAAAATATGGTAATCCAACCATAGCAAAACACCATTACAGCAACAGAAAACACAAACCAACTGAACACCAGCCCAGAATAACATTTCCCCAACTATCTGGGGAAAATAAACTGAAAAGATCCATCTTTCATCATGCCCTGAAGGTCAGCAAACCAGGACTTTAAGGGGAATGAAGAGAATGGAATTCTAGAGATGAGGGCCCTCAATAAAAACCCTCTGCCTCTAGTTCCCCCAAGAAGATACCGTAGGGTAGGAGTGTTTAGCTGTCCTCTTTCTGTTCTTTTTTACATGTCCATTGTCAGGAGGAAGCAAAGGGACAAAGTCTCTTTAAGATTGGGTTAAAATGACAAGGCAGATAGAACAGTTCCATGATGGCTTTTGTTTTCATAGATGTACTGTGTGGTCTTGGTGAACTCAGTTTAATTAAACCTTCATTAACTAAGGTTTTGTGGGTAGGAGTAGAAGGAGTAGGGATCACGGACTCCTTTGATAAAGGTTTAGAGCTGGGCCTTGGAGAATTGGTGTTTGAAGTTTAGTTTAGGACTGAATTATCATTTAATCAACTGAACCACCCATTTCACTTCGCCCTGGTATATACAGTCTAGGCCAACAGAGGGTCAAATCATTGATCAAAAACAGGGTGGGGAGGAACTTTGAGGGGTATGTGTAGATTGGGATGGAGAGGGTGAGGGGAAGAGGGTGCAGGAGGGACTTTTGGAGGGGTATGTGGATTGGGATTGGGAGAGTTGGGGGAATGAGTTGGGGGCCTCTTGGAAGGATCGTTGGGATGGGGAGTGGGAGAATGGGGGGACAAGATAAGGTAACAGGGATAGGGTAAAAAGACAGGCTAAGAAAGAAAATAGTGAGGAAAAACAAGATGGAGGGAAATTCACAAATAGAAATTTTAGCTTTGAATGTTAATAGGATGTTTATAGCAGCTCTCTTTGTGGTGGTAAAGAACTAGAAATTCCAGGGATACCCATTAACTGGGGTGTATGGTTGTGATGGAATAGTGTGCTATAAGAAATGATGAGCTCAATGATCTTAGGAAGGCATGCAAAGACTTACATGAAATGGTGAAGAGTGAAGTGAGCAGAACCAAGAGAACATGATGTGTAGTAACAGCAATTTTGTTTTAAGAATGACTTTGAGCGACTAAGTGATTTTGACTATAATAAATACACAAATTAAAAATAAAGGACATATGAAGAAAAGAAATGATTCTCAACCCTCAAAAGGGAAAGGACAATCAGATTTGGGGGAGGAGGTCAGGTCTGCCATATTGACCATCTCATGGCCAAAAGTTGTATTTGTTGTTGTTCAGCTGTTCCAGTCTCTTCATGACCCCATTTGGGGTTTTTTGATAAAGATCCTGGAGTGATTTGCCATTTCCTTCTCTAACTCATTTTAGAGATAAACAGGGTTGCATGACTTGCCCAGAGTCACACAGCTAGTAAGAGTCTGAGGCCAGATTTGAATTTAGGAAGACGAGGCTTCCTGACATCAAGTCCAAAGACTCTTTAAATTGTGACCCCTAGCACCCCATGACCATATAGATCAAACTTAGGAGTAATGCCAGTGTGATTTGGGAATGACAAGATGGAGAGCAAAGTAGATGGCACTGTGGTTTGGGAGTTAGGCAGATGACAATAGCTTCATGTGATTTCTATAAGGCATGTCGGGCAAATTCCAGGTCACTAGAGGCATTATCAAGGGCAAAAGGTCATTATTGCTTTCTCCCTTCAAAAGGGTAGTTCATTCTGCAGATCACCACAGATGCTGAATTGCTAATGCTGACATTTCATTTCTTCAAGTCAAAAACTCTGCAAGCATTTTGTTAAGTGCTTGAAAACAAACATAAGGAGAAAGAAAGATTGTCCCTGCCCTCAAAAAGCTTACATTCCAATGGGGGAAGATAACACATAAAAGGAAACAGAAAAAGTAAGGTTGGGGAAGAAGTGGGGTACCCATAGTGCATGGTAAAGAAAGTCCAGAGAGACAAGAGAATAGCCAAGACTGTTATAAAGACATGGCTGGCTTGAGTGACTATAATGGGAATGGGAATTTGAAGATCTTCCATCCCCTTTAATAGACCTAGGGGAAGTTTGAAGACCTCTCCTGCTGTGAAGATAGACTCTGCCCCCTAGAGCCCACAGGAAGCTGGTAGAGAGCTAGCCACACAATTGGAGACAGTTGGAGACAGTTGGGGACAGAGGAGCTAGGCAAGGAATTAGAGAGTTTTGTGAGTAAATATTGATCTCGTATTGGTTTGTGGGAAGGCTGAAGGATGACGTGTGGCTCTCAGCATTATTATGGCTTCTGAATATCTTTAGGACTATGATGGAATCAGCTTCCTGGTTTTGGGATTTGGTTTTCTGGTGTCTAAATAAATCCTTCAGTGCTATCCTCTATCTGGAGAGTTTGGCATATTTTGTGATCAAACGTCATGCAATATTTATAGTCACAGTCTTTATTGTGATCGTGGGCACTGTAAATATTGCGTTGGTGCTACAGTGACCTCCTTAAAATGGAGAATCTTGAAGGAACCAGCCATGAAAAGGAAAAAGTGGCAAAGTGGAGGTTACTTCCAGTAGGAGAAGTCCAGGGCTACTGTAAACTTCCAGGGTAAAGAGGAGAAAGTCCAGAGAGTCAAGAGTACAGCCTAGAGAAAAATGAGAACAAAGTTGGCCTGGGAGCCCACCTTAAGATGGCGGTTCAGAGAAGAACCAGCCAATTACAGGGAGGGACCACTTAGATAAATTAATTCATGATGAACTTTTTATCATTTGCTAAGGGAAACTAAGATGTTTTGGGATATAATACATGCCTAATCGTCCAAGAATCATGTTAAAGAGGGTACCTACGACTGCTCAAATGACTTCATACTAGGCTTAAGAGAGAAAATTGGGCTAGCCAGTCTGTGGGTTCTAATCAGTATAGTGTTTCTTATGTTATTCTTAAAAAGCAACCACCCTCAATTCCTTAATTACCAGTTGGTGACTTCTTGATTTAAGAGAGCTGGAGTGGTCAGTTTGACAGGGTCCTTATCGTGCCCTTTTGGTTTCTCTGAAGGAGGAAGTAAGAAGAGCAATCAATGGGTACATGTCATCTTTCCTATCCCCAAGTGTTGAGAAATGTGTCTTTCCTAAGTACAGATGACAGGGAGTTGTATACCTTGCCCGTCATGAATGGGAAAAGACCACAAGATAAGTTCATTTCATATGACAAAGGGTAAAAGAAAAAATTGAGTATAATTTGAAAAATTAAGTTCTTTTTGGATAAGTTGTGTTTTCAACGCCTACAGGACATCCAGTTTGGAATGTCCATTAGACAATTAGTCCATTAGACGCTAGTGATGTGGGCCCAGAGCTGAGAAAAGAGATTAGGGAAGGAAAGGGCTTGAGGCCCCTGCAATGCCTCTAAACAGGTTTCAGCAAACTTTGGCAAACATCCAGGCTTAGAGTGAGTTTTCTGAGTTTTCTGACTTTGAGTGATTTTGTTCAGGCCCTCAGTGAAGTTCTTAAATTGACATTTATTAGCAGTGAGTGTTGCTGCCAATGTAAGTTTAGAGTAGATTGTGGTATAAACATACTTCCTCTTTACACATTCTAATCAATGCAGAATGGCAATTTTATTGAAACAGGCTCAGAGCTGAAGACCCTTTGCACACGCGCACACATACACACACAGGCAGAGTTTAGATTATATTTATAGTTGGTAACTTCTATAATTATGGGGCTGCATGTGTTCAGAGAGGAAAATGAAATCAGCAAACATGGGAGGCCAGGAAGTCATCCTGCTCTTATTCTGGCTTTATGATTGTAGGCTTTGAGGGGCCACTTCAGAGAAGTGGTGGGTGACGGCTTAAGTAGACTTGGTCCTTTTTTCCTATCATCTAATGTCACCAGCCAAGACTCTGTGGAGGGACCCATCTATCCCTGTTGCTTGCTTTAGTCTGCTTTTCCAAGATATTTCTAACAAATTATTCTTCTGGATCATGTGTTGTTTGTCCCTAAGAGGATGGGAAAATGATTTATGAAGCAGAGAGCCTCATTCACCTCTTCTCCCCTCCTTTCTGCAGGAGGAACAGCGCGATAAACATTTGCCTAGGGTCTGATTATTGGTGTCTTTTACAAATGCCCATAGATAATGATGATGAGATGAGATTGTAGCTCATGGAGCAGTGCCCCCAACTTATTTTCAGCATCTTTATACTAGGGTCAGCATTCCATAGTGGAAAGAGTACTAGGTTGTTGTCAGAAGATCTGGCTCAAGTGAAGCCAGTCATCTGACTCACACCTTTATTTAGAGTTTGAAAGGGACCTTAGAAATAATCTAACCCAACTCTCTTATTTCATAAATGAGGAAACTGAGGCCGGAAAACTGACATGACTAGTACGATATCACCTAAGTATTAAATGGCAGAACCTCTATTTGAACCCAGGTCCTCTGATTTCCAACCCAACAGGTTTTTGACTTTTTCACAGGCCTCCTGCTCTTCTACTTGTTAAAAATGCATGACCTTGGGCAAGTCTATGCAAACACAATGAATAATTTAAGCAAATCCTATAATATAAGCAAAATGTCCTGGATCTGAACTCAGAAAACATGAATTTGATTTAGGGTCAGGAATTAGCGTCTGCCATTAACTGATGGAACATGACTTAACGTCGTCTAAGTCTCGGTTTGCTCAGCTATAAAATGATGGCGTCAGAGTAGATGAATCCTAAGATAATAATACTGTCAAGAACATAAGTGATGCAGCTTTCTCCATGCCATCTCCCTTATAGAGGGCGAGCTCCTTGAAAGCAAAAGGTTTTGTCTTTGGATCTCTAGCATCAGATGCAGCACTTGGCACACGGCCGGTACTTCATGAATATTTGTGGTCAATTCCTTTCTCATTTTGAAGCTGGAAGAGCACATAATACATTACCTCCCATTTAATGCTAAATCCTATGACTAGAGAGCAGAAACACTTCCTCCTCTTCTGATCAAACTCATCCACATCAATTACCAACTTCTCCCTAACCCTCCAGTTCACTTTGTGCTGTGCAGATTGGGCATCTGAAGCACAAAAACCTGAATGGCCTCAGTGGCAATCAGATGAGGCCTGGATCAAAATGTCAAGATGAGTAACGTTCCCCAGTCTTGACTGCCAGCAGCAAGGTCTTGTGTGTGGTTGGGCCCCTAAGAAACGTCCCTGGCAGCCATGGTACCAGGAAACCGTACAGCTCTAATGCACTGATATTGAAGAGGGCGGCATTGTTCCTGAATCAACTCAGCAGAATTACAGAGATATTATCATCCTCCAAGTCATGCCCTTTTCCAGGATCCAGCCTCCCCAAAGCATAACATTACTCAGTCATTTTTCATATTCCCTACTCTGGGAGCTCATCCCCAGAAGTTAATATCATTATTTCTGTCCAGCACAGGAAGTAATGCTATCAGCAACGACGGGATCTGTCTGTGCTGAAAGAACTGCTGGCCTGTGTAAACTCTGGCTCTCTGGGGGTGGGAGGAGAGAGGAGGACTAACCAGTAAGGCAATGAAGATATTGGTAGTGATGATGATGAGATTAACAAAACTTTTCATTTCTAAAACCCTTCCCCGTGTGCTATGGTCCAGAGAGCACTGGATTTGAAATCAGAGGATCTGGGTTTGATGCCTATCTTGAAAAATTTGTTTCATTGTTGGATTTTTCATTTTTACATCATTTCTCAACATATCCTGTCCCCTTCCCATTTTCTGGGACTTTCCTTGTAACAAAGGTTTTAAAAGAAAAAGAAAATTTCAGCAAAGCCTATCAGTACATCAACAACATCAGTACATGTAATAGTCCATGTGGCTCCATTGTTCCTCACCTCTGCAATGGGAGGCCATTTTTTCACCCCTTCTCTGGGCAGTGCTGACATTCTAAGGTCACATAGTTTACTCAGTGACAGCACTAGGGCTAGAATCTCCTGACTCCTAGCTTCCACCCTACCCTATTCACCAGAGTAGGCTGTTCCAGTTTCCTGTCTGAGAGTGGAATGGGAGAGAGTTCCAGGAGTAGAGGTAGAATCTTCATATCCACGGTAAAATTCCTAGGTGAGAGTTAGTCAGTGAACATTTAGCATGCTCCTACTACGCAGCAGACACTGGGCGGAGCTCTGGAAATACAAAAAGAGGCAAAAGACAGTCCCTGCCCTCAAGGAGCTCACAGTCTAATGAGGGAGATAAAATGCAAACAAATGTATAAGAACAAATTATACACAGGATAAGAAGGAAAGCATTAAGAGAGAGAAGGCATTGGAATGAAAAGGGGTTGGGAAAGGCTTCCTGTAGAAGAGGGGATTTTAGTTGGTTCTTGAAGGAAGCCAGGGGAACACTGCAGTATGTACAGATGAGAAGGGAGTAATACTATGCCATTCCAGGTATGGGGGAAAGCCAGAGAAAATGACCAGAGATGAACTGTCCCATTTGAAGAGTAGCCAGAGGCCAGTGTCACTGGACTGAAAAGTACATGGCAAGAAGTAAAGGTAAGAAGCCTGGAAAGTAGAAAAGGACTAGGTTATGAAGGATTTTGAATGCCAGAGGGTTTTATATTAGATCCTGGAGGCAATAGGGAGCCACTGGAGTTTATTGAGTGAGGGGGTGACATGATTGAATCTGAACTTTAGGAAAATCACTGTAGTGGCTGAATGGAGGATGGATTGGAGTGGGGAGAGACTTGAGGCAGGCAAACCCACTACTGTTGTAATAGTCTAGGTGTGGAGTGATGAGGGCCTGCACCAGGGTAGAAGCAGAGTCAGAGGAGAGAGAGGGGTGCATTTGAGAGATGTTGCAAAGGTGAAATCAGCAGGCCTTGGCAACAGCTTAAATGTGGCAGGTAAGAGATAGCGAGGAGTCCAGGATGATTTCTAGATTGTGGTCCTGAGGCACTGGGAGGATGATATTGTCCTCTACTGTCTGGAGATGAGAGAAGAAAGGGGGAAGTTTAGGGGAAAAGATAATGAGTTCTCTTTTGGACAGCTTTAGTTTAAGAAGTCTACTGGACAGTCAGTTTGAGATGTCTGAAAGACAGTTGAAGATCAAAATTGGTGATCAGCAGAGATGTTGGGACAGAAAAAGTAGATTTGAGAATTACCTGCCTAGAGATACCTGGTTCCTCTTTAAAGCCACTAAGTCAAGTGTGTAAGATGGAATAAAAATCTTAGTTCACTTGGAGAAACCATAATATTGCATTTAAAACAGAACTCATAATGAATGGGTGTGGGTGTGTGTGTGTGTGTGTGTGTGTGTGTGTCCACGAAAGTATTTACTGTACTTGTGCGTGTGTTTGGGTATGTATACTTGTGTGTATTAATACATGTGTGTATGTGTGTGTGAGAGAGAGAGTGTGTGTGTGTGTGTGTGTGTGTGTGTAGTGGCCTGAGTTAGGTGTGGAGACCTGTTGACAATAGTCTTAGAAGTGCCTGGGGACATTGAGAAGTTGGGACTTGCAAGTATGTGTCAAAGACAGTATTAGAACCCAGGTTGGTCTTTCTGCTTCAAAGGCTAGCTCTCTATGCCACAATGTCTCTGGGTGAATCAGTGGAGATGTGTTAGGAAGGAGCTGTTGTTCAGTTGTTTTAGTCCTGTCCAACTCTTTGTGCCTCATCTGGGGTTTTCTTGGCAAAGATACTAGAGTAGTTTGCCATTTTCTTCTCCAGTTCCTTTTGTAGATGAGGAAATTGAGACAAACAGGGGTAAGTGACTTGCCTACAGTCACACTGCCGGTAAGTGTCTGAGGCTAGATTTGAACTCGTGTTTTCCTGACTCTAAGTACAGTGCTCTAACCATTGTACAGTCACTGCCTTTGTATCATACTAGATTAAAAATAGAGAATCCCATTAAGGTCCCAAATTGGGACCTCAGTTGCCCTCAGAGAAGCTATGGGATGTGGCTGTGTTTTCCTAGGACCTCCTGAGCTTAATTTCAATCTGTTTCTATTCCAGCCTCCAGATTATGATATATACCATATACACAGTGTAACTAAAACAAGATGAAAGGAAGTGGGGGTGGAGGGTGGAGACTGTGTTGAAAATAAAAGGAACCTTCATGTGTAATGGCCGAGCTGTCTTTTGAGAACATTTGCCATTGTTTTCTTCTCTGGGGATCCTACTTCTGAATGAGGCGTTAGTGTTTTCGAGGGTGACAACCTTGTCACGCTGAATTATGATGAGAAAACAACCCAGTTGCCCACAGAGCCAAAAGCGAACTCCAAAACCGCTCAACTCGTCCGCCAAACACACGGTGTTTTAGGAAGGGCAACGCACAAAAATTCACTAAATGGAGAGAAAATTTATTTATTTGTACCAGAGCAAAAATGCAGGCATTTGAGTAGATCCAAATATCATTTAGGGAGGGGAAAAAACTTGTGATTCATTGCCAGCTATTAAATCTTGTTTACCCTTCTTTAAACTAAGCAGAAACACATTTCCAGAAGAAGCTAGTTAACAGTTTAAGTGCTGTGAGCACGTTGTAACACTCTGTACTTTTCTGACTTTGGAGGAGAAATAATTGAGGAATGCGAGAGAAGGCAATCTCAGGGATCCTGGCTTCAGTTCCTAGCTCTTCTCTCCCAATCTACCCTTAGACTTTGGGAGAATTTTTTGATTTTCTCAAGTGGGAATACTCATCTCAGAGAGGAGTCAAGTAGGTTAACATTTACATTGTGGTTTCGGATGAAAAGTGATGCCTAGTTACAAGATATTATTCTAAAGAAAAGGGCTGCCTGAGCAGTGGGATAATGCGTCCTTCAGAGAGCACCACTTCCTCAACCGCCAGCCCTTATCACGTTTTCTAAGTCAGCGGCTGACGGAGCTGATCGTGATGCTCCTGACACTCCCTGGGTTGTTGAGTAAATGCCTGAACAGCCTGGGTTAGCCTCGCTACCAACCTGGAGAAAAGAATTTGAAAATGGGGCAGTGATTTGAAATCAGAGAGAATAGGCCCACCAAAGGCTCAGTTTGAGGCATCCAAAGCCATTCCTTCCCCCTTTTTTCTGCCCCTTTTGTCTTCCTTCTCTCTGTACCCTTTCTCATATTTTCCCTCCATTAAGGACTTCTGGGCAGCCATTTTCCCTAAGGTTCTCCTTCGTCCTTACCGCCTCAACCAATAGAATTGATTGGCTTAAATATCCCTTCTTTCATATCCTCAGGAAAGGATAGAAATATAAATGTAGCAAGTTGCACCAATCAACTTTTTTTTGAATCTACATATGAAAATGGGCAAATTTCAAATATGGCAAAAGGTGTGAAATTACAATTCTGATAGAGGAAACCTGGAAAGTTTTTGGTTTTCAAGTACAATAGTACCTTTGAACTAATTTCTCTCTGGAGAATTCAGTCATAAAGATTATCTGGGATTTGAAACAAAGGCCACAAAGGCTCACTAGATCCACACGACTTTTCTGCCTCCTCACTAATAACTAGTTTTCTAATTGGCTAGAATCCATAGGGGTGAAGAATGCCTAAAATCAAAACAAAGTAGATGTGTGTGCACAGATAAGATGTGTATGGCCATATGTATTGTCTCAACTGCAACTCCTGAGAGGCACTGAGAGATGTCTCTGGACTCTTGCCCCCTACTCTCCAAGAGAGATTGTGCTTCCTGCCTTGAAAGGAGCAGGAGAAAAGCTATGATGGCAGATGTCTTTCTCTAGTCTCTGAGGAGGGTACTGGGGTACTGGACTAGAATTATATCTTTCTGTACCTTTAAATGTTTCTGATTTAGAGGTACAAACAAAAGCCATTTCCCTGGTCACTAAATTGCTTAATTCATCCATCAAATAGATGGTATTTTAGGAGAGAGTAGCCCCAAGCTTAAACCTGCTGGCTTGCCTTCTTCATACAGAATATTAGTTACACACACACACACACACACACACACACACACACACACACACACCCCAAAAAACCAAACCTATCACAAATACCAAGCAGAAATTAGAGAAGTCATACAGATTAGAATATACCAAAAACAGACACAAGAGGGAATGGGTTCTTCTGATGACAGCTAAACAAGATCTAGGCTCAAAGTGAGAGAGAAAGAGAGACAGACAGAAGGAGAGGCAGAGAAAGACCCCCAATCGCATCCAAGGAAAACTTCTTTCTCTGAAATCTCTAGGGAGGCAAGCTGGGAAGGAGGAACACATTGAGGAGCCAGCTTCCCCTACATGCCTGGAGCTTCCAAAGTCTTTCTCTCTGTCTCTGTCTCTTTCTTTGTGTCTCTCTTCCCCTTCCCCCCATCTCCTGCCCTGAGTCAATTCCAAAGAAGTTTGGAACCACAAGTATCTTCCTCAAAGCTCTTGCACCAACTCCATCCCTTACACAGTCATGAAGTCACATGGCATTGTGTCAGCATTCTTTCCACAAATTAGGAGTTGCATTAGGAATCATGTCTCCAGGAGCATGCAAAACACCCCAGGCTTGGGTTAAAGCCCAGTTACAAAAGCAAAACAAAAAACTATTTAAGCTAGATTCCTACCCTCCAAAGTCCACGATGTATATGGGATGTGGGGGAAGGGTAAATAGGCACCAATAAATTTTGAAAGAGCTCTTAACTCAATATCTTCCCATTGATTGGACTGGAAACCAGCAGTGAAAACCAGTGGAGTGATTTCAAGTGCTAACTCCAGAATGTTGCATATTGGAAGGTGGCACAGGACACAGAATAGAGAACTTTGAAAGGCATTGGAGTGAGTAGAGGAAGGTGTAGAGATGGAACTGGAGGAAGGGAAAAAAAGAGGGAGGAAAAGAAAGAAGAGGTAACAACGAGAGAAAATCTTCTGTTTCTGTTTCTAGTCAGAGAGAATAAGACTAAATGGGCCCTCAGGTAAGGTAGAAGGGAGATAAGGGGTCTGTTAGGGCCATCTGATCATCTGTATGAGCTTATGGGTAGGTGAGCCTTTGTGAAGGATTTGGTTGTCTCTTCCTAGAAAGGGTAAGGACATGCCCATGGACAGCTCATTTAGAGGACTGCTTTTGTTCAGTTGTTTCAGTGTGTCTGTTCAGTGTGTCTGAGGAGAGGCAGTGTGGCCTAATGATAATTTTTGTTACTGTTTGTCCAATCATTTTTCAGTTCTGTCTGATTGTGACCCCATTTGGCTTTTCTTGGCAGAGATACTGGAGTGGTTTGCCCTTTACTTCTCCAGCTCATTTTCCAGATGAGGAAACTGAGGCAGAGTGAAACGACTTGCCCAGGGTCACACAGCTAATAATTGTCTGAGGCTGGATTTGAACTCAGGAAGATGAGTCTTAGTGACTGCAAGCCTGGCCCTCTATCCACTGTGTAACCTCACTGCCCTATTTAGAGGAATAAGGACCACAATTTTAAAATGTCAAAATATATAAACAGGCAGTTTTCATTTTTCAGAAGAAGAAATCAAAGGTATAAGTGGTTATGTGAAAAATATTCTTGTCACTCATAATTAGAGAAATGCAAATGAAAGCAATTATTGATGTACCACCTCGCACCTATAAGACTGGCTAAGATGGTAGAAAAGGAAAATCAGAAATGTTAGAGGGGATGTGGAAGAACAGAGACACGAACGCACTGTTGTTGGAGTTGTGAACTAGTCCAGCCATTCTGGAGAATAATTTGGAAGTAAGCCCCCAAAGCCATCAAACTGAGCACATCCTTTGACCCAGCAATACCACCACTAGTTCTATCTCCCAAAGAGATCAAAGGAAAAAGAAAAGGGTCTTTATAGCAGCTCTTTCTGCGGTGGCAAAAAAAAAAAAGGGAAAATAAAGAGATGCCAATTAATTGGGACATGGCTGAACAGGCTGTGGCGTGTGACTGTGCTGGAGTACCGTTGCGCTGCAAGATATGACAAAGGGAAGAGTTTCAGAAAAACCTGGGAACACATGTGTGCACTGACGAGAAGTGGAACGATCAGAACCAGGAGAACCTTGTAACAGTGACAGCAATGTTGTGAGGGTGATCAGCTGTGAAAACGGCTTCTCTGATCAGTGCAATGATCCAGTTTA
Source organism: Pseudochirops corinnae (assembly GCA_028646515.1). NCBI lineage: Eukaryota > Metazoa > Chordata > Mammalia > Diprotodontia > Pseudocheiridae > Pseudochirops > Pseudochirops corinnae. Next base: position 5,747,663 of record CM053587.1, read on the forward strand.
GGGGAACCTTTCCCCTTATTCTGGGGAATCTTTTCACTTATTTTTGGTTCGTACGACCCCCATCAGAAATCTAGGGAAATATATTCATTGTTTTTCCTCACCCCCAGGCCCAGATTCTAAGGCCAACTCCCACTTGCAAGTCCATAGTTCATAATATTCTGAAGAAAATTTTATTCAAAGGAGGAGAAAAAACAAAACAGAAACTCTTGAATGAGCCACTATTAGTAACAGACTTGAGGCCCCTGATGGCCCCTTTTCTCTGCAGTCTTGTCTTACACCATGGTGCTTTCTGCCTACATGCAGTAGTGGAAGGGTGTGTGTGCGTGTGTGTGTGTGTGTGTGTGTGTGTGTGTGTGTGTGTGTGTGTATTTGGGAGGAGGGGGGATGGAGTGTCTTTTTTTTTAACACCGTTTCTCCCAGTCTCAGAAGTTTCTCAGGTAAGGTGAGGACAAAGCTTCACAACTCTCTAGTCTTTCTAACACTATGTTCTCCACCTCAAAATATTCAGGGTAAAAATATACAGAGCCACAGCTTTCTATTCATATTTTCTTTCCAGTCCCCACCAGTTAGCAGCCCTATCTATTCTCTCAAGTCACTCAGAAGGAGAGAGGAAGGGGAAGATCCTAGAACCCACTTCACTTTCAAGTTTAGCAAGTTTTCCAACTCTTCTGAAATGCAGAGATTACAAGCAAATACTCCTTTGACTGGTCCTGACCAGCCATCATCAGGACACTGGCAGTCAGTGGATCAGATGGTTATTGGTCACGGATCTGGGAAGCATGTTAACCATTGTGTAGTCCAATCCCCCCATTTTACACATGAGGAATCCAAGGCCTAAGGAGGTAAAGTGATTTATCCAAAGTTACATAAGCTAATATACAAAGCAAGGAGTAAGTCTCTAATTTATCAAGAAACTATATTTCGAAATCTCATTTGTAAGTCAGTTTTTTAGAAGTGAGAATTCATTTTCCAGCAGAAACATGTAAAGAAACATTATAAAATAAAAATTTAAAACAACAATCCCCAACTAGTCAATTAATAACTCATATCATTAATTCATAAGAGAGCTGAACTGTACTGCTGTAGAATCTAACGACCTTTTAGAATTCTATTTCTCTGGGAAAACACGCACTGTTTCGTTTTGGAATGTCAGGGCTGTAGGAGAGGCAGCGTGGTCTAATAAGACTGTTTGCTGTTCAGTCATTTTTCAGTTCTGTCTGATCATGACCCCATTTGGTGTTTTCTTGGCAAAGACACTGGAACGATTTGCCATTTCCCTCTCCAGCTCATTTCATAGAAGAGAACGGAGGCAAATACTATTAAGTAACTAGCCCAGGATTACACAGTAATAAGTGTCTGAGGCTAGATTTGAACTTATGAAGACAAGCCTTCCTGATTCCAAGTCTAGTGCTTTATCCAGGTGCGTCACTGGTACCTTCTACATGTCTGGCAATGAGCTAAGCCCTTTACCCATTACCTTTGATCCTTACAACAGTCCTGGGAGGTAGATGTTATTATTATCTTCATTTTACAGATGAAGAAACTGAGGAAAACAGCAGTTAAATGACTTGCCCAGAACCACACAGCTAGTGTAAATATCTGAGGCTGGATTTGAACTCATGTCTTTCTGAGTCCAGGTGCAGCCCCTCTTTCCACTGTGCCACTCAGTTGTCCATTGGAAAGATTATTGGGTTTTCTAGGAATGACAGCTTAAATCATGACTGTGTACTTGTGTGATCTTAGGGAAGTCATTTTATTCCTTTGGGTCTCAGTTTCTTCCTCAGTTGAATGGACTCAATTAAAATCTCTTCCAGGTCTCAACCTAAATTGAAGCCAGTCATCCCCTGATCTCTATCAAAATCCCAACAATAGCCTCTCCCCTACTACTTGAAGTGAGGGCTTCCCTTCTTCTGCTAAAAGCATCTTTGGGGACACCAATAGAGGATGGTGTGTGTGTGTGTGTGTGTGTGTGTGTGTGTGTGTGTGTGTGTGTGTAGGGTTAGGGCAGGTCATGCCATCTCCCACCTCCATATTTTTGCACAAGTTGGCCCTTATGTCTAGAATACCTTTTTTTCTTTGTCTCTTTCTACTGGACCCTCTACTTCCCTTCAAGGTTCAGTTCAAGAGGCCTACCTCCTTCATGAAGCCTTCCCTGATATTCTCAATTATTAGGGCAATATGTATTTATTATATGTATTGAAGCAATCTGTATTTATTTTACATATATTCTATATCCATTTATCAGTGATTGTGTTGTATCCCTACTAGAACAAAACTCTTTAGGGGCGGCTAGGTGGTGCAGTGAATAGAGCACCAGCCCTGGAGTCAGGAGGACCTGAGTTCGAATCCAAAATCAGACACTTAACACTTACTAGCTGTGTGACCTTGGGCAAGTCACTTAACCCCGATTGCTCTGCCTTCCCCC
>CM053587.1:5750587-5755587 GCA_028646515.1 Pseudochirops corinnae
CTGTTTAAATGGATGAGAAATAAAATGAGCAGAACCAGAAGAAGAATTTGTACAGTAACAATTACACTGTAAAAACAAACACCTTTGAAAGGTGTCAGAGCTATAATTAGTTTAATGACCGTTCATGACACGGAAGACCACTAATGGAGCACACCATCCGCTATGGAGGGGTGATGAGTTTAGGGCGCAGGATGAGGCACGGATATTTTTGTGTGCAGCCACGGAGGGGGTTTGTTTTGTTTGACTGTGCATTTGTGTCACGAGAAATTGTTGTTGTTTTTTAATGGGGTAAGGATTGTGAGGGAGAGAAAAGAGATTCTGTTCATTTTTTGAATAGAGATATGGAGGGTAGAGCCACAGACGTGAAATGTAACGCACTCACTTTCAGATGACTCTATGGTGTTATTGGATTTATTTAACAATTTTCCTTTGTTACAAGAGATGGTTCATGAAGTGGGAATGTTTGTAATGTAAAAAGAAAACACATCAACAAAATGTATGTTTTTTAAAGGAAAGAAGTGGGCCTAGTGTACAGCCATGTTATTAAAGGGTTAAAGACAGGACTGGAAGATGAAGCAGGGTCTACCTTTTAGTTATAAGTTAACACCTTTTTGCTTTTTTCCAATGTTTGTCTCATGGAGTAAAATTAAATAGGCAAGGAATAATAAGCGGACCTCTGTTGTCCCTGGTGTATGAAGAGAGCTCCTGTGGAGGAGTTTTCTCACTTGTGCCCATCAGTACCTTCTCTGCAACTTATGGTCTTTCACAGTTGCCAAAAATACTGAAAGGTTAAGTGACTTACTCAGGGTCACACAGCCAGTACATGTCAAAGACTTGAAGCTGGCCTTTTTGGCTCAGGATAAGAGCTTCTGGTAAAGAAGTGGTTCATCTTCTCTATGGGAAAAGAAACCTCCCTGAGAGGCAGGCGTAAGAGAATTGTTCTTTTTTGAAGAGGACCAATAACATCGCAGGTGATGTCTTGACCGGTGGGTGAATTGAAATGAGACAGAGCTGCGCCAAGTTATTAACCTCCCATTCTCTTCCTGAGTCATGGAAGTCCATTGTCAGAACAAAAATCAGCATGACCAATGATGGCCCCGGATGCAGTGGATGACTGTGGCATCTTCAATGTCTGACCAAGCTCTAAACTCTCTACTGTGCCTGCTTCACCTGTCTTCATGGCTGTTGGAACAATTTGTTCTCATCCATCCATTCTGCCAGGAGAAGTTTTCACAAGCTTGGGGTAGACATCCCCCTAAGTCACCAATGAGTTTGAGGTTTGTCAACCTGGTTTAGCCGCTTTGCCCAGATAGTTTTGCCATGGTGTGGCTGCTGCTCCTGCTACAGCTTCTTGGAGCCACAGATGAGAGTTGGATAATCAACTGAATGCGAGAAGTGGATGGGCAGCCCTGAAAAGGGTTCAGCAAACCCTCACACCAGAGGTGCTAGTCCTCCCTGAACACCCCATACACCCCCAAGGACAAGAAAGCAGACAATGATCAAGTTTGTGGGTAGATTCTTAAATCTTCCAAACTTGGCTCTCATCCAGTCCTCACCTACTCTATTTAAGAAAGGAGGGAGAAATAGGGAAAAAGAAAGAGAAGAAATAGTGAAAGGGAGAGATGAGGAAGAAAGAGGAAGACGGGGGACAAAGAGATAGGGAAGGAGAGAGAAAGGGAGTGGGAAGCAAATTCCCCTTCTGGTTCTGTTCCCAACTCCCTCCGGATTTCGGAATCCTGCATCTCCTGCTGCCTCCTCCTGCAGTTTCTCTCAGCACCGGGGCCTCCTAGAGCTGGAGCATGCAGCCACGGTCTGCTCACCATGGCACATCCCCCTCAAGGCCCCAGCCCCTTCTCCCATCGGGGAGTCTCTTTGGGGGGCCTTCATTTTGTGAAGGAGTCCAGGCTAGCCCGTCTTCCCGCTTCCTCCTTCTCCCAAACCTGTTCTTTTCCAGACTCCAAAACCATTCCCTCGGGTCATCTCCTCACCTATATTTGGCTCCCTTTTGTGCATCGTCTTCCCTGTGAGAATGTAAGCTCCTCGAGGACAGGAACCACCCTTCTTTTGGCTTGTATTTGTGTCACTGTTACTTAGCACAGTGCCAGACACTTTGTAAATGCTTGTTTTCTCTCTCCCTCCTTCCCTCCTTCCTTCCTCCCTTCCTTCCTCCTTCCTTCCTCCTTCCTTCCTTCCTCTCTCCTTACCTCCCTTCCTTCCTCTCCTTCCTTCCTTCTTTCCTCCTTCCTTCTTTCCTCCCTCCCTCCCTCCCTCCCTCCATTCCTTGCTTCCTTCTTTCTTTCCAGAAAAAGAAAGGGAAAGAACTCTGCATCTAGATAGCTTGATGCACACAGGAGGGCACACACACACACACACACACACACATATACACACACACACACACACACACACACTGTTCATGAGAAGTCTTCCCATGTTCCCCTGGCTCATGAGTGTTGCCTTCCCAGTCAGGCCATGGAAGCTAGGTCCACTTGCTTACGAGTTGTACTTGGTTTGTTGCTTTAGCCAGGGAAGCAGCTTTCCTTGGGGTGCAGAACGCCACTTGTGGAGTGTAGTGGACCAGACTTTCATGCTCCTCCTCTTCTATGAGGCAGATACGCAGAAAGAGTATAATTTTGTTGGGTGGATGCTTTCACTGGATCTAGGAATGGCTAAAGAAAGTTTCAGGGTAGTTAATCTGCAAGTCTTGTTTGTGACTCCCTGTTTGTTTGTGCCTCGGGACACGGTCCTAGGATTAAGTCTTAATGTATAATAGCCTTGGGCTAGGGTAGGGAGTGGTCAGAGCTAAAGAAGGGTCCTGGCATTTCAGTTACCTCAGAGTCTCTGCTATAAGGTATGTAAACTCTGTGATTTTCTTGTACTTTGGCTCTGTATGAAATGGCTCTGTAATAAACAGACTATCGAATACATCCCCGTCTCTCTCTTTTTATTCAGCTGGTTGCTGGGCCATATTACTGTGCTGGTCGCAGCAGTGGAGTAATAGGAACATACAACCCCTGGTGTTCCTTTTCTGAAGAGCTGGTACTTGTGTGAGTCAGCAGAATGTTTGCTGGCAGCTGAACTACTGCTGGGGGCGGTGGGGAGCGAGGCCGAAGGTAAAGCCAGTGTGGTGGAATGAATCAACAGTAAATTTAGCTTTGAAAAAATCCCCTCCGGTACTGTATGTGCACCCACCCGAATATTTGCTAGGCCTCTAAACTTAGCTTGGCAAAGGTCAGCTATAAACAAGCCCACGATGCCACGAGATCTGTCCTCGTCCTCTCCATCAAGAGTCAACAAAGCTGTAAGTCGAGAGGACTGATTAAGCATCTGCTTTGTGTGCCGGCGCTGCGCTAAACCCTTTACAAATATGATCTCATTTGATCCTCATAACAAACCTGGGAAGTAGGGACTGTTGTTATCCCCATTTCGTAGATGAGGAAACGGAGGCAAACAGAGGATAAGTGACCCGGCCAGAGGTCATGTTGCCAGAAAGCATCTGAGGCTGATTTTGACTTGGGCCTTTCTGACCCCAGGCCCAGAGCTCTATCCGCTGTGTCCCTGTGTCCGCTAGCTTCCTGAGAGATGGAAGATACCACGTGGCCTACTGAGTGTTACCAGAGCTCTGTGCCACCCGCCAGTTTGGAGAGCACTGGGTTGTGAGGCCATGTGGACCCCTCTGTCTCTGTCCCTAACCTGTCTTAGAGCTGTAGCTCCCTCCTGAGGTCTGGCTCCTTTGACAAAGGCGAGACTGCTGGGCCATAGGCAGGACTCAGTGGCTCTTCCCCTCCTCTCCTGCTCGCCCTCTGCCTCTCTCCCTGGGATGTGGCTGGAATACCTTCCTGCTCTTCAGAAAAGTGAACAGTTCTGGGGGTGGCTAATGTTATCCTTGTTTCATAAGCTTCACTTTGAGCACATGGAGAGCATGGGGATACGGGGTTTTCACTTTTTTTTTTTACTCAATTAACTATTTAGGGGAATTGATGAAACAAACATTAGTAGAAAAGAATGATTTTTTTTTTTCATGGGATCATAAGCCTAGAGCTGGAAAGGCCTTCAGAAGTCATCTATTCCAATTCTTCATTTTGCAGAGAATGAAATTAAGACCCATAGAGGTTAAATGATTCCCCCAACGTCACATAGCTGGTAAGGATCAGAGTCAGACCTGGAACCCAGAGTCTTCTCTGACTCCAGAGCCAGTGCATTTTCTGGGCTGTCCAGAGGGAGATTCTGAAGAAGCATCACCTGAGTGACCAATAGAATGGGCCCAGCCTTTCCTATTCTCTTTCTCATTCTGACAAATCCTAAAACAAACAGTTACAAGGATGAGATTTCAAGAACACTCCAGAATCAGGCCCTTTCCCAAGAGAAATAGAAATATAGAACCAAGTCTCTCTATGGGGCAGAGAAGGGAAACAGGGGTCTGGCAGATGCCAAAATAAATGCAAATGAAAAGGCAAAATAGACCAGACTATTCATGGAGTCCCAGATTCAAGCCGTACCTCTGATACGTACTAACCCGGTGACCACAAGCACATCGAGACTTCTCAGAATCAAAGAAAACTCTGTAAGACTTGTTGTTCAGTCCTGTCTGACTCTTCATGACCCCATTTGGGATTTTCTTGGCAAAGACAATGGAGTGGTTTGACACGTCCCTCTCCAGCTCATTTTACAGATGAGAAAACAGAGTTAAGTGACTTACCTAGGGTCACACAGCTAGCAAGTGTCCAAGGCTGGATCTGAACTCAGGAAAACGTCCTGACTCCAGGCCTGGTATTCTATCCGCTGCACCACCTAGCTATACATCCAAGACTATAAAACCCTGACTGTCTACTGCTGTTAGATTACAGATAAATGACTGATCTGCCTGGATGAAGGGAGCTTCCACACTGGAGGTCCCCCGGATTGTTAAAATCACTTCTGGCTCCATAGATTGCATATAGGCTCATAGACTTAAAGAGGTAAGGGCCCTTAGAGGCAGGCCATCTGATCCAATCCCTTTC
>CM053587.1:5760587-5808675 GCA_028646515.1 Pseudochirops corinnae
AGAAAACAGCATCTAAAAGGCAGCCACCAAATGGGAGGTACACACACACACACACACACACACACACACATATACACACACATACACATATACACACACATACACACATACACATACACACATATACACACATATACACATATACATACACACACATACACACACGCATATAAACACATACACACATATACATGCACATACACACATACACACACATACACACATACACATGCACACATATACACACACATACACATACACATACAGACATATACACACATACACATATACACACATACATACACATACACATACACACACATACACACATACACATACACACACATATACAGACATATACACACATATACACACATACACATACACACATATACACACATATACACGTACACACATACACATACACACATATACACACATACACATACACATACACACATATACACACATACACATACACACATACACACACATACACACACATACATACACACATACACATACACACATACACATACATACACATACACACATACACATATACACACGTACACATACACACACATACACATATACACATACACACATATACACACATACACATATACACACATACACACATATATGCATACATACATACATATATGGTATATGTTATATTATGTCATGTATTATATTTTATAATATATATAATACATTATATATAATATAATTAATATATTATATATATTTGCCATTGGTAAATCCTGTTTGCCTCAGCTCCTTAATCTATAAAAAGGACTGAAGAACGAAATGGCCAACCACTCCAATATCTTTGCCAAGAAAACCCCAGATGGGGTCATGAAGAGTCGGACATGACTGAAACAACGGAGCAACCACAACAAGAGGTCATGGCGAGGGGGGGAATGTTCATCCTGTGGCCAAAGCAGCAGAAAGCCTGGAAGAATTGAGCTCTTTGTGTTGGAGCCGTCTCCTGCGGCACCTAGCCCGGAGCCCTTCACCCACACAGGTATTCCATCAATCTTCGCTGATCGGTTGGACACCCCCTGGCAGCCTGTACCTCTGCATGTTCTGGATGTTTCTTCTTTGCTCGGAATCATCATTATTGAGAACCTGATCCCTTGTGAACACTCAGGAGAGGGCATGTTATTGCTAGCCCTGCCTAAGAAATCTCTTTATTTTTTGGCTCTGTTCACAAACTTAAATGCACATTAACCACGGAGAAGCCTAAGCAAAAATATGAAAGGTCAAGCCTTCAACATCTTCTATCGGTTTCTGGTGATGACCTGGTCTTAGAAATTCATTGGAAATCTAGAGATGAGAAAAGCCAGGAGAAACTTTCTCTCTTAATCTTGGCATGTTCATGTTTTCATTCTGTTTGTGTGATCACTCTTTGCCAGGAGATTAATTTTCAAGATGATAAAGAAAAATTGCTCGTGTACAGAATTATTTTCTCAGCATGTGCATCTTTAAATCAATGAGACAAAGAATAGAATTTAGGGTGGGGAGCACTCAGCGCTGTGAAAACATGGCAGAAAGTGAGACCCAATAAACACAGTGTTCTTTCCATGCTCATCTCTTTATTTCCCAAGTTATAACATCAGATGATATTTACAGGGAAAGGGTCATATGAAATAAAATCAAGGCCAAATTCTTTGAAGTTGAATCTTGTCTCTTGCATGTCTGAATTACCCCCTATCCCCATCTTAATATGACATAAGAAAAAAATTATTGCAGTTTTGTGGGAGGAACTAGCAGACAGAGAAAGGCCTGTCAGGTCTATATTGGGGTTATGTGTATGGGGATTAACATATCAAGGAGAAACCATTTTCAATGAGCGCTCAGAGAACTTTCTGTAATGGTTATCTTTTTATGTTGTTGGTGGTGGTTCTTCGTTATTTTTTTTTTAATTTCATTAACTTATTTGAATGAATTTCTTTAGTTAAAAATCAAATCTTCAGGGCAGTTGTGTGGTACAGTGAATAGAGCACCAGCCCTGGAGTCAGGAGGACCTGAGTTCAAATCCGGCCTCAGACACTTAACACAAAACTAGCTGTGTGACCTTGGGCAAGTCACTTAACCCCAACTGCCCTGTCTTCCCACTTCCAAAAAGCAAAAAATAGAAATAAAATCTTCTTGTTTAGATGTCCCACTGATATGATATTAATTAACAGGAAACTGGTAAAAAAAAATTGTAAGATGATTTTTAAAATGGAGGTAGAGAGATTAAGAAAAAAAAAGGCCTGAATGCCTGCTTTGTTTATGAGGCTTACAATTCTGGACATGGAACGACTGTATCTTTTTTTTTCCCCAGTAAGGCAATTGGGGTTAAGTGACTTGTCTAGGGTCACACAGCTAGTAAACGTCAAGTGTCTGAAGCTGGATTTGAACTCATGTCCTCTGATTCCAGGACTAGTGCTCTATCCACTGTCCTACCTAGATGTTCCTGATCCTTCATTCTTGAAGAGGACCAGTGATATCAGGAGGGTAATGTCTTGACTTGCACTTGAACTGAATTTAAAGGAGACTAACCTGATGTAAGTGCTGAGCCTCACTCTTTCCTTCAGAGTCCTCCAAGCCCAGTGGCAAGACATAAATCAGGATGACTGGTGACACCCAGACTGGCCTCTCTACATTGAAGGTTTTTCCTACACCTCAGTTTGTCTGGTTAAGTGCTAGGGAGACAAGATGGCTTAATTTACCATCACAAAATATTAATCTGGGAGGGGAAGACTCTCTAAGTATCTGGTGAGAACAGAAAACAATTGCTATCTACATTCTTTCTAAGACATCTTTCACGTGGACAGATTGGGTGGGGACACAAAGGAGACATCGTCAGAATGCCTCCCAAATGCCATTCTGGTATGATTGCTTTTGTCTTCGCTATAACCATCGCCGTCATTGTTATTAATGTAAACACTGTCCCAGCAACCCTTGGATTGGGGTTTTGGGGGAAAAGAGGAAGGAATCCCTTTCTGTAAAAATGTTTGTTTTTATTTTGCAGTTGACAAAAGGGAATAGGGCCCTTCTGAAATATTTGCATTAAGGTCCTGAGTTGTAGCTGACGACATTGATCGTCACCGTTATCTACATCTAGCTTCCTCCCCATCATCAGGTCTTTTGTGAGAGCCAGGATGTGTCTTATTTCATCTCCATATCCCCCACAGCAGCTAGGGTTATGCTCTGTACATAGTACTGGATAAGTATGTGTTGAATGAATGAATAAAAGAGATCATAAGAATTCCTATAGTGATTTATCCTATCTGTTTCTAATTGGAACTGAGCCTAAACTACTTTGTACAGGGATGGTATTGGGAAGTGCTTTGCTTTTCATGATGTAGGAGAGGCCAAACTATCTTCTATAATACAGTGAACAGTAATTCAACCGAAAAGATGACTTGCTGGTAATGTTGAGTTCCTGGATGAAAGCAAGGAGGAATCTTTTGTTGTTGAATTGTTTCAGTCCTGTCTCACTCATTGTGATCCCCTTTGAGGCTTTCTTGGCTTTCCCATTTCCTTCTCTGCCAACTTTTACAGATAAGAAAAGTGAGGCTACTTAGGTTAAGTGACTTGCCTAGGGCCACACAGCTCAATAAATGTCTGAGACAGGATTTAAATTCAGGTATTCCTGACTCCAAGCCCGGGTGCTCTATCCACTATACCACTAACTCCCCAAAAGATAGGGATATCCCCTAATAGAGGCCCCTACATAGTGCAAAATATAATATCCTCCCCTTTTGGGGCTTTCAAGGAGAATGGAGGTTTGACTGGTGAGTTGGGGAACACTTAGTGGTAGTGAGATGGAGTGAATATTGCTACCAAATTTCACCAGGGAAAGGTTCATGAAAGAGGCTACAATCTCTTAACCGCCTTGCTATGGAAGATAAGGATGCATGGAGTACTGGTGATAGCATTGGAGGACTCACCTGTGTGGTGGATCTGATGCTCCTGCTGCTGATTCTGGTCATCGCGACTAATTCTTGTGTCAGGAGACTTCATCTGAATTGTTTTGGACATTGACTGTTCAGCATGAATGGTGCTTTTTAGAAGATTGTTTTGTTTTGTGTTTTTATTATATGTATTAAGCTCCTATTCAAGTGCTGATCATACTCAAATTTGTTTAAGATTATTTTCAGGGGGAAAGGATGCCTACAACACTTTTGAGACTGACACCAGTGGTGGAATGTGCAAGGAGAAGCACCTGTTTTATGTAGACTGGGCAGCTTTCCCTTTCCAGGGGTTGGGGAGGTCCTTCTCAAATCCTCATTGGTTTTGCTTTCCTGCTACATGAGACATAAAAGGCACAAGTTATGGGAAGTTGGTTTCATAGGATTTAGTGGAATTTCCACTGCCCTGTGGAAATCCCTTTTTGATATGCTAGCATGGCCAGTGGGCTAGGTGAATATGGATGGGGAGGAGAGTGGAGAGTGGCATTTTATATGATTTAGAATTCTGTTTAACCTTAGGGAATATATCCTTTTTAACCTCATTCTAAGTAAAGTTGTTTTTATTACGTTTTATGGTCTACAAGGGCCTCATTGCCTTCTAATCCTGAACCTGAATCACTGGACTGGCTTGAGTTAGGTCTGGCCCAGAATAGAATCTGGTCACATTTCCATACTTTAAGGGTGTCAGTATTTATGTAGTGCCCACAATGTATGTACTGAGGGACACGCACAGGATGTGGTTCTTATCCTTTATGTCTTTACATTCTAATTAAATGTATCGAAACGGTGCTGCTCATCTCAGACCCTTAAAGTGCTACCAAATTCGGTAAACTTCATTCCTTGGACATAATATTACTCAAAGTGCAATGAAACTCTGTTCCAATGTGGTTTTTTTAAATTGCTTGGATTCAGGTATAGGTCAAATGATCTGCCAAACACAACCAACTGTAATTAGTAGAAAATGGATAGGATAATTTCTTTAAAATGCAAATGTTAGTTTGATCCCATACCCCAACACACACACACACACACACACACACACACACACACAAACAAATTCTATAGGTTTCATTGAGCCTATGAAATCAGAAATATCCTCCAGTCATCCTACACTTTTCAGTAAGTTTCTTAAGTGCACTAGTTACTTTCAAATGAACCATGAAGTCAAGGGAAATTGTTTTCATTGAAGTAAAAACAGACAGCCAGTCCTAATTAGAATGACAGAGTTTTGGAGGTCAGCTAGTCCCACTTCCCATCCAAAGCAGCAATAATCTTTGTTTATAACGTCCTTGACAGAAGGACAGAGGGACACTCTATGCTTCACATGGCAGGTATTTTGTGAGCAGCCTGTTCCGCTGGGGAATAGACTTTCTAATAGAAAGGTCTTATTTATATTAAGCCAAAATTGCATTCCTTTGGCCCTAATCCTGCCCTTGAGACTAACACCAAAAACACACACACTCCCTATTTAACAGCCTTTAAAATATGTGAAAACAGCTATTATGTTCCCCCTTAAATCTTCTCTTCTTCAATCTAAACATTCTCAAACTTTTCAACCCAGAGGACATGCTTTTCAGAACTTTCACCATCCAGGTAACTTTCCACCAGATGCTCTGATTTTCAAAGTCCAACTTCCAAGTATGGTACCTAGCCTACATAGAAAGAGAGCTATCAGAAGAAAATTAGAACGTGCGACATATTTCCTATCAGACTTATGGATAGGAGAAGAATTTATGAGTAAACATGATAAATAGTATTGTGGGATGTAAAATGAATAATTTTGATTGTATTAAATTAAAAAAGGTTTTGTACAAATAAAACCAATAGAGCCAAGATCAGAAGAAAAGTAGAAAATTGGGGGGGGGGGGATATTTATAGTTTCTCAGAAAAATGTCTCATATGTCAAATATAGAGAGAGCTTTGTCAAATTTATAAGAACGTGTGTCATTCCCCAATTAACAAATGATCAAAGGATATGAACAAGGAGTTTTTGATGAACAAATCCAAACTATATTCAGTAGAAACTTGGTTTACAAGTAATCTGGTTTACACATGCTTCCCTGGAGGAGGAAGATTTTTTCGCAAAATTTGTCTTGCAGGGTGAACAAAAATTCGAAGTAGGAACATCATGTTTGCTTCACCACTGGTTTAGAGGTGCTGGCCAGAAGCTGCTGCTCTTCCAGTGGAGATGTCACCATGGGAATAAGACAGAATGGGGAAAGGCTCTTCCTCTTGCTGTACAGCCAACTGGCACTCCTCAGCTAGCCCCTCTACCAGTCGGTATTGTGCCTCACCCAACAGCTCACCCAGCTCCCAAGGGCCCTCTGGAAGAGGCACTGACCCATCCTGAAGGTCCCAAAATGATGACCATTCCTGTAAATCAGCACCCAACCTTTGGAGTCTGTGAGCACCTCCATGCAGGCTCTGGACATAGCTTTGAGTATGGGGTCCTGCTGGGTCACATCTGCCGCGTGGTGTAGTGAGCCCCCACTTTCAGCTTTACTACTTGCTACTCAGACTCAGTGGTTTGAGCTCATAGTTGGCCCGCCTGCGCGACGGTGGGAAGTGTGTCCAGCAGCGACTAGCTGGAGGCAGGGTGTTGGGGGGGGGAGGACCCCAAGGGAGGAGGCGGTTGGGTATCCCAGGCCCAGTGGCCTCGACTGACGTTCTGGCCACTCCCGTCGGAGGTGAGTAACAGTGGCAGAAGTAAAATCTACCCCGCCCCCCGCCCCGGCTACCTCCCTCCCCCGACCCAAGTCCTAGCCACAACCTCTGACCCTGATCCTCAGACCCCGACACTCTCCAAGAGCCCTTCAGTTCCCTGCCCTGCCTCCCCCTACCCCCATCCTGCCTCCCTCTTGTCTCCCTCACACCAACCACTACTCTTCTCAAAGGTAAAGTGCAGGTTAATTTGTTTATATTTTCAGTTTATATTGTGTACTAATCATTGCTGTTGTATTTTAGGTGCATTAGGAGCAAAAATCTTACTTAAAATGATAAATAATTATTTTTATATGAATATTTTTGGGGATGTCGTACCGATCATCTGACTTTACATTATTTCTTTCCTAAGGGAAGATTTGCTTTGCAATCACATGACAAACAGAATCTCCAAACAAATTAAATTCATAAACCGAGTTTCTACTATATGGTCATATGGAAAAGTGCCCTAAATTATTATTGATTAGAGAAATGCAAATTAAAACTGCTTTGAGATATCATGCCGCACCTATCAGATTGGCTAAAATGATAGAAAGGGAAAAAGACCAATGTTGGATGGAACGTGGATAAGTTAACTAAAATTATCCAGGCATTTTGGTGAGCGGTTTGGAGTTATGCCCAAAGAGCTATAAAATTGTGTATACTCTCTCATCCAGCAATATGACTATGAAGTCTGTTTCTCAAGATGATTAGGGGAAAAGGAAAAGAACCTAGATGTTCTAAAATATTTATAACAACTGTTTTTGTTGTGGCAAAGAACTGGAAATTGCAACTGGGGAATGGCTGAACAAGTTGTGGTATATGATCGTGGTGAAATACTACTATGCCGGAAGAAATGATGAGTTGCTTAATTTTAGAAAAGCATGAAATAATGAAGAGTGAAATGAGCAGAACCAAGAGAACATTGTCTATAGAAACAGCAATATTGTTCGAAGAACAATTGTGAATGACTAAATTATTCTGAGTATTCCAAAATACTCCGAATCAACTAAAAAGGACCTATGAAGGAAAAGGTGAGGCACCTCCAGAGAAAAAACCAATAAATAAGTAGATCACCCAATAAATAAAAGTATGCATAGCAAGGTAGTACATTTATATCTATATTGGTCTATAGATCTTAGTCAAATGGTGGCCTTCTCTAATGTGGAGTAGGAGAAGGCAGGGAGACAGTTCAAAACTTCAAATGTAACAAAAATATAAATTAAATTTTTAAAAAGGGGGGAAAAAAGCGTTGTACCCAGGATGGAGTACAGCCCTCCAGATATCGTCCAATAGAGCGGGAGCGGAGTAGGACTGCTAATTCCCTTGATTTGGACACTGCACATCTTCATCACATTGGTGGCTCGAAAGGATCTTGTGGCCAGTTAAAGGAAACTCAAATTTTCTAAAACTGTCATAATCAGTCATTTATAATGAAACTATCTTTAAACATTAACAAAATCAATTTAACTTGCATTCTAAACTGCTCATTTTACAATGAATTTCTGTGTATCTATAGCAACTTTTAAGTTATTCTTACCCTTCCATTGTCTCAGCTAGCTGATTGACCCATAGACAAGCAGATACATAGATAGAGAAATAAGATAGAGAATTTATTAAGCATTGACTATGACAAGATACTTTGCTAAGTGCTGAGGATTCCAATAAAAGCAAGCAGGAGAGTCCCTGCCCTCAAGGAGTTTATCTTCTAATGGGGCGGGGGGGGGGGGCGCTCGGGGAATCTTTGATTAGAGATTTTATATACATATACATTTACATACGTAGATCTTATACACATCTATTTATATACAAGCACAAACACATGTGAATGAACTACACATATATAAACATACATACATGTTTCCCTGGCCATTGGATTCACTGGTAAGGGGAACTCAACTCTTCATTAGAAACCCTCTTCATCAATGTGGATCTGCAACCATTTTGAAAATTACAGTCATAGAAAGTTTAGAAAGCTGCCTGGAATTTGGAGCGGGCTGACTGACTTGTCATGTGACCAGTTGGAGTGAGCAGCAAAACATGAATCGAACTCTTCTTTCTTCTCACCTCATCATTGCTTGTAAGTTTTTACTTTTGCAAAGTCAATATTATACTGATCTAATTTTGCATTCTTTACCTGGCATTATTTCATATATCTTTCCAAAAATTGTTTATGTTCCTTATTATGATCATTCTTAATTCTGTCTTAGTTTTCAATTACATTGAAATACAAGAGCTTATTCAACATTTCCCTAGCTGTTGAAATTTATACTGTTTTTTTTTTTTAAACACTGGTTAAAAGACTGTCATAAATATTTATTTTAATTTTTGATTATATTCTTAGAGGACATTCCCAAGAATAAGATTCTTAAGTTCAAGGCCATATGATTATTTTTGTAACTCTTGGGTACTGTTAGGTTGATCTCCAAAATATTCCACCAATTTGTAATTCCACCAGCAAGGTATGAGAGTATCTGTTTCTCTGTGTCTCCCTCTGTCCTCGAGTTTTATAGTTCTTGTTGATTTTTCTCAATTTCGTACTGTGAGGTGGCACCCAAGATTCATTTTAATTTTCATTACTTTGATTATTAGAGGTATTGAATATTTGTTCAACTTATGTTTTATCATTTTTATATCTTTGTAAGTAAATTATTTGTTTGTGTCCTTTAACCATTAAATAATGATTTTTTCCTTGAATGTGTGCATTAGTTATTTAAAAATTTTAGACATCAAGTTTTTTGTCAGTTATACTTCAATATTTCAATGGCATTGTGATCTAATTAGTAAGAGTACTCCTGCCAGTGTAGAGCAAAAGTATATAATCAGAAGTATGAGGGTAAATGTTTAACAACCAGATCTCGAGGTGGGGAAAAGTATATATGACATACTTTTAAATTTAATCTACATTATTAACATTTTTCATTACTTTCTTAAGTCTAGAAGTCAACAAAATAATAAATCATACCTCAGTGCATGGCATTTGCCAATGTCCAAGGTATAAATGCTCACAGTGAAAATTTAATAATTGACTCTTATAAACTGGTTCGAACTGGCTCCAGTAAACCCATGCCTATGATTCATTCATGCCTTCTCATCCTGTGAGATGTTTGCCCAGGTCCTTCCACAAATTCTCCATAGAGGATCTACACAATCTGTTAGCGGCTTTCTGCTGAGTCTATTAATATTTCACAAGTACCGACTGGGCTTATAAGTCCAAGTTGGGCTGTTCATCTGTTATCTGTAGCTGTTGCTACATGACTGAACTACCTCTTTTTCTAATCATATATGTCTTTTTATATGACTTCTTGCCGGTATGTCACTATGGGCAATATGCTCCAACCTAGTTATACCCACCATAGGTCTTTCCAGTGCTAAATGAACAATTTGTGATTCTGCAATAATGTTCCATGATTCAGAACTACATGACATCACCAAGAAATTATTAGTGTTTAAAAAAAGGATGAATTTTTGTGTCATGGAGAAGCTTGGGAATCACCAAAAGCACAGTGTCATTTCACAACAGTAATCCAATCCACTTTCTTCCTCCTATTTGATTCTGGGCTCAGATCACTATCCGTGGGCAGCATTTGAGCAAGATGGACTGACTCAGGATACTGAGATCATATTAGGGCAATAGTCACTTTCCATCTACTTTTTATCTTTTTCTTTGTGAGATAGTACACTAAATTCTTTTGGGTGATTATGGATTTGAAGGAGTTTTAAAGTATTGTGGGCTTTGATGCAGTTGTGGTACTATGTAGTATGAGGTACTATGCAAGCTAAAAATGGGAAGCATCTAGAACGTGGGTTCTTAATTTTTTTATGTGTGTCTTAGACCTCTTTGGCAGCCTAATGAAGGCTATGGGTTCTTTTCCCATTATAACTTTTTTAAATGTACAAAATAAAATACAGGGGCTTACAAAGGCAATTGCATTTTTCCCCCCACTAAAGTTGACTAACCCCCTGAAATCTATGCACAGACTGCTTCCCAGAAACCAAGGGAAACATCAAATTATGAAAACTCAGCAGACAAATGGAAGAGGTGGCCTTTTGTAGGTTAGAAAGGGGAAAGATGTTCTATAGCCTTCACATAGAGTCCAGTGAGTTTACATTGACAGAACTCCTTGTGGACCCCAGGTTCAGGAATCCTGATCTAGAAAACTTCACCATCTGAAAGTCCTTTCCATCTTTGGAGAACATGTTTCCTTGATGCCTCACTTGATATTGGTGACCAGGGGAATCAGTGAACAAAGTTATATCTGTAGTTGCATACATCAGCAATTCTGTATAATCTCAGTCTATTCATGAAAGAGACCTTGTTTGAGGGAAGCTTTTAAGGCTGCGTTTTGTTTTCTTAAGTTAAATGATTTTCTTTCCTTCCTTCCTTCTTTCTCTTTTCTTTTTTCTCTCTCCTTTCCTTCTCTATTTATCTCTTCTCTCCTTTTTTCTTCCTTCCTTTCACTTTTTTCTTCTTTCTTTCTCTCTTCTTTCCTTTCTTTCATCTTTTCCTTCCTTCTCTTGGTCCTTTCTTTTCTTTCTTCTTTATTATTTTCTTCCTTCTCTTTTTCCTTCCTTCTTTCCAATTGATAAACACATTAGGTTCTTGCGTTCATGCCACCTCTAAGTCATTTGTTAGAATGTGAAGTTGTGGTTGACTGTATAGAGAATCATCTCTAAAACCCACTTATTCCTTCCTCACATATATATTTAAATCAAGGATATCATTAAAAGGTACATAGACAAATCTCGTAAAGATTTTTCCTGAGATAACGAAGTCAGTACATAAGTCCGTCGTTACTGAAGTCTTCTTGGTCATTTTTATTTTGATGGGGAGAAAGAAGCAATAATATCATCTATCCTTTCTGTTCTTTTGGAATATTCTACTTTTTGAGTTGTTGCAACAACTAATTCCTGAGTGCCTTTAACATAATGTCACCTCTGGCATAGATTTCCTCTCTATGCATTTGGTCAGATCCAGCTGTTCTTCCCAACTCCATCTTCTGCAAATGCCACTTCAAACCTTCCTGACAGAACACATCAGATACTGAGGTGTTAGAATTCAAATCTGCTGGTCCTACTGTCATCAATGAAGAGATTGCTACAGATACATGGACACACCTGTTTGCTATTCATGTCTATTTCTTGCTCTTTTGTCATTTTCAGAGATAAAAGCTCTTGAGATGATCACATAGGAACATGGATCTAGGATGAGAAAGGACCTCAGGAGCCATTTGGTGCAGCTCCTTTATTTTGCTGATGAGGACACCTAGGCAAAGGGAACAGAAAAGATTGGATCAAAGACACACAGAGAGCAAGCCATCAGAGATGGGATTTGAAAACAGGTCCTCTGCTTCTAGAACTAGCTCTTTTTTCTATGTGTGACATTGCCTCTTCCTTAGTTGGGTTTTCTGTCCAATTTTTAAAAGGCTTATTTTCTTTTCCACTACTTTTTATTGTTTTATGGAGCAACCCTGACTAATTATAATTTAGTCAAACTTTTGTTTATGGCTTAATGTTAGTCACTGCTGAATATTGCTTGTAATCATTTCTTATTCTCTTCTGTTGTGACTTGCAAATGACCTTGTATTCTAAACTACTGCTCTTTTGACCGCCATGTCTCTCTACTTTGCAAGGATATCACATGTTTCTAATTACAGAAGTTTCAGTCTCTTTTGGCCTCTTCTTTTTGTTTGCTATTGGTTAAGTGCCTCTTTTTTAGAAGAATCAGTCAGTGTTTTTTTGTTTTGTTTTGTTTTTTGCTTTTTGGAGGGGGGAGGACAGGGCAGTTGGGGTTAAGTGATTTGCCCAAGGTCACAAAGCTAGTTAAGTATTAAGTGCCTGAGGTCAGATTTAAACTCAGGTCCTCCTGACTTCAGGTCTGGTGTTCTTATTTACTGTGCCACCTAGCCTCCCCTAGAGTCAGTGTTTTTACTTGTATCCATTGCCCACTTTTCAAGGTCAAGAATTTTTAAATTTATTAGATTTAAGCTATTGTAATTATATACAGTGTCAGTATTATATGTATGTATAGAGAGACACACACATGTATATGCACACACATAATGTATATATACACATATGACATATTTTTCATTATGTAACATTTCTTTACTGAGTTTCCTTTCTTTGATATGTATACTTTCTAATGTGGTATTAATTTTGACCTCTTTTAGAAATAATTAATGCTATGACTACACACATAAAGCAAATTTTTAAATGACTCCAATTTGGTAACCACTCATGTCCTGCCAAATACAATCACTTTATTTTCTGTAGTGTTTGGTGCTCATGGCATTCAGTGTCTTCTTGAAGAAAATATTTGTGATATACATATGTTTGGTGCTCATGATGTCCAGTGTCTTCTTGAAGAAAGGATTTGTGACATATATATGTATGAGGTTCCTATTTATTCATAATAATAACTGACATTTATATAGGGTGCCCCCAAAGTCTTAGTGCTTGGACAGTTGGGATACCCTTTCTATATATAAGCTTTTTTAAAGATTGCAAAGCATATTACCTATAGCATCTCATTTAAGCTTCTCAGCAACCCTATGAGGTGGGTACTACAGATATTATCATTCCCAATTTACAGATGATAAAACTGAGGGACAGATAGATTAAGGAATTTGTTCATGTTCATACAGTTAGTAAGTGTTGAAGCTGGGATTCAGACTCAGGCCTTTCCTGTCTCCAGGTCCAGAGATCATCAAATCATAGAGCCGAACTCTATTCACCTCAATGTACTATCTTGTTTCTGAATCCTGAACCAAATTTACCCATTTATTTTCACCCTCCTTTGTGTGCCCATCTTTGTACTGAAATCACCAAATCCTGAGGAATATATTGCCTTGGTTGGGAGCGTCTCGTCAGGTTCTTCATGGAATTTCTCTTCTTCATCCTCTTCAGCAGATGTCAGTACACGAGCTATAATTACCTTCATCATGAACACAGAAAAACCAGCCAGCCACGTGTCTCATGGAATGATGTTTCTTGCCTTTTGGCCCAAGATAATGTGAAATCTTCCAATTCTTCTATTTCTCTATCCAAGAAAGACCTATAAGGTATTTCTCCATTTAGTTTGGCACTCTTTATGTCTGACAGTTTCATTTATAACAAGAATGTCAACAGGGATGTGGTTCAGTTCACCCAGTATTACACTGTATTATACTATCAACTTGCTCATAGGACAAAAATCTCACATTTAGTGTAGTAACACGAATTTATTTTTATGGTTTAATAATTGGGCAATTCCTAGTTTCTTATTCACCTTTCTGCCACCCCACCACTGTCACAGGACTGTGAGCCATTTTGAATTTTTATTTGTTCGTAGCCATTATGATGAAAGAACTTATCATTTAGTGGCCAACCTGCTGGTGAAGAGACTTTTGGGATTTAGGCTAGTCTTTGAAGCAAATATCCATGGTATTTGCTGAAAATATTTTTCCTAAACTGTTTTTCTTTTAAATATTTGTTACATTTTTTCTCCGGCATGTTTTTTTTAATTTTTATGAAGTAGAATTCATCATTTTTGTCTCCTACAACTTATCTGTTCAATAGGTAAAATAGGCATCTCCTCTAAAGTTGAGGTTATATTATATTATATTTGCTTCCAGGTTTTCAATGTATTTTCCTCAGGTTTGTCTATAAACCAAATGGAATTTAATGATAAATGAACCTGAATTTCTTTCATATTCTGTTGCTACCCAGTTTTTCCAACAATATTTTTAAAACGATTCCTTCTTTTCCTGTTTTCTTTTGATTTTCTATGTTTATTTAACACTCTCTAATGTCTTTGTGTGTAGGACACATCTATCCATAAAAGATTGCTCAGGGGAGTTCCATGACCAGCTCGATGAGCTTGCTTTTGTTTGGGACTTCCATCTTCCTGTGAAGGGCATCCAAACACCCCTTGGTGGCTCTTAAAGGATGGGCTTCACTGATGCTGGCTGACATGTGGGACAAACATAGGTGAAGACCCTGCCCTTTGTGCTGGTAATGAGTCTATTGGCGCCTGCTCTGGTGGGACTCACCAGCAGGGAGGAGCCACTCTCTACGTGGGCCTATAAAAGGGAGCCAACAGACCGCATCTGGCCTTTCTTGCCCTTGTGTCTTTTTGCCTTTCATCAAAGTTAGGATTGGACCAGAGTCCTGAAGATGGAGTCCCCCAGGTTGTCCCTGGGCAAAGTAAATGGAAACCACATGCTGGCAGTGTCAATGCATCTAAGTAGCAGCCATGGAGAAGTGACTCAAGAAGTAAGTCTTTGAACCTCAGCTTCTAGAGGAGTATTGAAAATTACTCTCTAGCAACCCTAACTTTGAGAATCCAGAATGAGACATCAGAAGGAGGGAGAGACCAAGGAAGGGAACTATCACTTATTAAGCACACAGATGAACCAAGCACTGTCCTAAGTGCTCTATAAATATTATCTTATGTGATCCTCACAACAATCCTATGGAAGGGAGGTACTATTATTATCCCCATTTTACAGTTGGGGAAACTGAGGCAGACAGAGGTTAAGTGACTTGCTCAGAGTCACACAGCTAGTAAGTGTCTGAGGTTGGATTTGAACTCAAGTCTCCACTCATTCACCCCACCTGTTAGCTATTCCTTTTGTCTCTTTGTGCTAAAACTCAATGCATCTTCTCTGTCACATCATTATTTTAGAATAATCACTTGATAAAAGCATTTAGTCAAAGTGGCAACACAGACATAAGTACAGTAATATCACCAATCACTCTAGTAAGAGTAGCTTGCATTTACACACTGCTTTAAGGTTTGTAAAGACCTTTATATTGGTTATCTTGTATAAAGAAACATAAATACTTCTTTAGAGGTTGTGAAGTTCTTTAACTCCATAGAATTATAAGGGTGGCTAGTCACTCACCCACTGAAGAATGAGTCGTGGCCCTGGCAATTCTAAAAACAAGAAGAAAATCTGAGGAGTCAGTAACCTCTGACAGTTGAGAAGAGAGTCAGATCTGGAAGAAGAACTCAGTTCCTTTTTTTTTTTTTTTTTGGCCTTTTGTTTTGGAGAAGGGAAGGCAGGGCAATTGGGGTTAAGTGACTTGCCAACCCGATTGGGGTTAAATCACACAAAATAAGTGTTAAGTGTCTGAGGCTGGATTTGAACTCAGGTCCTCCTGACTCCAGGGCCAGTGCTCTATTCACTGGGCCACCTAGCTGCCCCAAGAACACAGTTCTACAGAAGAAATCAATTCAAGCTTTTCCCCTTATGCCTCTTCTCTTCCAGAGTGCAGAGGGGAAAGGGGAGAAGGGGAAAAGGAGAGGGGGGATTTCTCTCTTTTCCTCACAACCCTACAACAATGGTGCCTGGTAGTAGGATAATTCACTCAGTGGGAGTGTCATGCCAAGCAAAGAGTAGGCCTAATAAGTCCAGCTATGGAGTCAGGTTCAGCTGTGGAGTAGAGTAGGACTGAGGTGTCCCAAAGACATGTGCTCAACAGACATGCTTTGGCCATGGGGACCCCAAAATGAGAGAAAAGACACCCTGGCCCAGCAGTGCTGGAGGTGTTGACATTGCCATGTGTGCTCCATATCTAGACGAATACCTCATATGTGGACCCAGCCCACTGATGCTGTGTGTTTGTGGGAGACTGTCCCTGGTAAAGGAAGAGGAAGAAAAGGAAAGGCATGAGAGGTCATCAGGGGAAAGGAGATGAAGTGTGTGCGTGGGGGGGAGGGGATGGGCAGAGAAAAGAAAATATATAAGGAATCAAGATGTAGATGATGAGGAGAGCAGAATGGCAGAGCATAGCCACGATCTGCCTCAGAGAGTGCTCCACTCGGCATCACAGCAGCCTGCAAGGGAGGCTCTCATCCAATCCCGAAGCTCGGAATTCTACAAGCGCGTGGTTTTGCTCTCTGGCCGACTGGTGCATTCAGTACTCAGGAGAGTAGCAGATCCGCTGTGACCTGGAAAGTCAGCGCAGGAACAAAGAACATTTAATTCATAAACATATTTCTATCCATATTTATGAGCCTTCTCCAGGTGCATGGCCTTGGACTAAGCATTACAAGATGGGGGTTAGAGACGACACGGTCCCTGCTCCCGGGGAGCTCAGCACAGAGCTTGGAAATGACAGACCACACACAGACGAGACAGTCAAATATATACAAGGCTCCGTGTAGGGTGTATACATCTCAGGAGGGGAATGCTGCGGTGGCTGGATCAGCCAGTGTGTGAAATCCAGACGGCTTTCCCTTCTCCTTGGCCCTGCTCAGGCTTTGAGAAGTCTATCATTCCATCTAAATAAATATTTAGGAATCACCTACGATGTGCAAGACCATGATTGCGTCATGCTAAGTTTGGGAATCTGCGCCTTAAACATATTGGGAAGAGTTGGGAGAGGAACCAAAACCTGTATCAGAAGCTGGTGGCCTCCCTCCTCCCAGAGTTGTGTGGCTCCAACTGCACAGAATAGAATCCATCGACATCCTTTGCCACAATGGAGGGCCACCACAGACTATGGATCTTTGAAGGATTACTTGGAAAGGTTGAAAGAATTGAATGAATATTCTCGTTTCTCACAGGAAACTGTAGTCTGGGAAGGCAGTGACTTGTCTAGAATCTCACAGATAGTAAGCAAGCTGGCTAGGTGGCTCCGTGCATAGAGTGCCAGGCCTGGAATCAGGAAGATCTTCAGACACCAACTAGTTGTGTGACCCTGGACAAGTCACTTAACCCTGTTTGCCTCAGTTTCCTCATCTGTAAAATGAGCTGAAGAAGAAAATGGAAAACCACTCTAGTATCTTTGCCAAGAAAACACCAAATGGAGTCATGAAGAGGCAGACATGAGTGAAAAACAAATAAGTAAGCAACAGAGCCAGATGTGATCAAAGGACTGTTTGCAAGGTTGGCTTTTATATTCATGTATATATGTATGTGTGTGTGTGTCTATGCATACATAGATACAACTATGTGAATGGAATCTACTGTTATGAGGAATATATATGTCTAAATATACACGTGTCTGTATATAGAATTAATTTTGTGTAGAAACTAACATCTGACATTTATATAGAGCTTTAAGGTTTAAAAGGCACCTTAGCTAAGTGATTTTATTTGATCCTAATAACAACACATGAGGTAGGTCTATTATTATACCTATTTCACAGATGAGGAAATTGAGGCTCAAAGAGGAGCAGGGTTTTGCCCAAGGTTACATAATTGATGAACACTGAAGATGGGATTTAAACTCAAATCTGTCTGACTCCAATTCAGCCCTCTATCGGTTAGACAGACTGCCTCTCTCCCAAAACATTATCATGGTCACCAGTTAAGTCAATATAGTAATTTATTTTGTGTGAATATATTTGAATAGATTTTTAAAGTTTTCAGAGCACTTTCACATCTTTTATATCTATCCTGATGCAGGTGGGGCACTGACTACTATTATAAACCAGGAAACTGAGGCTAAAGCTAAGTGACTTATCCAAGGTCACCTTTGGCTAGTGTGATGTAGTAGGAAGAACACCCCCCATCTCCCAACTCCAGGCATTTTCCCTGCCTGTCCCCTATAGCTGGAATGCTCTACCTTCTCATCTCTGCCTCCCAGCTTCCCTGGTATTCTTCAAGTCCCAGCTAAAATCCACAAGAAGGCTCTCCTGATTCCCTTCATGCTGGTTTCTTTCCATTGTTGAATATCTCCAATTTAGCATGTGCACATCTTCTTTGTGCAGTTGTTTACATGCTGTCTCTCTCATTAGATTCAGAAGGTAGGGACTGTCTTTTACCTCTCTTTATATCCCTAGTGCTTGGCACTCAATAAATGTTCATTGACTGCATGAGAATCACAAGATCTAGGTTCTAATTCCACCTGTGACACCCATTCAATCTCTAAACCTTTGCAAGTCTTAGTTTCCTCATCTGTAGAATGGATGCTTGTATTCTCTCTCTTGTGTGACTGTTGTGAGGAATGGAAATCTTGCAGTACAGCCCAAATGTCAGTTATCATTTCAAATGGTGGCGTTCAGTTGAGAACCTAGTTCTTGTGACTCCAGGTCCAGTGCTCTTTACACATTATACCACACTCAACAAGAAATAATAAATTAGCCTTGGCAGCATCTGGCACAATCCCAAGCTGACTTCGCTTCTTAGGCACATGTGGCTTCCTTCAGCATTTCAAGGGCATGTCTCCCCTAGACAATACTCAAGTCAAGTCAACATTTATTCCACACTTAGGCCGTGCAAGAGTTGAGTATTGGCCATACAATGATAGATAGAACAGAGTCAAATCAAAATACAGATAACATTTATAGAACACTTTCAAGTTCACAGAGTGCTTAAATATTTTCTCATTTGATCCTCATGACGACCCTGGGAGGTAGATGTTACTATCATCCCCATTTTACTGGTGAGGAAACTGAGGCAGATATGAATTAGGCATATTCCTTATGATCACTGAGTTGTGGTCTTGTAAAAATCAAGTGACTTCCCCAGGATCAGACAGCTAGTAAGTATCTGAGGATGGATTTGAATTCAGGTCTCCTTGATTTCAGCTCCAGTAGTCTATATCCATCATGCCACCCAGCGCTGTCCACTCTTAAGGAATTTTCAGTCTCATACAGTGATCCCTGGAAAGACTCCATGGCAAGAGAGGGAATTTTGTCCTGTTTCTAATACTAATAATAAACATTTAAGTCTCTTAAAATTTGCAAAACTTTCATCATTTATTATCTCATTTGATTCTCCTTTTAGATAAGTCTCACTTGTCTAGTTGTAGAGTGCTATGACTCCATTTTCCTGGCCATGACAACATATAAACAAAGAAAATTTCAAAATAGATCTCAACCCCTCACAACCCACTTCTATTCTACATTGAAAAATGAGGACTAGAAGCCTGAGAATAGTGAGAAAAGGGCAGAGGGTGCTAACAGTTTGACCATTTACAATCATTAGTTTAACTCTTGGCATTCTTTTTTTTTTTTTTCCTTTTTGGAGGTGGGGAAGGTAAGGTGGTTGGGGTTAAGTACTTGCCCAAGGTCACACAGTTCTCTGTGTGTGTGTGTGTGTGTGTGTGTGTGTGTGTGTATAAGTGTCTGAGATCACATTTGAACTCAGGTCCTCCTGACTCCAGGGCCGGTGCTCTGTAAACAGTAAACTGTACCACCTAGCTGCCCCAACTCTTGGCACTCTTAAAGCTCCCACTGTGTAACAGCACAGCTGTTTGTTGATAAAGCATTTGACTAAGCAAAGCAAAAGATAGACCTGAAGACTCCCCTCAAACAAAGGATCTCCCTTCTATACAGTATAATAGCAGTATATGATATTCCATGACAAATTGAACCACCAGGTCACTTTGTTCAATAATCCACCAATATCAGCACCAGGCAAGATGTAAAATAGGGAGAGCATGCTCTGAGGTGTTCACCAGGGTTGTGGAAGATGCCCTAATAAAAGTCCTAGCCAAAGAGGGAACCCCTATCAATGGAGAGGTTTGACAGTTGCTCCTATTTGCAGGTGACCATGGGTGGAATGAATCAAGCACTGGAATACCACGGTGACTCCTCAGCAAGATCCATAGTCAATCAAAAAGGGAGAAGCCTTTCAGTCACACAGAGGGTGAACACCTGTTACTAAGCTTAAGATACGCAGTTGGATGGGTAATGCACTGAGCTAGTCCACTGGTAGGTAAGTATCAGACTACTGCTAGAGATGGATGATAAACTAGCCTCAAAGTAATAGGCTCACAAAATCATGTCACCTCTGTCTGCCTCAGTTTCCTCATCTGTAAAATGTAGATAATAATAGCACTTTCCTCTCAAGGTTGTTGTGGAAATAATGTCTAACAATGTATTCAGTATTCCATACCTGTAACCTCCCACCTCTGTAAAGGAGGAAGGGATGCTCATTTTCTTATCTTTTTTTGTGGGGGGGTGAGGAATCTGGTAATTATAGTTACATAGTGCTCCATTTACATTGTTCCAGTCAATGTATATATTGTTTTCTTGATTCTGCTTACTTCGCTTTTCATCAAGTCACGAAAATCTTCTTATACTATTTCTGAATTGTTCATATTCATCATTTCGTCATGTACCACAGTGTTTAGCCATTTTGCAATTAATGGATCTCTACTTTGTTTCCAGTTCTTTGTTACAAGTAGTGTCTTGCATTAGTATCCATAAAATTGGTAAAGCATCATGGAAAGCCCCCAACAGCTCAGATAGATGATTTCTGGGGAATGTAAGGAAAGTGGTGGGCAAGAATCACACAAGGTGAAGAGATGTGGATGGGTTGCAATCTGTATAAGGGGAGGGAATAACCACCCTGAGCCTGTCACAAATGCATTGATGTATATAGAGGAGGCACCGAGGACACAAAGTTAGATGTGACATAGAATGTTTTCTAAAGAGCTTATAATCTAATGCAATTATTGGAGAATATCCCAAGAGAGAGATTTGTCCCATTTCCACTCATGTCAGCAAGGAGGATCCCTTTTGTTTGTTTCTCTTAAGTCTCTAAATGGAGAAATGATATGGTTTCAACTGGTTTTCCACTTAGATAATAAGATCAACTTCATTCTTTTTATGTTTGGATTCCTCTAAGCCATGGTGAGTGTTTATGAGTTCAGAGGAGAGAAACTTCCAGAGTGTTTCCACCGGCCCAGAAAACTCTCTTTTCCTCACGAGGGCAATTGAAGTTCTGAGGAGGATGAGGTAAAAAGGATTTCCATGTTATAATAATAATAAATAATATCATATTATATATAATATATAAGACATATATAATACATAATAATATAATATACAAATATATAATATGATAATAAATAATAATAAATAACTCCTATTTATGGAGCACTTCAAGGTTTTCTAAGTCCTTTATGTATACTGCCTTCTTTGAGCCCCACAAAACCCCAAGAGGCAGACATTCTGTGTGCTATTTTATAAATAATATAATAATATAATATATAATATATAATAATATAATTATCTATCTGAGATGCTGGAGGCTTTCCTTGAGGCCTTTATAATTTTGCAGATACTAATGCAAGACGCTACTTGTAGCACTACTTGTAACTTGTAACTACTTGTAACAAAGAACTGGAAACAAAGTAGACATCCATTCATTGTAAAGTGGCTACACATTATGGTACATGAAGAAATGATGAATATGAACAATTCAGAAAAAGTATAATAAAATTTATAATAAATTTTTCATTTGATAGATGAAGAAACTGAGAGAGAGGATAAGGGAGTTATCCACAGTCATAGAAGTGCTAATCTTCTTAATTCTCAGTCTAACCCAGAAGGATTGGGGGGATGTTCTATTTTAAAGTAATTTACTTTCCACCAGACTAAGGTCTAATCCTCATACTCAGCACTGGCTCACGGTCACAAATCTCAGTGGGAGGGTAGGAGATGGAGAAAGCGTGATCATGGTGTGGTGGGGAGAGTAGTAGACACGGAATCAACAGATTGAGGTTCTAGACAGCTGTGAACTGCTATGTTTCAGGTTCCCACTTTCTGTGGAGTCGGAGAGGGAGATAAGAGGGAAGTAGGACCAATGTGCGCTTGGTATAACTTTCAAGAGATAGGACCTGCCTGGGGGGGGAGGGCAGATAGATTGGCTTAATCCAAACCAAAATCCAAGCAGGTAAATGGAACACCAGGCTGAAGTAAAAGCCAGCTCACAAAGGCAGCTTTGAAGAAGTAAAGACTACAAGTTGAGAATGGAATCCAAGAGTAACAAGTCCTAACCAAATTTGAAGCAGGTAAACAGAAAGCCAAGCCAAGGTCGAAGCCAGGAGTTCCTAAAAGTCACTGGTCCAGAGGGCTGAGCAGGACACTGGGAAGTTAGTGAGAGAGCAAAATCTTCCCCAAGTGCCTTAGGTCTACAATAAACAAAGTCAAGAAAATACCAGAGGGAGTAAACACAAAGTGTTTGTGACTGACGGTTTGTCTTACAGGAGGAATCAATCAATCAATCAATCAAAAGCATTTATTAAATATCTACTATGTGGAAAACACTAGGCTAGATGCTAAGGATAGAATACAAAAACCAAAACAAACCCTGCCTCCAAGGAGAATTAGCTAAATTCAGCATCCTTTTACGGCAGCCAGATGCTACCCATGAACTAGGCAGATTCTTATGGTCACTGAGTTGTGGTTTTCTAATTGTTGGCCCAGATACAGTGCAACCTTAGGGTAAGTCATTTAAAATCTATGAGTCTCAGTTTCTCCATCTGGAAAATGAAGAGTTTGGAGCATATGACCTTAGGGTCCCTTGCATACGAGTGCAAGGTCTAAGGAAATAAGAATTATCTAGCAGCATTTAAAAAAACAATATCTTATTTTCTCCCAGTTACATGTAAAGACAACTTTCAACTTTCATTTTTTAAAAATTGGAGTTCCAAATTTTCTCTCTCCCTCCTTCCCTCCATGAAATGGTGAGTAATTTGATAGAGGTTATAAATGTTCAATCATGCAAAACATATGATCAAGTTAGTCATATTGTGAAAGAAGACAAACTCAAAGGAAAAAAACCCCACGAAAATGCAGAGAGCGAAAAATATTGTGCTCCAATTTGCCTTCAGATTCCATCAGTTCTTTCTCTAGAGGTGGATAGCATTTTCCATCATGAGTCCTTTGCAATTGTCTTGGA
Source organism: Pseudochirops corinnae (assembly GCA_028646515.1). Taxonomy (NCBI): domain Eukaryota; kingdom Metazoa; phylum Chordata; class Mammalia; order Diprotodontia; family Pseudocheiridae; genus Pseudochirops; species Pseudochirops corinnae. Next base: position 5,783,884 of record CM053587.1, read on the forward strand.
TTATTATATTACTGAAAATAGCTAAGTCTTTCACAGTTGATCATTGTACAGCATTACTATTACATTTGCACTGTTTTCCTGGTTCAGCTCAATTCATTTTGCTTCGGTTCATATAAGTCTTTCCATTTTTCCTGAAATCAGACTGCCCATTTCTTATAGCATAGTAATATTCCATTACATTCATATATCACAACTTGTTTAGCCATTCCCCAATTGATGGTTATCTTCTCAATTTCTGATTCTTTGCCACCACAAAAAGATCTCGCTACACTTTTTTTTTTACAAGACATTAGTTTAGATGGGATTAGAAAAGAAGGTAAAAAAAATATTCCTAGGTCTCCTTGTTGGTCAATTTATTTGATTCTGTACATGTTGGCCTCCCCCAATAGAATGTAAGCTCATCAAGGTCAAAGGTTGTTTCATGATTGACTTTGAATCCCCAGTACCTGTGACACTGCTGGTCCATAGTACTCAATTACTAAATGTTCATTGATTTTTTTAAAGAGGCCATTTTTTTGCCTCATTTCTTTTTAAGCCTAATCACTGAATAGGCTTTGCCTCAGTCAGACTGAGACCTGTTAAAGATCTTAGCTTGCAAAGGCCTTGAAAAGTTCCCCACTGCCTCCTGGGCCATCTCAAGTTGTCCTGATCTATATCTGGCCACTGGCCCAGATGGTTTCAGAGGAGAAAGTGAGGTTGGTGACTTTACACAACCCTCCCTCACTTAAATCCAATTTACTTGTAAGTCATGGCATCACCTCCCTGATGTCACGGCCCTCTTCGAGAACAAAGGACAAAGAGCATCAGTAATATAGTAATAAATGTTTGCTAAACTGAGTTGCCAGCTAAGATAAAAGTTTCCCAGTGTCTTCTCAAGGAACCCATTACAGGCTCTGTGATCTTACAGCTGAAAGGAAACCTAACGTCAATTAGTCCAACCTTCTTTATCTTATAGGTAAGGAAACTGAGGTCTGGACAGCTGAAATCACAAAGCTCATAAGTGGCAAAGCTGAGATTCCAGATTCAGGGTCTTTCTACCCCTGCATCCTCCACCCATGTGAACTTTTTTTGCTCTTCTTGCAAAAGACCTTTGTCTGACTAGTACAAAAACACTTTCTGGAAGTGTGGGCAGGAGCAGGATGAAGGAACACCACCCTTCCCCCTTCCCAATACTGTAAATTGAGTGCAGTTGGAGCAGCTTTTTTTGTAAATGAAAAGCCCATCCCAAAGATCAAATATTATGAATATCTCTAAAATGTTTTGTTTTCAGACCTGGCCTCTCAGCACCACTTCATTTGGCCAGCAAATTTCCAAAACAATAAAGACTCCCAGGATCCCTATTCAGTCCTCAGCCGAGCAGAGGGCATTGGGAGGTGGGCCTGGGTTCCAGTTGGCTTCAGGAATTTGAGAATTTATGATGCGCAGCATAATCCAATATCTCTGTTTTCAATAATTAACCTCATACTGCACCAAGGGGTTCAAAATGGGAAAAGAATCCCCAAACAGCAAAAGAATTAGGGTTAGAAAGCCCCAGAAGGCATGGAATACAAAGGATTTAGGGCCACAAGGGAAGTGAATTAGTTCTTAGGATCTGAGAATGTAAGAGCTGCAAGGGAATATAGGGATGATTTATCTCACCCTCTGTCTCATTTTCAGATGAGGAATTGAGGCCCAGAGAGGCAGAGAAACTAGTCTAAGTTCATATGGCCCTTGGAGGCACTGGGCCTAGAATCCAAGTCTCATGGAGTTCGGTCGGGGTACCATCGGACTGCTCCTTGTCATCTACTGTGAAGGGAAGGAAGGTCTCCAGATTGGTTGGGGTGGAGAACTGTATAGTGTCGGAGGCCCCTTCACCTATGATGAAGTGACACTTGTCTCCCAAGGCAGGCTGCAGTGCTCCGGGCCTCTCAGATCAATGCCAGACCTGAATGCCTGGCAGAGGACTTCTGCTTCTTTACAGCCTGTATCTGCCTGCGCCCTGTCCTCATCACCAGGTCACGCCTGACCTCTAGACGGTGTTTCTCCTTTCTGGTTTTGTTAGGGAATGCCCTCTAGTTTCTTGGTTTCAGTGGAAACACATGTTTTCTGCTTTAAAAGAAATACAAAAATCTTAAGAAAAACCTCAGCTAAATGAAGGGAAGATGAGATTTAATTGACCCTAGGTTAGAATTTTTCGGAGAGTGGGCAATAGTAAAGATGCACCTTAGCCAAGAGCTTGGGGGGGGATCCAAGGTACCTCTAAGGTCTAGATGTATGTCAGAGGCAACAAGGCTACTTGTCCTCACCCACTTAGATCAGGAGTAAAGGAATTCTTCAACAGGTATAAGCAAAGGGCTGACTTTGTTCACCAGATTGCCAAGAATCTGTGCTGTGCCCCTGTGCTGTTTACTATTTCTATCAATGATGGCAAAGGTACAGATGGCACGCTGCCATCATCGATGTCAGAGGCCACAAAGTTGGGAAGGGTGGATAACCCAGTGGGTGGCAGAATCAGAATCCAAAAAGAGCTTGCTACAAACCTTCAATTTTATTAAAAAGAAAACCAACACATCTGCAAATGCAATAAAATAAGGTATGCCTATAAGGTAACACACAACATATATAACATTATATACAATATGCAATATAAGATGCTTTAAGATTTGCCAAACCCTTGAAATTTGTTCTCCTTTGCTCCTCATAACAACCCTGGGAAGTTGATGCTAGTGTTATCTCCATTAGACAGAAGAAGGAAACTAAGCTATATAGAATTTAAGTGACTTACCCAGATTCATTCAGCGGATAAGTGTCTGAAGCAAGATTCAGGTCTTCTTGACTTCTTGTCCAGTATCTTCTCTGTCATGCCACATAAAGGGAAGAGGAAGGAACAAGGACAAATGTCACTTTATCTTGTTGGCTAGCTTAACTCTGAACCCTGAAAACATCCTTGGTTTGATGACCTGGTCCCATTGCTTTGGTGACTCCTTCCTGGTTAAGGGCAGACTTCCGCTCCATTGCTCAGAAGCCAGAAAGAAAAGCATTTTTTAGAAGCTGATGAAGAACATCAGTGTATCCTAGTATTAATCTGGGGTCCTGAGAATACCCCCCTTTTCTTGCCTTGCCCACTCTAGTCAATTCCATTCAGTTCCATGAACATTCATTAAATACCAACTCAAGACAAGAAAGTGATGTGGGCATTGACTCTAGAGTCTGGAAAACTGTAATGCTATGCACAAGCAGCTTCCCAAAAGAATGCTACTGCGAACAGCTTTTAAGGTTCTGATTACACAGTATAGTGAACACTCTATTGATTCTATAACAAATTAAGGCAAACATTCACAACATATCAAGATACAATAGACACAACATTACATCTTATCACAGAAAATCACAATATAGTGTTCACAAGAGCTTATCATTAAAATGGCCACATAGTTTTCACTAAAGTGGTCACAGTATTTAGAACAAAGAACAAAAGAACAATCATCTGGTATCCCTAAGGAGGTTTGCCTCCTTACTCAGTCATTCAGTCATCTCAAAATATAATAGTCAGTCTTCCACTCATGGGGCAACCATAGGTTAACTTAATCAGTCACTTATCTAGCAATCAGTCACTAAGTATCATTAATCACTAAATACAATCATTTGAAAGTTACATAAACCCTCCACCCCTCGGTGTCTAGTAAACTTCAATTTCATCACTCCTTTAATATCCAAGGAGAGGCTGTTCATCATGAGTCCAAGAGGAGGCCTTTTCTTCATCTTGACTAGGGGTGGTCTCTCAGATTCTCTGGATCCCCTTCCATGGTCTCAGCTCCTACCTGAATCCACCAAACAGTAACCTGGATTCAGAGGCAGATAGCTCCCAGGTTCTTGTCCAGTCCTCCAGGAAGTTCTTGTTATACAATGAAGTTCATAGTGTCCAGCACATCTCAAAACCTTCACAACTTCTGTTGCCAGGAACTCAAGGATCAATCAAGCCACAAACAAAATCTTATCTCGGTCATGCTTCTTCAGTCCTCCAGCAGTTTGGCTGGCCCTAGGACCCAGAAGAAATGTCAGACTTCCACGTGGCCTTCTCGGTAGCAACTTAACCCTTATCGATTCTGGTCTCAAGGAAATCCTGTCTCAGTTCTCAGTCAGCTTCCAGATACTCCCTGAGAGAAACTCTCTCTCTCTTCTCCACCAGGAGCCTGCCAGGAGCAAAAATTCTAATTCTGATTGTCTCTCTCTGGGGCTCTTCTTATATACACAGAAAGCATTGGCTCCCTGTTTCAGTCAAACCCTTCCTATTATGTCAGCAACAGGAGACAGAGTTCACACCCTCTGCCTCTTAGGCACAAAGGTTTGATTAGTTACTAAGGACTAAGTACCTGCTTACTTGACATAACAAAAAGGGGTCTTCAAATTTAAATTAATTGCCATTACAAAGACCCTGGTTCAAAGCCCACCTGTGACATTTATTACCTGTGTGACTTCTCTGGGCCTCAGTTTTCTCATCCGTAAAATGTAAAATGATGGTCTTTGAGGTTCCCTCCAACTCTAGAGCTATGATAAAAATAGTTAATACTTACAGAACACTTTAAAGTTTGCGAAGCCCTTTACAAATATGATCTCATCTAATTCTCACAACTCTATGAGAAAATTGATGAGAAAATTCAAAAGACTTGCCCAGCCATCTGCCGTGGCATGCAAACTCAGGTCTTCCTGACTCCATGTCTACATTCTCTCTCCACTATGCCACTAAAGTTCTGGGGAGGAGTTTACATTCTGTCAGTACCTCCTTCTTCCTGCCTGCCTTCTGTGCTGCCCTGCCAAGCCATGGAAAAACAAGATCATCAATACCTGGAATTTATCTTTATTCAATACAATTTAAGTGCCTAAACCTCCCTGGGACTGTGCCAGGCACCAGAGAAAGAAGCAAAACTACCCTAGAATCATAATGATACCCTGCATTTAGATGGTGCTTCACTGATTACAAAGCATGCTTTCACCTTGTCTTAGCTGATCTTCTACTGAGTTGGAGCTGGGGGCCCCTAGACATTATTTACTTCACTCCATCTTTCTGTGCACTCAGCAGAACTGACTGTGACCCTCCCGCCCTCATTAAACTGCAGAAACTCCTTCCTATCTCTAGAATCAACTATAAATGCCTCTACTGAACTTTTGAAGCATTTCTCAACCTTGTCCCACCCTATCTTTCTAGCCTTACTGGATATTACTCCCCTGTCTGAATCAGCCTTTCTGGTCATCTCTCTGTTCTTCACACAAGCTCCTCCGTGAGACGCTGGGCAAGTCATTTGATATGCCTCAGGCAGCTCTCTAAAACCATCTGTGGAGAGAGTTTGGAGTGTCCATACTGGGAATTCCCAACTCCCATGAAATCACAGGTTGAGACTACATATGCCCTCCCTGCCAATAGTAGAGATCATATAACCAACCTAGCTAACCAAGGGGAAGCAGTGTGGTGCAATGGAAAGAATGTTGCTTCTACAGTCAGAAAACTGGGTTCAAATTCCCCCTTTGATGTTACTTTGGTCAAATTCAAAGTAGGTCCCTACTAGATCAGTGATCCAATCCCTTTTGGGGGCTGTGAGTGGGTTATAAATGAGGAACCTGATGCTCAGAGATTGGCAAGTAATCTGTTCATGGTCACACATCTAGTTGGTAGAAAGGCCAGAAGCAAAATTCAGATCTCTTGACTAAGTACTGCTTGGCCCCTGACCTCCCATTGGGGTGCCTTGAGCATACCTGCTGTGGCCAGTCCCTGATTCCCGCAGGCATACAGGCCCAAATAGGGAGAATAAGCATGTGGAGAGGAGTCCCACGAGTCTGTGGAGATTGATTGGAGGCTGAAAGCAAGGTCAGGATAGAGCCAAAGGTGGGGCTGAGGTCCTGGGAAAGCTTTACTGGTTCAGGAGAATGAGACAGTGGAGAACTGGGAGTCATTGCTGGGTCCCCAGAAAAACACTGAAGAGCCAGGCCTGAAGAGATCTGGCCAGAAATGCAAGCCAACGTTTTCCCATAGTCCTGGGGAACAACCTGGGTTTCATGTGGTTTGCTTGGGCGGGGAGGAAACAAAACCAGCCTGCTGCTGATGGAAACTCTGCCTAGTGATCAGGCATCAAAGGAATTTATCCAATTTATTTTGTGGAGAGAACTGCATGCAGCCAAGGACAGAAATGACCTCCCTGAGAAGCAGGGTGGTGTAATGGAAAGAGCAGTGGTCTTAGAGTCAGAAGACTTGGGTTTGAACTTCGGCTCTGATATTTACTAGCTGCGGACCATGGTCAAGTGATAGAACTTCTCTGAGCTTCAGTTGCCTCATTGGTAAAGCGGGAATAATAATTTTAGTACTTCCCAAATCACAGAAGAAATGGGAGGGAACCACCTTGTCAACTGCAAAGTGCTGGTAAATATTTAACAACCGGTTTTGCAAAAAAAAAAAAAATACCCAAGACACATTTTAAAGTTTAATTTGCATTATTAACATTTGCTCTGTCAATTTCTTAAGTCTAGAAAATCAATGAAATAACAGCTCAAGCCCTGATTTGTAGCATTTGTCAATTTCCGTTGTGCTGTGATATAAGGGAGTAGCGAGGTGTTTCGGTGGCTAGAGTACTGGGATTGGAATCAGCGAGACTCATCTTCATGAGTTCAAATCTGGCCTCAGACACTTACTGGCTGTGTGACTTAACCTTGTTTGCCTCAGTTTCCTCATCTGTAAAATGAACTGGAGGAGGAAATGGCAAACCACTCCAGTATCTTTGACAAGAAAACCCCAAATGGGGTCACAGAGTCAGGCCTGACTAAAAACAACTGAAGGACAAAAAAAAAAATTTGCTCACACTGAAAATTTAACTTTACAATTTAATTTAATTTGTACCAGGCTTTGGTTGCATGCCTCTGAATCTAAAGCACTACCATATAGGTGTCCTTGATCAATCTGATGAGTCTCCCCACCTCTCCCAATAAATTTAATAGGATCACAGGGCATGAGACTTGGTGTGGCATCTCCAGGGGGTCAATAGACACACTGACTCCTTACTGATTGGGCTTCAGAGTTTGAGGCTCGGAAAGATGAATTCCTGTCTGATGAACCAGGCCCAGATTTCTTTCCTGGGGACAACCAGACAAATGCAGAAAGTGTATTCTGGGATTTCTCTCTTTTACCCTGCAGAAAGTGTCTAATTGGGATTATTTATTTGTTAAGCAATTGGGAGATATAATTACTTATCAGGGGAGTCTAATGCTTTTTGCTTTAAAAAAAAATGTTTTATGTTCCTATATTTGGTCATGGGTTCCTGTGAGTATTTTGTATCTTAAGAATTTCCTGTGGTGTAGAAGATAAAGGGTGTCCTATATCCAATACTTATTCAGGTTCCTCTTTGAGGGAAACCTAAACACAAGCCATACTGGACTCTTTTTTTCTCTCTTTTTATCGCTATCTCTTAGCACAGTGCCTGGTGCTTAATAAATGCTTATTAACTTTTATTTCAATTTCCCCAGTTTTTTTGGGGATGGGGCAATGAGCTAAGCAGAGAAATTGACCCTTTAAGGTTGGTCTCCTAGGCTCACAATTAGTACTTGTTAAAATCAGAGTCCTTGGGGCAGCCCCAGGCTGTGGGTTACAACTAATTGTGAGTTGTTGTTACTGCTTTTGAAAAGGGAAAGATTTTATACAGCGGGCTAAAAGTGGGAGTGGAGAATCCCCACTGAGAATTCTGTAATCTTCCCCAGGATGTCCTAGGATCACTGCTCCAGAACTGGAAGGACCCCAGACTCCATCTAATCCGATGCCTCTCATTTTGCTGAGGAGGAAATGGGGAGAAATGCAATGACTGGCCCACATCCCTGTGGCACAGCCAGGATTTGAGCTAGGCTCCTAGGACTCCAAGTTCAGCACTCGATGACTATTGGGCTGGAAGTCAATAAACTTGGAGGCCAGGTCCAGCAGCATAATAACTAGGGGCATGTTCCTGGGAAAATAATTTCTTCCCCTCTCTGAACCTCCCCGGGCACAATCAGGGTTGGCTTGAGTCCTCTCTAGGGTTCCCTTTGGTTCCAATACTCTATGGTTCTCCTTCATACCATTTTCCTTTGCTCCTAGGATGCATTTTCTGGCTGCCCATCCTTCCAGCAGGCAAGTAATAGTCAACAAGCATTTGTTAAGTACCTACTCAGTGTCAGGCACTGTGCTAAGTGCTTGGATACAAAGAGAGGCAAAAGACAACCCTTGCTCTCAAGGAGTTCACAGGCTAATGGCGGAAGGAAACAACCAGGCACAGACAAATGCATTCGAGATACACTGGGCATCTGTCTATTGGATATCTCAAACTGAGTGTCTTATATACACCTGAAACTTAAAATGCCCCAAACTGAACTCATTTTCTTTTCCCTAAAACCCTTCTCTTTTTTGACCTTTCCTAACTAGCAAGAGTATAGTCATCCTCCCAGCAAGCCAGACTTAAAACCTACATGTCATTTCCTACTTCTCACTCTCAGCTCCCCATGCAATCTGCTACTAAATCCTGTGACTTTACCTTCCCCGTTAGCTAGCAAAGGAACATAAGTTCTCGTCTATGACCTAGTAAGTAAGTCCTCGGGGAGTTGTCTGAGACACCAACACAGATACTTACCCAGAGTCATCCTAGTAAGTATGAGCAGTGGGATTTGAACTGAGATTTGCTTGCCTCCAAGCCCAGCACTCTATCCACTCTCCCATGCTGTCTCTTCAAATGATAATAACATACATTAGTATGTCAAAGAAACATTAGCAAGAAAGTTAGGAGAATGAATTATTTCTTCTTAATAAATTCTTGTTGACTTGGAAGAAAGGAATTCTATGAATCCAAGTGATTATCTCAAACTCAGGGCAGAAGGCCCTCAACTCCTCCTGAGCCAGAGTCTCAAAGCCTGGGGTTGGACAGTCCCAGGTTCTGAGACTGCCCCATCCCCAAGGTCTCACATTTTTCTTAAGTCCCAGTGTGGCTAACTTCATAATGAGTCTAAAGATTCAAGGCTTTACTGAGCTCTTCCCAGAACTCAGGTCTTGGCAGAGGTAGTTAGAGACCCCCAACTCTCTTTCCAATTTGTTGATCAGAACAAAACTGAAGGTCCACCTCCCTAGTCTCTTGCCTGAAAATGCGGAATTACCACCTCCCCACCCTTCCCTCAAGTGCACGTGCCCAGAAGACCAAAGCTTTGCCTCTATTTTAATTCTCAAGCATAGCATATGTAATCTTCCTCTCAATTCTCCAATCATGGACCAGATAGAGTTGAATTCACTTCAAAGTCAAGGCTGAAGAGCCATCTGCATTTCATTCCCAGATTGCTCCTTTTTCCTGGTTATGCAACCAGAGGGTTCCAGGCCAGGATACAAAAACTGTGAGACTAGAAAGGCTATATTAAAAAAAAAAAAACCAACTCCAATCCCAAAGCCTTTACACTATTGGGCTAATTATGGGCTCTATAGAGTCAATTACTTTAAGCTGTCAGCAATTTGAATCTTTTTCTGTGACAATGTCTCACTTTACATAATCATGACTCCCCCTCTCCCCCATTCCCCACCAACTTCCACCCACAACTAAAGCCAAATGAAGTCTGGAGTCTCAGAGTTTGCTTTCAAAGCATCTTCACCCCCCCGCCCCAGCTCCCAGACCCCTTGATTTCCCTGAATTCACCATTTCCCCTTGGCAATGCCTCTCCTGTGCTCATCACACATTTGCTTGCCATTAGGTCTAGAAGGTTAGAAGAGGCGCCCTGAGCTGCCATTTGTGAATTCAAGGAAGAACCAAGTCGTGAGCACCTAAGTTAGGAGCAGAGGAGAGACGAGCTGGAAAAGAAGCATCCTGTAATTCTCTGAGATAGCTCTTTAACCATAGGCATATAGAACCCGTATTTTCATTGTTAAAGATTACTCACTCTCTGATGAGGAAACTTCCTCTAACCATGAAATGGCACCTTCTCTGCAACTTATAGCTTCAGGAAGTTTGCTGGGGGGCACTGAGAGGTTAGGTAACTTGCCCAGAGTCACACAATCAACATGGTGGCACTCTTCCTGACTTTGACACCAACTCTCTACCAAGTTGCCTCTCACAATCACAGACACAGAGTTGGTGGGTTTTGGGGAGGCCACTTAAAGCCCATCTAGTCCAACTTGTATGGATGTGCATGGGGATGGCTTTTTGGTATCTTCAGTAGCAGATATGCAGTCTCTGAAGTATTCTTGTGAAGGTAGAACTTTAGGAAGCAGACTGAAACAGCTCTAATAATTCAGAAGTTTTTCCTTATAGCATACTTACCTTCCAAACAAGATAAACTCTTCCCATTCTTTTTTTTTTTTTTTGAAGCATTTGGGGTTGTGACTTATACAACTAGTAAATGTTTGAGGGGAGATTTGAACTCAGGTCCTCCTGACTCCAGAACCAGCACCCTATCCTTTGGGCCACCTAACTGTCCCTGCTCTTCACATTATTAAAGGCATCTATCATAATCTCCCTAAATTTTCTCTCCTCTGAGCTAAGTAAGAAACCTCAATTCTTTCAATCTATTCTCCTATGCATGTCCTCCTGATCCCTAAACAGGACGCTGAGGGAGAGATCTCCATTGTTATCATTTAACATAATATTAAGCTGAAAGAAAATCAGGTACCTGCATCAGTTGGGAAATGGTTGAATAAACAATGGTTTTACTCCAAGCTCAGCATTCTATAATTCCTCTCAAATTTTGTTGGTTCTCAAATATGTCCACGTATGGCTTGAGAAAGTCACTGTAAACTTCAGATCCCAACCTGGCTTCCTGTTGCTACCTAGAATGCTTCTGGGAACCCCTTCCTATCTTCTCAGTTGTGATGTGTTAATACTAATATCATTTTTGATATGTGTCTAGCATGGTTTTAGGGTCGATTATTCTCATGTATAGCTTGCAGAAATGTCAGTAGTGTGTACTAATTGATGATCACATCAAATCCCCATTGCCTTAGTCTGTTACTTGTCTTGTTACCTTATCATCTCCCATGTTCCAAAGCAATCAAGGGATGTGTTCTAATGTTTCCTGATAAATTACTAAAATTGTAACAACTCATCCATTAATTCAGTTAACTCTGAGCCCCCATCTCCAGTTTCTTAAATATTATTTATTAAATAAGCCAAAGAAACCACATTTCCCACAAGCATTTGCTTATCTCTCTCTTTAGAACCCTCTGATTTGTTAGGTTTAAACAAACATCAGGGTTATTATTGACTATACAATTTGTTAACAGTATAAAAAACAAAAGTAAATATGAAGTTATTTCCAATGTATCAAGTCAAGAGTCAACTTTAACTGTCACCTCTGGAAACATAGTCCTACCATTCAGTTCTCTCAGGATAGCAGCCAAAATCTCTCCAGCATGCTCTTTATAATGTTTCTCCCTAAGATATGAACTAAACTCAGATTCTCTCAGGAAATGCCCAATTGAGTCTCTCAGGAAAGAAATTCTCTTCGTCCTTTATCTCTGTGCCTCACCCAGTTTCTCAACTGCCATTACAGATTCCATTCTTTCTTAGAGATATAGTAACCATATCATAGTCTCTGTGGAAAAGACTGTTGAAGTTGGTGTGACATGCAAATAAAGAATTAAATCTCTGGAAGTGTCTGGAGAGGAAAAAGGAACTAGAAGGAGAAAGAAGACTGAATGTGACTCATACATTGCATTTCAAAAGCAAAAGGCAAATTTACATTTTAAAGTGATTGTGCTACTTCTCCACTCCTTTAGCATAGTTAATTATGAATTTACTATACACATATAAGTGAGTGTCAAGTTTTAAAAATACTTGTGCAATCTTTATTGGAGGATGGAGAAGTTCACTGAATCATAGAGTATCAGAGCTAGAAGAGACCTTTTAAATACAGTCCAAAGAGAAAGGTGAAGCCCAAGGTCACACACACTTTCCTGAAATTTATGAAAGGTTACAGTTAATATGAGATGTACCAAAGAAGTCAGGTACCGAAATAAGGCTGTTAAGTCAATGCATGTCAAACTCCACCAGAACAGAAAGACAGGTAAAGTTCCTGTGTACTATCTCTAGGCTAACACCCTGTTCTGTCATATGGGTAAGCATACTCAGCAGTTATGAAATTAAAACCAATTACTCATTGTGTTGTTTTAACATTCTTTTGGTTGCTTTTGTACACATTTAAAGCATCATTTACCAGCAAACTCTGTCCCAAATCCAACAATGTTCCCATTCAGGAAAGTGATGCTATGTCTATACACTCCCAATGAAATCAGAGAGTATCTGGATAAACTCAGGGCTGGGGCTGAAACCGAAGCAGATAATGGCCTCAAATCAACACTTCCCCTCATACAAACTTACACGAAACACATTTTGTTATTTTCTTGCCCCTGTCCCAGGGCTCACAAACATTTAAGGTCATAACCAATAGTTAGGACTCAGGCTCTTCTTCACCTGTTTTATGAAGCACCTACATTGCTATTTCCTCTACTAGCTTTTCAGATCCTGCTCCTAAAAATCAGAACAAAAACGTTTATGAAAGAAAAAAGAGCCCTTTGATTGTCCTCATTCTCCCCCAACCTGAACCCACTTCAGGCTTTGTCTTCAAGGATCAGTTTTCTGTCCGGGGTTTAGATCTTTCTCGACCCTTACGTTTTCTGCCTCGTCCTCTCTCGATGGAACAATTATCCCTGGAAGGAAGCGTCCGCTTCCCCTCTTGGTTTTTCTTTCCTCTCTGTTTAACCCTCTTTCTTCAACACAGCATGAATTTTCTGCCAGTCAAATGCCCAAGCAGCCTGTGGTCAGAAAGAGGCCTGTCCCAGGACTCGGCAGAGCTTCCCCAGATAAGTGCCTCACTCTCTTTTCTAAATGAAGGGAGACCTGGGCAGCTCGCCTCTCCCCCCGGCCAAGTGCCCCAGAGCCTTTGTTCTCAGCCACCTTCTTAGGGTGTTTGGACTCAGGGAAGAAGCCAGACTTGGTCTGGATTTTCTCGTTTGTTTGTTTTTGTTGTCATTCATTTTGTCAGATTCTTCAGGGCCCTGTTTGGGTTTTTCTTGGCAAAGATACTGGAGTGGTTCGCCATTTCCTTCACTAGCTCATTTTACAGATGAGGAAACTTAGGCAACTAGGGTTAAGTGACTTGCCCAAGGTCACACAGTTAAGTTGTCTCTGAGGTCACATTTGAACTCAGGTCTTCCTAACTCCATGCCCGGAGCTCTAACTGCTGCATCACCTAGTTTTGCCATTCACCAAATCTCAAGAATCAGCCAAAACCCAGCACTTGATGATTCCTTCTGAAACCAAAAGTCGCAATCTTTTTCAGAAGCATCTGATATTATCTGAATCTCACGACAGATTCTTTGAGACTCTTCAGTTTATACAGTACAGGAGTGGAGAATCTGCAGCCTCGAGGCCACATGTGGCCTTCTTCTAGGTCCTCTGGTGTGCCCTTTTAACTCAGTCCAAGTTTTACAGAACAAATCCTTTTATTAAGGGGGTTTGTTCCGCGAAGTTTGGATTCAGTCAAAGGGTCTCACTTGAGGACCTAGAGGGCCACATGTGATCTCGAGGCCACAGGTTCCTCACCCCTGATCCAGTAGTATGCAATTGGGAGAATAGCTTCTATAACTCGGCATGGAGATAGCTATGGCAAATCACAGCAGTCTGGACTCGGATCAAAAGCCTCGGAACCAAGAACAATCTCATTCGCTTCTGGGCAACAAATACAGTTTCTTTGAGCATGCTGGTACACCAAGTCTCCGTCCTCCTTCCTCCCCCACCAGAGCTTACTCTGCTGTGAACTGAGGGAGCTGCAGCCTCCTCCCAAACTCAGGTGTAGAGCCTAAACACACCAGACTTTCCCCCACCCCCTAAACACTCACAGAGTTGGGAGGAATCTGCTTTGAGTTAGGAAAGGGGCAGAGTGAAGGCGATCTTCTCCCACTATCCACGTGGCTCATGTGTAAACCCAGCAATGGCCTGGAGCCAAGCCACATTGGGAGCAACCTGCAGAGAGGCCCCCGCTGCACTCCCCAGGAAGATTTTTAGCTGAATTGCCTTTGAATCAAGGGATCAGCATCTTCTCCCCCGACCCGATGCTGCTGGAGCATGGTGCCCACAGCATTCACCTATTCACCAAGAAGGGCCTGGAGTGAAAAGCAGGAAGAATAAGGCGTCTTCTGCGCTTGGGGAGGAGGGAGACCATCAAGCCCGGTAAATGTTAGCTGCCAGTGGTCAGGAGGGAAGAGGCCAAATCTCTTCTCCCCATGACCCAAATAGCAGGGAGGGGCAGAGCAAAAACAGGTGTGTTTGCCAAAAAAATGTTCTTCTCCCAGTCCCTCCCAATTCCAGTGTGCTCCGGTCTAATCTTCCTCAACCCACTCAGAGCTCCGAGGTGAAATGACCTCTCAACTCTGATAGACTCAAGATGCCTTAAGCCCCTTGCTTGACAAGCAAAAGGCTTGTGATTTCCACCTCCTGCACCACCACCACCCCCCCCCCCCGCTTGCCCCCCATTTCTGACCCTGTCACCAGTTATGACAGCTCATGCTGTCAGCTCTGGCCTGACCCCTATAATGACTATGCAGGAAGCAGGGTGGATTCCAGGAGGGCTTGCTGGTAGCAGAATTATGCAGTCAGGATAGTTCATCTGTAGCATCCTCCCTTTCAGCACCCTGTTCTCCACCATGACTCCCCCATTCTGGTGTCTTGTGCCTGGATCCTGCACCCCTCCTCCAGTTGCTTAGGCCTCCTTACTGTGGAACCTTCAAGAGAATAAGCCCCTTCCTTTACTGTTGGTGGAAATTGTCTGTTTGTATTACTGTAGAGTTAAAGTGTTTTTGAGGTTGTGAAATTGTTATGTTAGGATTCTGGGATGCCATTCCCCAGGGGGCAGCTGAAGGCTCCAAAGAAGAGAAGCCAGGGGAAGCAGGCAGAACTGAGGACCCAAGAGAGGAAAGCCGAGATCATTCATTGAATTCAGGATGTGTCAGTCAACTTAGGACTTCCAAAAAGCTGAGCGTGGCATTCCACAGACCAGAACTGACGTCGTGGTTGGTCTGGATGATGGGGAAAGAGGTGATCAGGGGAGAGCTGGAAGAAAAGTCAGTCCGGATGTAACTAACCCAAAAGAAAGAGATTCCAGGGGATGAAGGTGCTCATCATTAAGGACAGATGGTAAGGTTAGATGTACTGGTGACAGTGGCTGTTCCCGGATGCCTGAGTGAACCTAAGGAGCCAGGATTGTCCGAGGTGAGAGTGTGAAGAATAAAGAGAGCTGAGAGGTCATAAATCACATCCCTTTCTAGAACATTTCCTCCTACACCTCACCTAGGCTTGTCCTTCCCAGCAACATCCTCATGCCCTGGGCATTTCTACTTCATCAAAACTTAGCTGTTCTGTGTCCCCTCTCCAACTGGGCCATGTATCAAATTGGAAAGTGATCCAATCCTGGAAAATGTGTTAATTAGAATCCTAGCTTCTTCTTCTCTCCTTCCTTCCTCTCTCTTCTTCTTCCTTCCTTTCTCTTCCTTTCTTCCTTCTTTTATCCTTTCTTTCCTCCTTCCTTCCTTTCACTCCCTTCCTTCTTTCCTTCTGAGAAGGAAAAGAGAAAGCTACTATAGAGGGATAACATAATTACAAACCTCTAACACTCTCTTAGCATCCCCTTTCCCCACCAGCTCCCACAATACAGTCATACAAGTTGAACCAGCGGTTTGCAATAGAACTCAATTTTACACCACCCAGTCCGCCTCCTAGTGCCATGGAAAACCAAAAGACAAAAGTTTGCTCAGGCTGGGACAGCAAGGAGGCCACGCTGTACCACAACAGGTCTCAGCTAGGTAACTGAGGAGCAGAAGGAACTGGCGCAGGAGGAAGAAAATTCAGTTAAAGCCCTTGAACATAAGCAGATAAAGTAACAGGGAAGGAGATATAGCTTCTGGATCAGGTAAGAGAATCCCAACATCTGTGAAAATATATTTCAAGATAAAGTACAATGAATCAATGCCTGATGAGGCAGAGGATGTTGTGGATCCCCAAGAGAGCATGGAACCACAGTAGGGTGATTCTGAATGGTTCAGAAGAGAAGTGAGAATTGTGAGAGCAGAATTTTTGACCTGCACAGCAGAAATAATGGCAGAATAGGAAAACTTGAATCCACATGGGTAAATCTCATTGAGAGGGAAAGAGGGAGGGAGGGAGGGGGAGGGGGGGGAGAGAGAGAGAGACAGAGAGAGAGACACAGGAGAGAGAGAGAGAGAATAAATGGGAGTGCAAGATTGGCTATGAGAGATCAGGGAGAATAGAGGATGACTCATAGGTAAAAAGCAAACCAACCAACCAGGGAACCTAGAAGGATGATGGTACCTTTGGCATAAATATGGAAGTTGAGGGAAGGGTGGTTTTAGGGAGAAAGATGATGAATGATTTTGCTTTGGATGCACTGAGTTTGAGACTCCTATGGTACATCCAAGTGGAGAGTTGTGGAAGATGGTTGATGATATTGGATTGGAGTTTAAGAGACGGAAGGGGGTTGAACATGTATAGCTGGGAGGGTAGAGATGACGGCTAAACCTGATGAGAGCCCTAAGGAACAGAATGTAGGTGGAGAGAAGAGGAGACAACTAGCCGATTAGGGATCTTGAAAGAAAGGTCTTGAAAGCACTAAAAAAGGTTGAACTAGTTTTTCCTCAGGAAGGGAAAGTGTTAAAAGTCGTTCTTGATGTCTTCCTACCCTGCTCCTCCTCTCCACCCCAAACCAGTGATTCTTTCTCCTCCCCATGACTTTCCTATTTTTATTCATGGAGATCTTTGTCCTTGTCTGGGTTCCACACTTCTTCAACTTTTACTTCCTTCTCCAGTCAATTGTTGAGTCCTATTAAGTACATCTCATCACTCTCTGTCACACCTGAAGCTGTAACTGTTGATTTGGTTGCCTTAGGCAGCAGGAAACAGGCCTTTGAATCAACTTTATAATTCTGGATGTGAAGACAATTTCAGTCCAATCAATGAATTAGTACATTTATAAGGTACCTACTATGCTCCAGGCATTGTGGCTACAGAAGCAAAAATAAAGCCACTCTTCCTCTAAAAGAGATGACATTCATGGTCTTCTTTGGGGATGAATGACAAACAACATTCTCTCAGAGAAACAAAACACACATGCAACTAAATATACCAAGTAAGTACAAGGTAATTTCTGTGGAGTACACATTCAACAACTAGGCAATTAGAAAAGACCTGCTGAAGGAGGGGATGCTCAAGCTGAGTTCTGAAGGGTTCTGAAAGGCTTACGTTGTTCTTACTTTCTGTCCTTCATTTTTTTTTTCCCAAGTGAGGTTGTTCTTTTTTAAAAATATTAATTAATAAATTAATTTTTAGTTTTCAATATTCACTTCCATAAGATTTTGAGTTCCAAATTTTCTCCCCCTTCCTCCCTCCCCACCAATCCCAAGATGGCATGCAATCTGAAATAGGCTGTACATGTGCATTCAAAGGATCATAACAATGGAAAAAGGCCCCACATGTCCTTCATTTTCCGAAAGGGCTGATGACATCATAGGGTGATGTCTTGACTCTTGTGTGAATTGGATTTAAGTGAGGCAGAGTTGCACAAAGTCATCAGCCTCACTCTTTCTTCCAGAGTCATGGAAGTCCAACATCAAGACAAAAGTTAGTATGATTGGCTACAACCTGGGATGCAGTGGATGACCTTGGCGTCCTTGATATCTGACCAAGCTTTAAGCATTCCGTGGTGCCTTCTTCAGTCACCTTCATGGCCATTGGAACAAATTGTTCTCATCTGCCCATTCCACTGGGGGAAGTCTTCACATGCTTGAGGTAAACACCCCCTCTAACTCACCCCATAGGTTTGAGGCCCCTTGGTTACCCTCCACCTGCTTTAGCCTGTCTGATGAGGTGTGGCTGCTGCACATGATACATAGGCTATACGGGATGTTCAGGGAGGATCAGCACCTCTGGTGTGAAGACTGCTGAAGCCCTTTCAGGAATGCTCATGCGGCTGGGTCTGGGGAACAGCTGGACAGAGATGATGATTGAGGAGGTTCTTCAAAGCTCAGCTAGAGAACCACCTGCTACGTTCCTTTTCCCCTCCCCCAGCTGCTAATATTTCTCAGACTGGGCTTCAGGAGACATGTCGATCTCGACATCATCTAAATAGAGATGCCAATGGAACTCATGAGAGCTAATGAGATCACCAAGAGTGTAGAAAGAAAAAGATGAGAGCCTTGGGGGTCCTCATCCGTGACATGAGAAGGTCGAACGAGGCCAGGGGTGGGGAAACTCCAACCTCAAGGTCACGTGTGGCCCTCTAGGTCCTCAAGTGCTCTTAACTAAAATCTCTTCTACCACTAATTTTCTCTGATTTGATTATCACCTACTTTTTTTTCCCTCTTGCTTCTCTTGGTCACCTTGGCAACCAGGTGGTGGAAACAGTGCCGAACTTTGAGTCAGAAACACCTGAGTCCAAATCCAGCTTCAGATACTTACTAGCTGTGTGACCCTGGGCAAGTCACCTAACCTCTGTTTGCCTCAGTTTCCTCATCTGTAAAATGGGGATAATAATAGCCCTACCTCCCAGGGCTGTTGTGAAGATCAAATGGGATAAATATAAAGTGTTTAGCAGAGTACCTGGCACATGGTGGGTACTATATTAGCTAACCAATAGCCATCGATTAGCTATTATCCTTATTATCCAAATAAGACATGCTAATGAGGGGGGAAATGCTAATATTTATAATGAAGCTTCGAAGCTTGCAAAAACTTTACAATTTGTTTGCTCCTAACAAGAAGCCCACTAGGTAGCTAACGTTTTCCTTATTTATAGATGAGAAAACTGAGACATGAAGTGATTTTTTTCAGAGTTAAACAGCTAATGAATGTGTCGGCAGGTCCGCGGCTCTATCTGCTGTACCTCTGGCAGGCCTGGCCTGAGATGCGTCCAGGACAAATGCTCCACGTGGCAAAATCTAGGGGCGGTTCCGCCTCTGGGCCACTAGACAAATGTCCAGTTGTCTTCAGTCTTTGTGTAATTCTGTTAAGGCGGTAATGAAGGATCATGGTGTGGTGGAGAGAGCCTTTGCTTTGGAAGTAGGGAGCCTGGCTTCAAATCTCCACTCTGCTGTTGATCAGTTGTGTGACTTTCTGCTTTCTTTCCACCTCAATTTCCTCGTCTGTAAGAAGATGGGGGTAAGGTCTTCTGAACGTCACCCACAAAGTCGAGAAGAAGAGCTCTGGGTTGGTGTTGGCATAGCATGGCATAGCAAGCCGGTCTGCATTGTGGCCCAGCCAAGTCAGCAGGAAGTTATTAGCATCAGCTCTGCTGGGCCAGTGGAAAAGCTAAAGCTAGCCTCTCAATCTGTTCTCTGTGCACTGTTTGTTTTGCACTCCAAACATTCTGTGTGAAGAATGAGGCTTGGAGAGGTGAGGTGAAGCCGAGTCATCAGAGACCCTGCCTGCCGGCCCACTCCTCACAACTGGTCAGCTGGGGGGGCATTTATTTCAATGCCATTTCCAAACGGCCTCCTACAAACTTTCTCTACATACAATGTTTTCATTTACTCCTCAGAGAAAGTTTTTGGGGCCTGAGCAGAGTGATTAAAGTGGTGCTGAGGGCAGGGCCTGGTAGGCTGACACCTGAGTCTCCTAGGGCTCAGCTCTGAAACAAGCAAGAGCATTTACAGAAAAACACAAAATCTTCTGGCAGGGAGAAGTAGGAAAAATGAAAATCCACAAGTCATTTATCCTTGCTCCCCAGGGGGGTGATGCTGAGTGTTGGCCTCTCTTCTCTGGAAGATTCTTCTTGAGGACCATATGACCATTGCTCTGCATTGTTCACATGACCTACCACCCAGGACTTAGAAGGGAACTGGAGTTTAATTTGGGGGCTTCTCAATAATTAAATGCCAGGTATGGCTGGGATCCCCACCGAGCATCTCTTCTTTGGGAACATCAGTATCTGACTCATTTTAGCTCTCCCGTAGGGATATTCAATTCCAGGCCTGCAAACAACAGGCCAAACATTCAAACATAGACTATTTATTCAGGGTAGCAACGGACAGAGAATGGACTAGTTTACCAGCTACTTCAGCAGCTCCAGATTTTTGCTATTTCTTAACCCCTTCCCCACCAAAATAGCTATGTGTCAGTAACCACAAAACCCTCATGGCACTAACAAGGAAAGTCTCAGTAGTTAGAGTGCTTTGGGCAGAGGTCCTAGGGCAGGTACCTTGTCTCTTCCGCATCCCTTTCCCTCTGGGGTCAGGCACTGCCCCTGTGGCTTGCAATGGCCTCTGTCATGCTTTTTAAAAATGCTTTTTCTTTTCTTTTCTGATTGTACCATGTTTCAGTTGTGTGAGCTCTTCATGACCCTGTGGACTTGTCCATGAGGTTTTCTCGGCAAAGATACTAGGGTGGTTTTCCATTTTATTCTCCAGTGTGTCCCCATTTTACAGATGGGAACTGAGGCAAATAAGGGTTAAGTGACTTGTCCAGGATCATATAGCTACTAAGTGTCTGAGGGCAGATTTGAATTCAGACCTTCCTCTCTCCTGGCCCATCACTTTATCCACTGCACCTTTCCTTCTTTCCCTCTCTCCCATTGAAAAGAAGAAGGAAAAAAACCCCTTGAAACAAATATTCATAGTCAAGCAAAACAAATTCTCCCATTGCCCATGGCTAACGTACACATCTCATTCTGCACCTGTCAGGAGGCAAGTAGTGTGGGTCCTCACTGGGCCCCTGGAATCATGACTGGCTGTGCATTGATGAGAGTTCTCAAGTCTTTCCGAGTTTCTCTATAATGTTGTTACTATCTTATTTTTATTGTATTATTATATTATATATTTATTACATTATTATTATTATATGAATTGTTCTGGCTCTACTTACTTCTCTCCACATCAGTGTATACAAACCTTCCCAGGTTTCTCTGAAGCTATCCTTTCTGTCATTTCTTACAGCTCAATTGTATTCTAATATACCATCATTTGTTCAACCGTTACTCAGCTGAGAGGCATCCTTAGTTTCCAGCTCTTTGCAATGGCTTCCATTTCCTCTGTGATCCAAAGACTCCTCTGAACCATTCTTAAGGAGGACCCATCCACAGTTTTCATTTTACTGCTCCTCTGGCAATGGTATCTCTTGCCCAGTAGCCTTTGATCCCATAGATGTGGAATGCCTCCCTCCCTTTGTGATTCCCTTTCCCAACAATCCCTTGCTCACTCTTCCTTTCTCTATAGATTTATAGGAAAGCATATCCTTTCCACAGCAGGACACAGGCCCTCGTACCTCCCTTCTCGGTCCCTTACAGAGAGCCGAAGAAAAGTGGAAATAAAACAGGTTCAGTTGACGGTTGCTAGTTCAGTTAAAGGCAGACCTCTTTCTCTTCTTTTCCTTCTCTCTGTCTCTCTGTATTTCTCTCTCTCTTTCTCTCTGTCTCTCTCTCTCTCTGTCTCTCTCTCTCTCTCTGTTTCTCTCTCTCTGTCTCTCCCCTTTCTTCTCTCTCTCTGTCTCTCTCCTCCCTTTCCCTCTTTCCTGTTCCCTTTTCCTCTTCTCTCCTCTCCTCTCCTTTCCTCTCTTCTCCTCTCCTCCCCACTCCTCCCCTCCCTTCTTCTCTCCTCCCATCTCCTCCTTTCTCTCTTCTCTTCTCACCTCTTCTCTCCTCTTCTCTTTTCTCTTCTTCCTTTCTTGCCTTCCTTTTTTGAAGACTGGGCCTCCCCAGGCTGAAAGTGTAGTGCTCATTCACAGGCCCGGTCTCACTACTGATCAGCATGGAAGTTTAGACCTGCTCCAACAGGCCCCCTTGAGTACCTGAGCTCCCCAAGTTTGTGTCAGACAATGCAGATATCTGACTGGCTTTAACTTCACTGCGGCTCCGAACTCCCGAGTTCAGGCAGTCTACCAACTCCCACCTTCCCAGCAGCTGGGAGGACTGGAGTTTGCCAACAGGGTTGTTATTGATCCACCATTTAATCCATTTATTTCTTCTAGTAAACAAATTCCCAGCACACACACTTAAGAGCCATCCTTTCCCCACGGCAGTGACACACATCATGCGGCAGACCAAGAACAACAGCAAAATAAACTAATTGAGTCTAACCAGAGAGAGCATATTTCTTGGCTTAGACATACTCAGGAACATTTTGGTGATAAAGCCATATTCACCAGTGGTAGACAGGCTGCACTGGGAGATCTGGCTTCTGGTCTCACCTCTGCCAATGATCAGCTGTGGGACCTGTAGGCAGGTCACCGTTCCCCTTCTACCTCTTAGATTCCTTATCTGTAAAATATGGGTACTAGACTAGATAACCTCTGACACCCATTCCAACTCTAGAACCACGATGCTGTGGTCTATAAAATGAGGTTCAACTGGATGATGCTTAAGGTCCTTACCAGCTCTGATGCTCAACAATATTCATGTGGTTTTTTTCCCCCACAAATGCTGTATTTACTCTTATTATCCATGTCACATACACCCCTTTTTTTTTTAGTTTTCAACATTCACTTTTATAAGATTTTGAGTTCCAATTCTCCCCTCTCGCCCCTTTCCAAGATGACCTGCAATCTGATATGGGTTATACACATACTAAACATATTTCCACATTAGTCATGTATTCAACAACACTGTAACTATTGTGCCCAGAAACTGGTGGCATAAAAAGCCCAGAAGACTTTTGGACATTTTTTTTGCTTTATCACATCTCAGGCCCTCAGAAACCTGACTAAACCTCTGGATTAGGTGGCTCACAAAGCTGGTACCCCAGCCCCACCCTTGCAAACATGTCGTCTGATGGATTTAATTGCTCACTATTATAGAAAGTCAGCCTCACGTTGAGCCCCCAGTCAAGATTTCCTGGATGAGAGCCTACTGGACTCAGAATTCTAGTGTGAATGCACTTAGGACAGCTGAGGCTTGATTTGGGCTCCATTTCCCCAAGTCTGCTGCTCGTTGCAGCTTCCCACACCCTGCCCCAGTTTCTAACTCCATCCTCTTCTCTTAAGGCTCACTAGACATCCCCGGTCACTGGCAGTTTCTCCTCCTGTGTTTCCAATGGTCCAAACCATCATTCACCGCCACTTCATGGACACTTAAATGGTCCTTGTTAGACTGGTTGACACCACTCAGGAAACTGCCCAAAGGCAAAGCTTTTTCCCTGTAAAGTTACATACTGCTGTTTGTGACATTTTGCCCAGATTAAGAATGTGGAGCCACAGGCTCCCGTGCTTGCGTGAATTTGAAACATTAATCATAGAATAATCAACGGGGACATTGAAATTAGATTGCTTTAAGGCTTAGAGTGCCCCCTGCAAGTCCTATTTTTGGGCCTCATCTTTGTAGGGCAAAGATCCCAGCATCTCCAAGGCTATGGCAGTGGAGGAAAAGCTGAAAGGTATTAACCAGAGGAAAAGAACGAGTATGGCCCCTGAAACAGACTGGATGAAGGACCGGGCTAGGTAGCTTAGAGAGTCTGACTACCATGCAATAACAGCCAACATTTATAACATTTATACGTCCCTGTAAAGCTTGCCAAGTACTTTACAAACATCTCCCTGAATCTTCATGATAACCCTAGGATGCAGGTGCTACTATTATCTCTCTTTTACAGATGAGGAAACTGAGGCAGAGGTTAACTGACTTGCCTAAGGTCATGCGGCTAGTGTCTGAGGCTGGATTTTAACTCAGTTCTTCTCAGTCTGGAGTCAGGAAGACTTGAGTTCAAATCTGACCTCAGATACTTACTAGCTATGTGACCCTGGACAAGTCACTTAACCTCCACCTCATTTAAGGAAATGGCAAACCGCTCCATATTTTGGCCAACAAAACCCCATGGACAGTGTTGGTGTACTCTGGTCCACAGGATCACCAAGAAGTCAGATACAACTGAACAAAAGCAGAAATTAATGCTAGTTGACTCTCTGATTGATTGTCAAAGGAGGGGAAATCAATGATTAGGAAAGGACCCAGGAATTGGTTTAGGTTTTGGTTGTTTTAGAGAAAATGTGGGTTTAGAAAGCTTGGCAAAATTTTGGGGCAAAAGGATCTGGGATTGAGCAGGGAGAGGAAAAAAATAAACTTGTTGGGTATTTTTTCTGAGCTTTAGGCCCAGAATGAGAAAGATTATTTGGAGCAGATTTTACTGCTGGGATGAAATCAGGCAAGTTGTTGCATCGTGGTTCAAGCAAATACAAGGAGAATGATTTTCCCCCTAGAAATAAGGGGGGGATTTAAAACCTCTACAGAGGGAACTTTGCTTCTTTAATGACCAAAGAACCTAAGAGAAATAATGGTGGTGTTAGACTGGGGAGAGAAGTGAACTAGGAAGCAGAGGTGACTGTAAAAACATAATTACTGCACTAACCTCTGCCGAGCTGAAACAAGCAACAATGCTATCTGTGTACCTACCTGTGTGAAGCCATGCCCTGGGGGCTCCATGTGCTGCAGGAAAGTCATTTTTTTGCTTTCTAAAATGTTTGCACGATGAAGAGGACTTGGACAGGGAGGGGGATACCTCGGGAGAATTTGAGAATGTCAGCTTCTCAAGGTCAAGCTACTTTCTTCCTCCCTCCCTCCCTTTCTTCCTTCTTTCCTCCCTCCCTTCTTTATTCCCGCCTTTCTTTCTCTTCCTTCCTTCTTTCCTTCCTTCCTTCCCTCCCTCCTTCCTTTCTTCCTTCTTTCTTTTCCTTCCTTCCTTCCTTCTTATTCCTTCCTTCCTTCTTTTCCTTCCTTCCTTCTTTCCTTCCTTCCTTCCCTCCCTCCTTCCTTCCTTCCCTCCCTCCTTCCTTTCTTCCTTCTTTC
>CM053587.1:5809175-5866368 GCA_028646515.1 Pseudochirops corinnae
AGGAAGGGATGATATCTAAAAAATAAAATTAAGAGGTGAGAGAGGAATATATTGGGAAGAGAAAGAGAGAGATAGAATAGGGTAAATTATCTCTTATAAAAGAGGCAAGAGAAAGTTACAATGGAGGGGAAGAGCAGGAAGGTGAAAGGGAATGGGTCAACCTTATTCTCATTGAATTTAGCTTAAGGAGGGAATAACATACAAACTCAATTGAGTATCTTACCCTACAGGAAAGTAGGGGGGAAGGAGATAAGAGTGGGGATGATAGAAGGGAGGGTAGATTTGGGGGGGGGGTAGTTAGAAGCAAACACTTTTGAAAAGGGACAGGGTCAAAGTAGAAAATAGAATAAGTGGGGGATGGGATAGGATGGAGGGAACTATAGTTAGTCTTTCATAACATAACTATCATGGAAACATTCTGTGTAACTACATATGTACGACCTATACTGAATTGCACGTCCTCCCAGTGAGGGTGAGTGAGGAGGAAAGAAGGGAAAGAATCTGGAAATCAACATTTTAGAAACAAATGTTAAAACATTGTTTTTTACATGCAACTGGGAAATGAGACATACAAGCGCTGGGGTACAGAAATCCATCTCGAAAGTTAGAAAGTTAGGGGGGAATTGGGGGAGGACATAAGAGAGAGCAGATTGGGGGAGGGGGTATTCAGAAGGCTCACTATCTTGGGGTGGGGGCAGGGAAAGATGGGGAGAAAATTCGTGATTCAAAATCTTGTGGAAAAGAACGTTGAAAATGAAAAATAAATAAATAAATGGAAAAAACAGATTAGAAAGTACGCCGATGCGTGGGGAGTTATTGATGTCCTCTCACTCCCCTTTTCTGGTTGTAACTATTGTTGATAATGTTTCCTATTGTGTGAGTAACTTTCCTTCCCTGAGATGTTTTCTAAAGAATTTCTTCAATGGTCTCTAGTTTTTCTTGGTATGTCCTTGGCTGGGTCTACACGCTCTCAAAGCTTGTCTTCCTAAGTGTCATTTCTGCTTCTTTGTACAGCACACTAGGGACTGAGATACTAGGGTCTGACCCTGTCGCTGTTGATGAAAATAGATCTTTAAAAAATCTCTTTGTTGTCCTCACAATTGTTGTTGCTCAGTCCAACTCTTCATGAACCCTTTTGGGGTTTTCTTGGCAAAGATATGGAAGCAGTTTGCCATTTTTTTTTCCAACTCATTTTACAAATGAGGACACTGAGGCAAGCAGGGTTAAGTGACTTGCCCAGGGTCACACAGCTAGTAAGTTTCTGAGGCTGGATCTGACCCCCGGTCTTCCTGATTCCAGAGCCAGAGCTCTATCTAGCTGCCATTCATCTATGAATGCTTTGGGGCTAATTTAACCCACCTGTGTCTCACACTGGTGAACTAGCTTTCTGTAGACTTGTTTTAGTCTCTGCTGCTTTTCCATGGTTTGTGAGGTAATACTGTTTATAAATTTCTACCATCTTCCTTTGTACTATTTTATCAATCAATTTACCTTCTAATGAATTTCGTCCTTGGCTACATGGCAAAAGATCAAGTGTTTTGCCGGCCAAGGCAATTTCTGGGCTCATTTCACCTCCTTACTATGGCTATGTTTACATTCATTACAACTGTGTAGGAAATGGTGATAATGAAGTTCAAGTTGTCTTTTTTCCCATCCCCACTTTTCAGGACTAAAGGCTCTTTGGAACATACCAGGTTTTATACCATCTTCTCATCTCTAGCCTTTCTTGTAAACTGATCACCTTTGCTCTAACTAGCCCACAGCCTGACTGCCCACCAACCACTGATATCACACCTCCATCAATAAATTGTCAGTTTTCCCCCATCTGCTAAGTTATAGTCATTTTCATTTTGGGGGATATTGTTCAGTCTTGTGCCTTCTAACTTTCTTCTGACTTCTTTCAAGTTTCAACTCAAATCCTACCCTCTGCAAGAGGACTTTCCCTCCCTGAACTCCTCAGCTGTTAGTGCCTTCCCTCTGTTTTGGAGAATCTGGTCAAGTTCTTTGTTGATTTCCTTGACCTCTTCATTTTCTGTACCAGATGTTGGTGCAAAGCTACAATGATCTCCACGGTGGTCTTTTTGCTTACACATGTTATGAGGCTAGACATGGGATGATCAAGAATCTCCCACAATGGTACTTCTTGGTGCCTTTGGATGCACAATGAAGCCAGCTCTTCGAATGCGTGTCTTTGCTTCTCCATTAAGAACATATGAGCAAGGCTTCTCTTTTAGCAGCAATTAATTTTTTTCTTCTGTTTTCACTTGTTGATCTGGAGGTAGTTCATTTCTCTTAACAGTATGTCCATTTTTGGGTCACTGAACAGAGATCTCACATTTATAGAGTACAAATTAATTCTGAAAGGCTTAACATGTCACTACAGACTGAAGTGGTCTTACATTGATTGGCAGTGTGGTATAATAGAAAGGGTATGCTACTGTGAAGAATGAAAGCAGGCCTCTGGTCCTGGTTCTGCCACTGGCTAAGTGTAAGACCCTAGATAAGTCAACTACTTTTTTCTAGATTCCAGTTTCCTCAACTGTATGATAAGGTAGGGGGAGGGGGGATTGAACTATGTAATTGATGACCTATTGAACAATAAGGTATCCTCTAGCTGGAAGGGATAGAGTGCCAGGCCTGAATTCAGGAAGACTCATCTTCCTGAGCTCAAATGTGGCATTGGACATTTGTTAGCTGTGTGACCCTGGGCAAGTCACTTAACTCTGTTTGCCTCAGTTTCCTCATCTGTAAAATGAGCTGGAAAGGGAAATGGCCAAACCACTCTGGTATCTTTGCCAAGAAAACCCCAAATGAGGCCATGAAGAGTCGGACACATGACCGAAAACTGAAACAACACCCTCCAGCTGTAACAATTTTATGATTCTATGATCATGTGCCTTCCCGTGTGTGGAAGGAAGCGAGCTATGCTGTCGCCCTTGACCCTTCTTCTCTGTTGGTCCATTCCTTTATTGGGTCTATATAATTATTTACTGCATAAAGTCTATATATCTGTAGTCTATAATCTCCCTCTCTCCCTCCCTCTCTCTCTCCCCTCTCTCTCTCTCTCCCTCTCTCCCTCTCTCTCTCTCCTCCCCTCTCTCTCTCTCACTCCCTCTCTCTCCCTCTCCCCCTCCCTCTCTCCCCCTCTCCCCCTCTCTCCCTCTCCTCCTCTCTCCCTCTCTCTTTCTCCTCCTCCTCTCTCTCTCTCTCTCTCTCCATATATATAGTCTATAATCTTCTTCCCCACTCCCACCCTCCAATGTGATGTATTTGCACAGGCTGATGAGAAAATCAGAACAACTGTTTACTTTTCTTTGTTATCAGTGATGCTCCTTTTCAGGACCAAAAGGACTGACAAATTAAGGGTACACGGTGTCGTTAATACAGCTTTACCAGTTAGGTATATGTGTGTGTGGGTGTGTACGCACACCTCCACAAGAGCCGCCCTTATTTCAGAAGCATGCATCTTTAGGACACTCCATCACCTCCATGTGATGTGGGTAGAATAATAACCTTTACTGATAGTAATAATGAATAGTAATATGATCTTTACATCCTTTTTAAGGCTCAAATATTTTCCTGGCAACCGCCTTATGGAACAAGCCATCAAGTACTCTGATCCCCATTATAACACTAAGGAAACTGAGGCTTAGCATGATTAGGTGAGTTGCCCAGGGTCACATAGTTAGGAAAGGCTGGAGTTAAGACTAGAACCCAGAGGGCAGCCCTCGAGTCAGGAGAACCTGAGTTCAAATCCGACCTCAGACACTTAACACAAAAACTAGCCTTGTGACCTTGGGCAAGTCACTTAACCCCCATTGTCCTGCCTTCCCCCCTCCAAAAAGCAAAAATAAATAAGAATAAAAGATTAGAACCCAGGCTTCCAAGGTAGCTAGACAGCCCAGGGGACAGAGTGAGAACCTTGGAGGAGGGAAAACTCAAGCTCAAAAACTCCTTCAGATATTTACTAACTGTGGGACAAATCACTCAGCATCTCTCAGAATCAGTTTCCCCATATGCAAAATGAGAATAATATAGCAACGACTCAGCAGGGTTACTATAAGGATCAAATGGGGCGACATATGCAAAATGCTTTGCAAACCTTGAAAATCCCATACAAATGTGAGCTGTGATTATTATTTGGACTCCAAGATAAGGGCTACTTCTACAACAGTGAATCTCAGTCAAATACATTATGTGCATACAGTGTGTCTTGTATGAATAAGACATACCCCCCCAACTCCAGACTGGAAACCTAGAAATGTGAAATCAAGCCCCAGTTCTTTCTCTAAACAGCTGTGTTATCCTATTCCAGTCATTTCACTCCTCTGTAAAATAAGAGAATGGGACAAGCTGGTGGCTTGTCCTAATGGCCAGCCCTAACATCCCATAAGTATCTGTGAGTACCTATCCTTCGCACAAGTTGAGATCAAAGAGAAGTGGAATTGTTTTCAATAAAAGATTTTTGCCGTATCAGATAAGACCTTTATAGTTGTATATGTAGAAACTGGCATCAGATTCTCTTTCTAAGCTAAATTTATGACTAGCTCTTCTCCAGTGGAAAGAAAACTAGAAAGCTGGGGGTCTACTGCTCTCTTATCCTATTTCTCTTCCCCCGTGGAAATGAATGCTAACATTGTACCTGCTCACTAAGGAGTTATTCTTAAAGTGACCCAGCTTTATTCATGTAACAAGAATTGCATGCATTTCTATCAAGGGTCTAAGGTTTCGTAGGCAGCCCAAGTAGATAAGGCTTAGAGAGCTGCCTCAGAGAGGTTAAGCGCTTATCCCAAGGTCACCCAGCTAGTACTACTAATGACAACGACTCATGTTTATATGGCACTTTAAAGTTTTCAGGCTTCAGAAATATTATCTCCTTTTATCATCACAATGACTGGAAGGGGTGGGGGTTGGTGCTATCATTGCCCCCATTTTATAGATGGGAAAACGGAGACAGAGGTTAAGTGACTTGCCCAGAGTCACACAGCTAGTGGTGCCTGAGGTGGAATTTACACTCCCAGCTTTCTCTAGGTCCAGCACTCTATCCCTGCACCACTCAGCTTCCTCAGGGGCAGGATTTGATCCTGGTCTTGATACAAGGCTCATCACTTTGTACATTGCACTCCATGGCCTCTCTCAACTAGAAGAATGTTGGGATAATGGGAGTCAATGACCCTGTGAAGAATTAATATCCCCATTTTATGTATCAGGAGACCAGTGTTCAGGGAAAGGACGCCAGAAATGAGATAGATCTCAGCAAGTGAAGGTTATGGTCCTTACGACAAACTAATTTTGGAACTGATGACATCTGTGAAGTGGTGTGGGTTACCTGGGAGGAGGCAGAAAATGAGTTTCCTGTTTTTGGGCATCTTCAAAAGAACGCTGGCAATTGAAGAAGAGATTTGAGCTTCAAGCAAAAGGTCCCTTCAGGTTCTGTACCATTCTAAAACACTCACACAAAATCTCCTCGCTAAGACAGTTTAATAAGTAGCCCCTACTCAAACTCAGGGCTCTTGAGGCCAAGTCTCAAGTTCTTCCCATTGAACCATTTCTGAGGTGCTGTGTTCTTTATGTCACCAGAGGTCCCGCCCCACTGTGTGACTCATCAAAGCTCTTTGTCACAAATTGCCAGAAAGACATTCTCAAGTCATATGTGCATTCAATCAAATCCAGGTTCTGAACCCACAGCCACAGATGGCTGGAAGTGAGAACCTACTGGTCCCAGTCGTGAAGGGTGGAGCAGTAATGTGACAGGTCCCTGGATTTCTCAGTGGATTCGTGAGGTGCAAATTGTAGGACCAAGGAAGTGGAAAATTGCAAGCCAGCGCCTGCATAGAAAGAGAAATGCTAGCATGTGGGCTTTTCAGGACACTTGAGCTGGCTCCATTGCCATTTGAACATAAGCAAATAGGCAACTGGAAAGAAGATGAGCTGTCTTGGAGCCTCTCCCATTTTTACCCATGACTGGCCTCAGGGCTCAAATCC
The DNA here is from genome assembly GCA_028646515.1 of Pseudochirops corinnae. Classification (NCBI taxonomy): domain Eukaryota; kingdom Metazoa; phylum Chordata; class Mammalia; order Diprotodontia; family Pseudocheiridae; genus Pseudochirops; species Pseudochirops corinnae. The sequence continues at coordinate 5,815,161 of CM053587.1, forward strand.
AGCTGCCTGCCTGGCTCCTGGCTAACTTGGCACAACCCCAAGCATCCCTGTAGACTTCTGGTAGAGTCTGACCCAACCAGGCCAGGAAATAAGGCAACAGCTAGTGACAGGGCCTAATTAGAGAACGAAACTTAAAGATGAGGAATGGGCAGCCTCAGGGTAACACGTGGGTAAGAGAAGGATATAAGAATGTGGGATGAATAAAGAATAAAGAGGTACTAAGATGTGACATGTGTTAGTTACCCTCTTCCCTAGAGCAGAGAAGATGTTTTCCTAACCTCCAACCATGAAGCCTGGTGGTGATGAGAGATTATTGGAGTCTCTCTCTCTTTCTCTCTCTCTCTCTCTCTCTGTCCCTCTGTCTCTGTCTGTCTGTCTGTCTCTCTCCTCTCCCCCCCTCTCTGCACTGTCTGGGATTCTTGGGAATGGCTTCCATTGCTCTTGGCTGTTCATATGGGGCTGCTTCTATTTCTTTCTTGGTGTTTCTGTGGGTTTTCTCTCATTGTAGGCATTTTGAATTTTCTTATAGTGGTAAACCCTTCTGGGGGAGGAGGGAAAGATCTTCTCCTTCCTGGGTTTCCTGTTAGGCAACAAAGTCAAGCCTCAAAGGTTTGGCAGCTTCACCATCAATTTTTGTGGGCAAGAGGGACGACTCCTTCACCCCATTTGCCACCTCACTGTTACGGATCGATTTACCCTGATTGAAGCCCAGCTCCCAGCTTCTAAGAAGAATCATGTATACTTTTACATAAACCTCATAAACTGAGTTAGGGTTTTGGTCTTGTTTCCCTTTGGTGTACAATATTCCTGTATGTTTGTGCCTGGGAACAAACATGTAGCTGTCTGTAGATACACATATCTATGTACTGTACTGTATAGGAAAGCCCTATACTACATTGACTTGGGCATCAAAGATAACGATATTATTTATAGATAGTGGTTATTGGAACAAAAGAAATGTATCACACACAAAGGATGCATGACTTGTCTTATGGTATAATTCAAACCATGACACCTTGATGTGCCTACCAAAGGTGACCCCTCCTATCTGTGCTATTAGTAAAGTTCTCTACCCTTGTAACTATCCATCACAGGTGCCATAAAACTATCCAGGAGCCTCTGTCTGAGCAATTCCTTCAGCCTAAAGATGAGGTGCATATTTTTGTTGGAAATATCTTGATCATACCAAAGGTTCTGGAATGCAGGCTCAGCTCTATGTGTGCCCCACTGAATGACTTCTAGTGGCCCATCTCCATGAATAAATCAGGGGTAAGGTGTGTGTGTATGTAGATCTAACTCTCTCTCCATCCCATTACACTAAAAACATCCTTGTTATTGTTCCTCCTTGCTTCTCCAAAGGACCACTGATATCAGCAGGGTGATGTCTTGACTTGAGAGTGAATTGGATTTAAGTGAGGCAGAGCTTTGCAAAGTCATCTCTCCTCCAGTGTCATCAGAGTCCAGAGGCTAGATATAGTTCAAGTGTGACCCCATTTCCTATCCGTGACGACTTCTTACACTCTCATAATTTCAACTATTGCCTCTAACCAGGACTCCACAGCATGTAACTCCAGCTCTGTTCTTCTTCCTGAACTCCTGGCCATCCTATCCAGCTATTAGCAGGCCACCTCCCCCTTAATGTAACTCAAGCATATCCAAACTTCAGAAGCTTCTTCTCTTTCTTCCTCCTTCTTCCTTCACTATTCCTGTCAGTGGCACCAACATTCATCCGCTTTCCTATGCTTGAAACCTTGACATTGGAATTCACCTGGGAGGACTGTTTTCTAGGAAGACATTAGGAGTATTGAGGCATTTCCCCCCTTCTCATCTCACATACTCAATTCACTGCCAATTCTATCTTCTCTGTCAGTCTTGCACCCATCCATGGTTCTTCATTCTGGTATAGGCTTGGTATAGGCTGGTATAGGCTCTCATTACTGGGGCTATTACAGCAGCCTAATAGATCTTTCTGCCTCTTTTCTCTTCTCTGTCTATCTATTCTTCACCTCAATGCCAGCTTTTCCTTAGGTATAGATTGGATTATATCTCTCCTCGGCTCAAAACTCTGCCCTAACTCTGGCTTCCTGAGTAAATTTCCTATTTCTCAGCTTGCCCAGAACATCCTCCCTCCTCACTTCTTACAGTCTCTTGTTTCCCTATATTATATACTCAGCTCAGATGCTGTTTTCCATACTGAAACCTTTCCTGCTACTTTCTACTGCTATTACTTCCTCACCCCCTGACAAAATTAACTTATTGTTTTGCATGTATCCATATATATAGTCTTCTCTAAGAGGACCTCGAGAGCAGGGACTGTTTCATTTTTTTTCCTGGAATCCCCAGTGCCTAGCACAACACAGGCACTTAAATGCTTCTTGACTGGTTGATTTCCCAGCATTCAAGGCCCTTCACTTGATGTACCCTATGCTCCAGCTAAACTGGATCATGCACACGAAGCCTTTGACCATGTTGTTCTCTCAGCCTGGGTGACGTCATCTTTCCCTATCTCACCAAATTCCTACCCTTCTCTGAAGATCAGCTGAAAAATCATTTCATCTATAAAACCTGTCCTGATCTTCTCACAACAATAATGATTCAACCCTTGAACTTCACATAGCAAATATTTTGTTGGTTTAGCTTTTATGTATATATTATATTATAATATAATTATATTAATTAATCATATTATATTATACTGTATACTATATTATACTATACCATATTATAAATGCTATACTATATTAAATTATATTATACTATATTATATTCTACTGGCTCTGTTACATTGTACTATGCTATCTACCATATTATATTAGGTTACATAACATTACATATTATTCCTGTCACTTGCGTATGTTCCATACCTTCCATCCCTGGACAACATTATACTGCTTAAAAGCAGAGACAGTGTCTTAAGCAAACTTTCTGTTTCTAAAGGATCTTATTCAAATTTATAAGAACAAGTGCCATTCTCCAAGTTTCAAAGGGATAAATATAAGCTATCAACAGCCATATTTTTGTAAAGGCTACAAATCACTAATAATTAGAGAACTGTGAATTAAAGCAACTTAGATGTTCAAACTGCCATCCATCAGATTGCAAAGGTGACAAAAACAGAAAATGACAAATATTGGAGCAGCTGTGGGAAAACAGACACATTGACCATTCTGGAAATTAATTTGGAACCGCGCCCCCAAAGTCACTAAACTGTGCATCCCTTCTGATCTAGAGATATCATTCACTACTAGGCCTGTACCCCAAAGTCACCAAAGAAGAAGAAAGGGACAAAAATATTTATAGGAGCTCTTTTTATGGTGGCAAAGAACCAGAAACAAGGAGATGCCTGTCAATTGGGAGATGTTTCAACAAATTATGCTGTGTGAATGAATTGGAATATCACTAAGCCATTTAAAAAATGACAAAGTACGACAGTTTCAGAGAATCCTATTAAAACTTGTATGACCATTTCCCTCTCCATTAGGAGACCAAGAGAATAATATCAAACTTGTAAATGTCATAAAGAAAAATAACTTTGGAAGACAAGAACGCTCATGAATGAAATGACCAACCCCACTCCCAGAGTGCTGATGACGAAGCATGTTACTCACCTGACGGAGAAGTGACAAATACTGAGGATGCAGAACAAGGCATATCATTTTGTAAATGGCCAATATGCTAATTTTTTATTTAACTTTTTTCAAATGGAGGGAAGTGAGAGGAGGAGGAGATTAGAGAGAGGGCTCCCTACCTCCTAAAAAAGAGAATAGAAGGAAGGCCATGAAGAATCACAAATAAGCCAGGAAGTTTTGGAAGTTACATGTTAAACTTCTTTCATACTTCAAAAGAAAAGCAAGCTCTACGTAATAGATTTGTTGCAGCTTTATGTACAGAAATGCTTGTTTTATTTGGTATTTGTTAAGGAAAATGGAGCAACAAAGAAAGAAAACTTTCTGTCTCTCTCACTGCCTGGCGGAGGCCTCTGCACAGTGAGGAATATCATAGACATTTGTTGAATTAGATGTGAATAAAGAGTCATTTTTTAGTCTATAGTTCTTTTCCTTCCACTGGTGTTTTCTTTGACCAGTTTCAGATCTTCATTCCCAACCCTAAGCCTAACTCTTCTTCACTTGGGACTGAAGTACTTGGCATTTAGATTTCATATGTTAATTGTTAAAATGAAATGGAGACTGCCCCAAAGCGAGGACAGTGCTGGGCTGTAAGGGTTTAGACCAGTGGTTCTCAACCTTCCTGATGCCACCACCCTTTAATACCCATATGTGGGTGGATCTGCATGTGGGCGACCCACCTGGAGATGGATAAAGGAGCCATGACTCCAGTGTCTCGGTTTCTAAGACCACGGGAAATAGGTGTTTTCCCATGGTCTTAGGCGACCCCTGTGAAAGGGCTGTTCAACCCCAAAGGGGTCGCGACCCACAGGTTGAGAACCACTGGTCTAGATAATTAGAAAGTTTTCTGGATTCAAGTCTTGAATGAGTTGGAACTGTTGAGGTTTATTTAGGTTTAAGGGTGTTTGAGACCCCCAGATACCCACATGCTGGTCCTGCTGAATGAATTTGACTCAAACCTTCTCTCAGTCAAAGAAAACAAAATTTATTAAAGATTTGTCATATTGGGTAGGCTCTTAAGGAGCCTAAGCATTTGCAATGCTTGTACTGTCAAGCAGGCCGGATTGATTCTCAGCTGAATAAACTAGATTGAATCTGAGCACCTTCATGGGGGCAAGATGGATCTTATATACAGAAAGACTGTAGGATCGACCTAGGGATGGTCTAGTAGTTTGGGAGATGGGAGGAGGGTTTTAGGGAGGATCTTAATGGGACTACAATGACTGGGGGGACTGGGGTAAGGTCAGACTCCAGGAAGGGGATTAAGGGTGGGAAATAGCTGAAGGTTACCTGGAGATGACAGACAATGGAGGGCTAGGCTAGTTTAAGGATAACAGATTTGGGTATAGATACTTTGATAGGATCAAGGGTGGGAAGCAGTTGAACAATGGAGGGTTAGGCTAGGTTAAGAGTAACAAAGATTTGGGAATGATTATAATGGAAGGTTTATGGCCTCAGGTAAACTCCAGATCAAGCTGGGAGATTCAAGGAGAATTCAAGGGGGTTCCCAGAGCCTGTACCTCATCAGAACCTCTAAGTTGCTTTAATTTGCATTTCTCTAATCATTCAGTCTAATTTTAGACCCATGACCAGACTGTACTCTGCACCTCTCCACCATGTCCAGAAACCTCTTTATCCTGGAAGATCTCTTTAGCTTTGAAATTCAGCCCTCAGAAGAGCCTGGCCCCCTCTGATTGGATGGCTCCTCCAAAAACATCTATTTAAGGAGGGTGCCCAAACCATAGATCTCTTTTCACACCAGGCTTCACTCAGGTCTTCTCCATCCCAGCCAGGTACCTCTCACCGAGCCTCAACCTTTTAAAGTTTCTTTTATTGTGTTGTCTTTCCTTGATTAGAATGTAAGCTCACTGAGGGCAGAGACTTTTTCTTTTCACTTTTATTTATATTCCTGGTGCTTAGCATAGTGCCTGGCATTGTGGTTATCTTTTGTCCTTCATTCTCAAAGCGGACCATGATATCAGGAAGATGGTGCCACCACTTGCAAGTGAATTGGATTTAAGTGAGGCAGGGCTGTGCAAAGTCACCAGCCTCACTATTTCCTTCAGAGCCATCTTGGTCCAGTGACTAGATATAGATCAGGACAACTGGAGATGGCAAAGAATTCAGTTAAGGTCTTTCTGAGTTCTCACTTGGCTCAAGCAACCCCATTGGGTGACTAGGGCTGTTTAAGAAGCAAGCCAAGGGGTGGTCCCTTTAAAAATAAAATCAAACTGGGAGGGTAAGACCCTCAGGGTTTCTGGCCAAAAGAGAAACAATTACTATTTACATTCACTCTGAGCTGTCAGGGCCCCCAAAATCATCATTAAGTGGTGCTTGGGCAGGAACCTATTACTGTCCAATCATTGAGAGCCAGAGTGAATTGAGTTTAAGGCATGGTCTTTAAGAAAAAAAATCTAGCCAGCGAACCCCAACATATCAAGGTAGGTTTCAGTCATCAAAATTTACCTTCCTTTGGTCAGAGTACCCTCAGGTACGGGCATGATATGCCATGTGGACAGAAGAGAAGAAGGAGAGGACAGAGAGGGGAAGAAGGGAAGGAGAGGGCAGGGGAGGAGAGGAAAGGGGAGGAAGGAGAGGAGAGGAAAGGAGGAGCTGTGTTGTCCAACTGGAGCTGGCCAGTTGGGTCCCCAGTGGGACAGCTGGGACTACTCATAGATTGTGCTTTGTCCTTTATTCTCAAAAAGGACCGTGACATCAGGAAGATGATACCATGACTTGCAAGTGAATTGGATTTAAGCGAGGCAGGGCTGTGCAAAGTCACGAGCCTCACTTTCTCCTCCAGAGCCATCTCTTGGAATACAGTAAAGACTTAAGTACTTGTTGGCTGACTGACTAGATATAGACTAAGTGGAGAAAATGTTAAAACAAAGGAGGTCAGCAATGGACACAGAAAAAATAAAGCAACAAAAAATGACAAAAACCCTCCAGGGAAGAAAAGATTCACCACTAGAAAATCATGCTTGGTTGTGATTTGTCTCTAAATCTCCAGGAACAAAGTACACCAAAGTCCTCTGGGCAACCAGCAGCAGCCAGGGAGTGGGCAGGGACTAGGCGTTAAGATAGCAACACCTTTAGTCTCTCTAGCTCTGGACAAAGTAGGCTTTTTTATCCAACCAGAAAGACAAAGACACAGGAAATGATGGACTTGGGAATCAAGGCAATTGAAATTGGGTTATTTAGCTTGTTCACAAGAAGCTGTTGTCTGGGACACTGAGTGCCAGTGAGAAAGCTCAGAAATGGGCATTGTCTCCAGCTGGCAGGCCCGTTCCAGGTTGGAGCAGCCCAGCGCAGCATGGGGTCATCTGCCAGGGAGAGTCACTCAAGAGGAATGTGCCTTTCTTTCTCCCTTCCGAGGTCTCAGCTGTGATCCCCTACATCCTCCCCTCACCCCCACCCCAGGCTCCTTGCCAAGCTGAGCATTGAAGGAAGCCCCAAGGACGGTACTGACTGTGACAGTGGGCAAGACAGTTAGTGCCTTGGTGCTGAAAGATCCCTCCTACCTCTGGCAAGGAGCACAATTGCTGTGAGAAGTGGGACACATAGCCTCCCTTTTAAGGAGACACCTCTGTTCTCATCCTCATCTTCTTTTCAGGGTCTGGGGGAAGTAACCAGAAAGAAGGCAGACCCTCTTTCCCAAACTTAAAACTGCTGATGAAGCAAGCACTCGCCTGGTCTGCTTTGGACAGTGTCTGTGCACTGTGAAATGTATCATTATTGAACTAGTGCCTTGGTCCTCACTAGAAGCTTCCCTTCTACCAAAATCCATTCCTTCTTTCCACTGCAATTCTCAGTTCTCCGCCCCCCCCCCCCCCTTCGCCACCTCCTTCCCTACCCTGCCTGGAAAGAGAAAAAACAGGACACACATGTCTGGGAAGAGTCTGGATCCTGGCCAAAAGCTGGGTGAATTCTGTCTCCTAGGAAGAAGTTATGACATTGAAACACAAGATAGAGATATAATGATCAGGTCAGGAAGCCCTCTGCATAGTCACAATAGGCCTTGCACCAAGATAATCAATCATGATTCTAGACACTTATAATTACAAGTACTAGCTAACGAATCCACAGCTCCTGGGGGAAATAGATGACATCCATGGGCTTGGGGTGCCTTGTTTCACTTATCCTCAGGTTCAGGTCAGAAAAATGCAGGTCAGAAGACAAGCGACCTGCTTCTGAGGGGGAATCCTCCCAATTACGAATACAGAATTTGCGCACAATTTTTGGTCTGCGTTTCTGAAGTCATTGAGCCCAACCCACTTCTCCACCTGGAGTAGGGAGACTGCATTCGCTCCCTGCTTTTTCTCACGTTGTTTCGAGGTCACACACAGCACGGGCTGCGAGAACCCAAAGAGAACCTGGTGGGACAAAGAGGGCTACAATTAGCCTCTCGTCCAGACTCCTGTGAGCCCTAAGGAGCCACTTGGACTTGACCTTTCTGAAATGCCGACAGTGGGGGAGTGTTTTCCTAGGCTGGTCATTCTCTATTCCAGGGCATTGGAATAGCCAGAGTAACAATGATATCAATAGTGATAATAATAGCGAACACATACAGCATCTACCACGCATCCGGTGCTGTGCTAAGACATCAGTTATTACGATTATTATTTCATTTGATCCTCACAACAACCTGGAGAGCTGGTTGCTGTATTATCCCCATTTTGTGGATGAGGAAACAGACAGAGGTTGTGACTTGCCCAGGTTGTGACTTACATGACTAGTAAGTGTCTAAGGCCAGATCTGAACTCAGGTCTTCCTGACTCCAGGCCTGGAGCTCTATCCACTTTGCCCCTACCTAGCTGCTCCCCAATACTACCCCAAATAGCACCAGCCCTCCCCATCTGGTAATGACAATGACAGTGCTCATTAAGTGCCTAATATGCAAGGGACTGTGCTAAGGGATTTACAAACATTATCTCATTTGATCCTCACAACCCTGGGAGGTAGGTGCTATTATTATCACCATTTTATAGTTGGGGAAACTGAGGTAAGCAGAGGTTAAATGGCTCACTCGGGAAGTGAGGCTTGATTTGAACTCAGATCTTCCTGTCTCCAGGTCCAGAGCTGCATCCACTGCTCAATAAACCTTTATTAATCTCCATTGAATCATGGCTGTAGTTATTTAAATAGTAAGTCGTCATTCACCAAGTGCTGTGGATACATTATCTTGTTAGAACCTCATACCAGTCCCTGGATTCAGTTAAGTGTCACCTCTGACACATGACAGCACTGCGATCTCGTCCAAGTCACTGCCCCACTCTGAAGGCTCTGAGCTGCCAACTCCTGATGTGCTCTGGGAGATGGGAGTTTCCTCATCTGGAACTCCCTCCCTATGCTGATGCACTCACCTGTCTGCACCGAAACAAAAACTGGTTCAAGCAATCCCTCTTTTACAAATGAAGAACCCAAGACCATAGAAGACCAGTTACCTTGGCCAAAGTACCCAGGGAGGTACTATAGCCCAGGGCTCCTGGCTTGCCAGTCTGGGGCTCATTCGCCCATACGTTAATGCTGCCCTTATCAAGGACCATATATCTATATCCATATCTATCTATCATCTATCCATCTATCTGCCTCTCTATCTATATCTACCTCTCTCTCTATCTATATCATCTATCCATCTATCTACCTCTCTATCTATCATCTGTCTATCTTATCTATCTATCTATATCTATATATCTATCATCTATCCATCTATCTACCTCTCTATATCTACCTCTCTATCTGTCTATGTATATCTATATCTATATATCTATATCTATCTATCATCTATCCATCTATCTACCTCTCTATATCTACCTCTCTATCTATCTATCTATCTATCATCTATCTACCTCTCTATCATCTATCTATATTATCTATCTACCCATCTATCATCTATCCATCTATCTATCTATCTATCTATCTATCTATCTATCTATCTATCTATCGATGGATCTATCTATCGATCTATCTATCTCTCTATCCTATCTCTCTATCTCTCTTTCTATATGTATCTCTAAGAGCAGCTCTCTGTGGTCAAAGCATCCCCAAACAGGTCACTGCGTTTTGCTTTTGCGATGGGAAACCAAAGCTAATAGAACATTGAAAAGGGCTTCTCTTCTCCACCCCAGACCCCAGGCTTAGGGAATCAGAGGGATACGGCTCCCCAAAGCCTCCCTTGCTATCCCCATCTTTGCTGCACCCTTCCCTGCCCCCAACCGCAGCTGCTGCTGCCTCCTGGAAGTCCCTAAGGGAGAAGATAAAGAATTAAGAGAATAGAGGTGGTCCGGCTTCAGCCCTGTATGGAAGAGAGAGGGAACGAGGCCTTGCTGCAGCGTTGTGATTTTAAGAGAGGGCACTCGCAGCTCCTTTCCAGGGCCGGAGCGAGGCGTGTCTCTCTTTGCACTGTCTCGGGGCGGGAAGAGAAACGGGGAGGGCTGCCAGTCGGCGTGGTTCTCAAGAAGACCAGCGCTCCCCAGGTTCGGTTCTTCTGCCTCTATGACGCACCCAGGGCTCCTCCCCTAGCTTTATGTGAAACGCTGCTGACTTCTGGGATCTGAGAATCCCGGGAAGGGGTGGGGGGGAGGACAAGGAGCTGTGCTAAAAAAGACATGCACGAAGTTTTCTTTTCGTCGCATTTAACCTGATTATGTCTATTACTGGAAGGAATAGTGCACATCAAGAAGAAGAGACCGTTGGGCTAAGGATCTGGGATCTAGTCTCCTTGGCAAGCCATTAATCTCTTCTGAGTTTCCCCATCTGTAAAATAACGGCTCATATTTACACATAGCTCTAAAGCTGGCGATGTCCTTTCTGCAACAGCACGATGAGTGAGGTGGGTACTGCAAGTAATATGATTACGCACGTTTTACATGCGATAAAACCCGATATGGGAGACTGTCACTTGGTCAAGCAAATATGTGGCAGCATCAACATCTTCAAGTCAAGATTCGAACCTAGATCCAGTACATCCGCAGGAAGGGCAGTACATTTCATCAGGGTGTGCAAACATCTGTTGAATAAGTCCTCATAAAGGACGTTATTTTTATGCGTCAAACTAAAGAAACTAGAATTGAAACTTAAATTTTAAAAAGTAACAGCTTAACTTTAAATAAATAAGCGAGAAAAGGGTTTCAAAAACGGGTTTGAGATGTCAGGATGCGCCCGGGCACATTTGGCACACCCTGTACCCAGGCCTTTGATTATACCACCCTGGGGAACAATAACACACAACCTCCCCTTACTCATAGGAGTATTGTGAGAATCAAATAAAATAATGTGATGATTTTGGAGACTGTAAATGAATGCACAGCTATAATTTCTTGTTTAAGAGACTAAAGACATTTTCCAGTTGGCCCCAGACTCATAGAATGTCTTTTGTTGGAGGACGAGCCTACAGAAGTTTCCCCAAATTCAGCACCAGGTTGGTTTCAGGATGACAATTGTCAGAGTAACTCTTGGAGACAAAAAGGTAGTCAGCATGGCCATCTGCTTCTGGGCTTAATGTTGAAACAAGACTTAGATTTCACTTCAGACAGATGTGTTCATATTCAAAGCAGTTGTTGTTAAGTGTTTTTTTAAGTTGAGCCAGACTCTTGTTGACCCTTTGTGAGGTTTTCTTGGCAAAGATACTAGAGAGGTTTGCCATTTTCCTCTCCAGCTCATTTTATAGATGAGGAAACTGAAGCAAACAGGGTTAAGTGACTTGCCCAGGGTCACACAGCTAGGAAGTATCTGAGGCTGCACTTAAATTCAGATCCTCCTGACTCCTGGCCCAAAGGTCTGTCCACTTCACCCGGCTGCCCAGAGTTCAGTTCAAAGTAAAGGCCTTTTCAGGAGGGCTTTTCACCAAGACTATGGGACTTTTTTTTGCTCTGGTACCAAGAACTTGAGTACTTTTTTTTTTTTGGAGGGGAAATTAGGGGTTAAGTGACTTGCTCAAAGTCACACGCCAGTAAGTGTGCCAAGTGTCTGAGGTCGAATTTGAACTCAGGTCCTCCTGACTCCAGGGTGGGTTCTCTGCTCACTGCCCCACCTAGCCGCCCCCTTGAGTGTTTCTTCTGATCTAATTTTTCGGACTACAAGTACTAAGAAAAAATAAGGAAGGAAACAAGTGCCTACTGTGCACAAAGCGCTTTATAAACAATACCTCATTTAATCCTCACAGAAATATTTGGAAGTAGGTGCTTATTGGTGTCCCCATTTTACAGCTGAGAAAATTGAGGTTAAGTGATTAGCCCAAGATCACACAGCTAGTTAAATGTCTGAGGTGGGATTTGAACTCAGGCCTTCTGGACTCCAAGTCCAAAGGTTTGTGCACTGTTCTTCTGGGTAAGTAATGAACCGGAGGTGTAGGATTTATTTATATGACTTAGTGACAGACACTAGACACGTGAATATATGGGTAGAAATGCAATCCATGTTCACATGGCTTTAGTTCTTCTAGAAAGGTGCAATTGCAAGAATGACATATATAAATGCTGCCACAATTCTCTGACCACCTTTCCCCAGGCCCATTTAGATCCTCTCCTTCCTCCCGTGACCCAGCACTTCCCAATTCTCAGGCGTTTCCCATTCACTTTTGCTACTCCTGTTAAGTATGGGATCTCTATACTACATTGTATAGCTCCATGAGGGCAAGATTTTTGTCCTTATTCGGCACAGTGCTGGTGTTTACTAAATGTGTGTTGAAGGGGAAGGCTATGCAATACAGAAGAGGTGTGGAAGGAGGCCAAAAGGATTCCCGTTGGCTGGTGCCCACAGCAGACGGCTATGTTGGCAGTTTCACGGTCTCTAGGCCCCTCTCGGGCTTGGCAGCAGAAAAGCTGATTCCAACATGTATTGCCTCCTGTTTTCCATCTTCTAAGACCCTGCGTGTGGCGGTGCACGTGAAGTGCATGCACTCGATAATACGAGGCATATAATAAAACGTCCACCATTAGGGTTGCCAAGGGTGCTTGACACAGTTTTGAGCAGACTTCACTGACTGCCGGCTTGTGAGGTCATCTGGCTTTTGTGTGTGCCACAGGCCAGGGCTTCAGAGGACAAGTGGACGCTGCAGACAAGGAATTCAGGAGCTGGGATAAGAGAACTGTGTGTTTGGAGCTAAGTCCTCAGTGGACCAGAGCTGAAGTGGGGAGGTAAAGGAAACCTGTATTTCCAGAATCCCTGATGAGGGCACCCAACCCCCCTAGGGGTTCAGGGACTGAGGAGGTTTGGCCTCCGAGGAAAAGCTCTCAGCGCCTGGAGGGCCGGATCGTTTAGTGCACTCTGCCAAGAGACAGAGGCTGGAAATCCACCCATCATCCCGAGCAGCCTTCCCTCACCTCCTGATGCTCATCAGATGTCTCAGTGTAAACAAACAATTTCAGAAAGCCGTGGACAGGATCACACAGCAGAGGAAATAGCTCAATGCCCGCGGGGCAGCTGTGGACGCTCTGTACTGACACGAACTCCTCCAAGGAACGTTTGCCTTTATGGTTTCCTTCCTGATTTCACTGGCCCTTCGATCTGCTCTCTGGACTGCCTGCACCGTCGCCTGCGGTCAGTAATCATGGCTGAGAGGCCGTCAGGGTGTTCACATTGGCCGCCGTCTGGAAGGAATAGAGGGACCCAGTTTCTGGCTGCAAAGATTCTCATTCGGGGCAGACAAAAGAGTAGACTAAATCGTTAGTCTGTACTTTGTTGGGGTGGGGAGAGAGGAGGGGGTTCTTTAACGATACGGAGTGTAGCAGAAATAGCACTGGACTTTGTGTGTCTCAGAGACTGTTCAAAGTAAGGCACCAACACTACTTGTGTGCCCATAGACAGCAACCTTAACGGATCTCCTTTTTTTTTGGAAAAACGGAACGGCCAAGAACACTTGCACTACCTACCTCATAGGTTTCTTACGGGGAAAACATTCTGCACATTTTAAAACACTATTAATTTCCTCTCAAGTCATGGAATCAGAACTAGAAAGGACCTCTGGGGTAGTCCAAACCAATCGTTGCCTTTTCAGAGGAGGCCTGAAGAAGTTGTCAGCGGTAGTAAGAGAAACGGGACTGGGGCGTAGGTCTCCTGACTCCAAACACCTTGGAGAGATCTGGTGTGGTCCTCAATCCCGCACCCATCAGTTTCAACTCGAGGGCTTTTCTCTTTCTTCCCAGCCCTCTTTCTCATACTTCCACTCTAGGGAGGAGCCTGCCTTTAGCATTTTAGTTTTCTGGTCTCCGTGTCCCTTAAAGGTAAAAGAGCTAAGTAAATTTGGAGCTGAGACCCTCTCTACAAAGTGGCTCCTAGACCCGCCAGCCCACAAGCGCAGGTTCTGTTGGGTATCTCGAGAGGTGCTCCGAGGTCCAGACGAAACTGTGCTCTTTCTTGTTTACCGAGCGATCTCGAGTAAATTATATTCTTCTTAGCAAGTAAATAAGACACTTTTAACATTAGGACTGTGGATGAACTATTTCTCCTTTGGTTTTTTCCCCTTGTCCTTGATGGTCTGCTGCAGACTAATGCGATTCTCATGCCTTAATATTAGCGGTAAACAGGGTGAATGTGGCCACTAGCCCTCTGTAAATGACAGTTCCCCATCTTTGGAGTTCAAAACTTTGCGCACTCCCGGGCAGACCTGAGAGCTGCCATAGTGCCCCGGCCATTTCCTGTAGCGTTCCCCTCTCTGCCCCAACCACCTCACCAGCCACTCTCCCGGAGGAGCCTCTATGACTCGGAATTCTCGGGGAATTCTCAGGGGAGTGTATCTTCCTATCCGACCACAAACCGCTCCGAGATATTAAATATTAATGACGCTGCAGAACTACATTTTCGAGTTATGCAAAGAGCTCCACTCACAGAGAGACTTCAGGACCTTCTTATTCAAGTTCAACCCCTTGGTTCGTGGCTAAATTGAATCCCTGTGGGGTTTCCCGACCCTCACACAGGCGGGCATTGCTAGGAACAACACCTATCATCAAAGGGCCAGAGCTTTTTGGTAAAGGCGGAGCAGGGCTATGGAGAAAAGCAAAGAATGAAAAGGGTACTTTGTTGTAATTAGCCCAAGTCCTCTGGGTTAGAGAGCGAGCGGAAGCAACTGCGAGAAAGCTCATGGAGGATTTCAGTTTCTCCACAAGACAGCCTCCAGACAGAGCCTCGAGGACGCTCCGAAATGGAAGGCTGTGAGGTCCGGGAGGAAAAGAAAGAGAGAGGGATGGGGGAGGAGAGAGGAGAAAGGCTGCCAGGTGGGTCAGAATACATAAATAAAAGGAAACAGACGTGAGGAGAAAGGGAAGAGAGAGGAAGAAAAAAGAGGAATCCGCCCCGCCCCCCGGTGTCTTAGGGATCCTCTCCGGGACCAGATGCCGCCCGACGGTCCGAACTCAGTTTCCTGGGTCAGACAGAAAGAGCCTTCCCGCCTCTCTGCGGACGGGCCCTCTGGAGTCAGCCGGGGGAAAGCCCCGTCCGAAGAGCCCCGCCCCTTCAGATCTCGGGAATCCGACGTTCCGGGAAGCGCGGGAAAGAGGCCACCGGCACGTGCGCTTCCTTCGCCCTCGGAGGCGTCGGTTTAGTGGACTTAATGGTGCACTTCACACACTGGAGTTTCATTAGAACTGAGAGGAAAACAAAACACCTTTCCTGCCAGGAGGGTGCTGGGGGAGGAGGGGTGAGAATGTGCGTCCCTGCGTGTGTCTAATTGCAACAAAAGCGCCTCAGTTTGTTCAAGGCCGGCTTGGAGCCGTCCTGAGGATCAAGCCCTGCAGCAAAGCAAGTTGATTTATAAACCAGTGGAAGGTAATCGGAGCAACCTCCAGACCAGGTTAGGGCTGTACTCCCTCTCTTCTCCAGGGAAGGAAGGAAGGAAAGGGGAACAAAAGCGAACTCCAGTTTTGTCTGGGCCAAGTTTCCCCTGGGCATCTGGACGTATCTCGGCTTGCAATCACAATGAGTTTCGCAAACGCCCAAACAACAGCAAATTGTATTTGTTTTGGTGCAACAGAAAACTGTAAACGGAACCTGGGCCGTCAGTGCCATGATTTCACTCGCTCTGATTTCTCCGTGCTCGTGTTTCCAGGCGTTTAACTTTGCAAAACAGCCTTGAAGATCCACCCCGACGCTTAGGTGCGAGTTCACACTGGCGGCTTGGGGGTGAGACTGGGGGAGACTTCGGAGGAGACCCAGATTTCAGATCCTGGCCACGGCTGGAGTTAAAGATCCCGCCCGATCGCCTGCATATATCAGCTCGGTCCCCAGGACCTGGAATTTCAGCTCTGTCTTTTCCCCCTACGTGTTCAGTTTGTTTTCTCAGGACCTAAGCAATTTTTAATGTACTCTATACTTCCCTCTTAATCCCCCTCGTTTATTGTATAATTAGAGTTTCAAAGTGATTATGTAATTAAAATCATGTTTCAGGGCTGCAGGACTTCAAAAGGGAGGCAGACCCCCTCTCTGACATTATTTGCGGGTGATGTAATAATTTCCCTGTGATATTGAAAATAAACACATTAGTTCAAGAATTCTAAACATGTCTGAAAGTATATAGTGGAATTGATTGGCAAGAGGCGAGCCTGTAAAGAAATGGTAAAACCTATCACTAGTTTAATATATTTCTATGCTCCCATGCAGGGTAAATTATAGGCTAATGGGGCGCAGGCGATGGTAAGCTCTGTTTATATAATCCATTTCTTCACACGAGTTCCCGTTGCTTTCCCTTCCCTTTGCTGTATGTGGTGGTTCTCTGATCCCCTGACCTCAGCCATGTGTTTTCACTTTTTCTTCTGATCTCAATTCCATGACCAGCGGGGAATAAAATACAAATTGAATAGTAACCATTCACAGGCCGCTCTTTTCAAACTGTTGTTAAAACCTCTTTGTCTTGTCTAGGCGGTTGATAGATAAATGTGTTGTGTTTCACCCGACTTTTTTCCCCCTCTTCTTCCTCTTAGTCTCTGCCCCCGCCCCCTGCAAAAACCTCAGCAGCCCAATTACGTTTTAAAAAGAATTAAAACACGCACAGGCCCAACTCTCTCAAATACCCTGGGCTGCTCAGTGCCCCACCGGCCCATCCTCCCCCTCACCCCGTCCACCTCTTCCAGCTGCTGTTTTAGGTGATGAGGATTCACCGAGAGGAATGCAAAGTACCCAGACCTGGAATGGAGCGGGGCGGGAGGGGGAAGGGAGAGGTGCCCCCCGTGTGAGGTCCCGGCTATTGTCCAGCTGCCTGAAGGTTCATTTAAAAGTGAACCTGTGTTGTCTCTGATCTGCAAGCGGAGAGAGGACACCCGGGTCTGGGGGGCCACCCTGTCTTGGAAAACAGGGGAGGAGAGGGAGAGAGGGAAGTGTTTAAGTGTTCTAGAAAAAAAAAAAAGAAAAAAGAAAAATCAACCTCCTTCGCCCGCCCCATTTCCTTTCATGGTTGGACCTGCTTTGGGGGATGAGGGAGGAGCGAGGGCCGGAGCTGTTTGTACAGCTTTCCTCTAAAATGAAAAAAACAATGGATTGTTATTTCTGGGTCTTGTTTTTCCCAGCCATCTTTCTCCTCCTCAGCTGCTTCTCGGGGATGCGAATGCAAAATAAAATAATGTGAGAAACCCGCTATTCCGTAGAGGGGACCAGCTCACCCAAGGCCTACCCTGGGTTTGATCAAAAACAACTGGCTGGAAGGTCTGCGGGCTCATCTATACAGTGGAGTCGGCGTTATTAAGCTGTCAGCATCTCCTGCGAGGAAAGGACTTTCTTTGGGCGTGGGCGCCCGGCCCGGCGGGTCAGAGCAGAGGGCAGGACCGGCCGGCCCAGGAATCATTGGGCCTGCGGAAGCCGGTCACGCACGCAGCCTGCCTCTGCAAAAGGCAAAGTGCCCTAAACCAGGAATTCACTTTTGCCCATTCTTTGGGTCACATTTTTCCTTTTAGAGCTGGCTTCTTAATCTGGGATCCCTGAATTTAAATATACATATGTATGTATGTATATTTTAATAAGCATATTTCAACATGTTAGATTTTTCTTGTAATCTTACCTGTTTTACTTTAATGATTTAAAATCATTATCCAGAGAAAGGGACCATAGGCTTCCCTAGATTGCCAGAGGGATCCAAAACATGCCAAAAAGTAAGAAAGGTTAAAGATGATCGTTTTAGAACGTATTCCCTAGGCAGGCCCACTCGCTAAACACACTAGTGCCTACGTTCAGCTCGGCAATAAAAGGTGAAATACTTGGGCCACGAGGGAGTGGTTGTTTAAAGCCAACAGAGGTCTTTATTTAGCAAGAGGGCCAAGCATTATCCTCCGTGCACATAATAACAGGGGCAAATTCTATGCACTCCCTCCTTACTGAAATTGCAGCAGCCCGGGGGCCACAAGCCTGAGCCAGGCAAGAAGCTCCAGGAGGGCTACCGAGAAGCGCAGATATCCGAACGCCCCGGCAAGTTGCTGCTGCTCCAGAGGGAGGCAGGGAGGCCGAGAGGGAGGCCACATCAAGTGTCGGCTTCTTGAATCGGTGCGGCTGGCTAAAGTTTCCAAACCAGCTCAAACAAATCTGAAATCTACGCCGCCAACTTGACAATGGCTGCTGGCCTTCGGGCCGCGTACCTGTAAAATGAGCCTCCTCCCACATGCTTCATATTAAACTCCTAGGCCGTTTGCCTTAGCTCTTTTTTTTCCTCCTAAAGGGTTCTTATAAACTTCCCTTCGTTTATTTAGCCTGGTTTTCATTGCTCCAGTTTTGCATGGTTTGCCTTTGTTTAGTTTATTAACCCACAGGGTTACTTTAACTAAACACTGGGGCTGAATACTTCGGGGTTGAATTTCAACATTTTCTAACAAAATTACCTAGTTTTTTGAAGCCGCACAGAGAACCTTGTGTTGAGTTTATTAGTCAATTTAACAGACTATAAGGGGAGAAAATGAAAATTAGGACAATCCAGGTTTGTACCAACTGGGTGGGAACTGGCCATCTACAGCTGAGACTGAGGATTTTACAAGAGAAACCGACGCTTTGAAATCGCCGAGTGCCCTTGCCCAGAGAAGCGGCCGCTAGTGAGAAACAAGCCGTCTGACTCTAGTCTCCATCATCCCTACCTCAACCGGCTTTCCGGCTCCCGGCGCAGGTAGCCTAGTCGCGCCTCGGGTACCATTCCTAGCTATTTCAGGTCAGAAAAATCAACTCCGAACAGGCCCACAAAGGCCCGCTTAGAGGCTGGTCACGGCCCTCTCCCGCCTGTTGGGGCGGGGGGCGGTTTACAGAAGAACGAGGACGTGGGTGACGAATCAAAAACCGAGTGGGGAGCCTCTCTGCCGTGGAGAGACGGGCATGGTTCTTTTTCAGGGATCTGGTCACCCTGAGGTGGTCCCTTCCTGTTCCAATTCTCTATGTCTAAGTAAGTCCCCTTTCTCAGTTTCTACAGAAGCCCAGGACCCCTGTTCATTTTATTATAGGAGCCAAGAAGACCTTGGAGAGCCACAAAATGTTACGACTGTAGGAGAGCTGAGAGGTCATCAATGAGTTCTACTCTAACCCATCGTTGACAGGTGAAAAGAGACCCAGAGGGGTAGAACAATTCTCCCACTTCAAACAACTAGTTAATAAGACGCCCAGGACTAGAACCCGGATCTCCAGACCTCCAAATGGTCTGTCTCCAGCCCTGACCTGTTGCCAGTTTCGTCAGACAGGTGCTAGTAGAGGGCCAGGATCGGGAAGGAATTCCTTGCTCCCTCTCGTGGGAAGAGATACAGGAGAGTGGAAACCAGATTCACAAAGTTGTTGAGATGGGCAGAGAAAGAAAAGGAGGTTCTCTGTCTTTAGGGTTGGGGGCTGTGGTTAAGCACCAAGTTAGCACCAAGGTTGGGAAATACATGCTACCAGTACACTGTCTTTCATCTCGGATCTAGACAAACCCATAGCAGCCCAGCAGGTCAGTCTGGTATAGCTGGACTTTCAGAAAAGCAGCTGCCTCAGAACAGAGAATGCTGGCTTGGCCTAAAGTGATCGCTGGATAGGTGGTGAAGAATCAGTGAGAGAAAGGGCAGCTGTGCTGTGACAGGACTCTCCATTAGAGCAGTGGTCATTAGGGAATCTACCTTCTTTCTGTAGCTCCCTTCCCACCCATGTTCGTGCTGGACAGTTCCACAGACTTAACTCCAGTCTTCTCCCCGCTCCCTGCCTGAAACCTCAGAGAGGTTTGTTTAGTCCAATACTGGAGACTGTTTCCAAAGCAAATAAATTAAATTAAGTTGAGATACAGGTAGATGTAGAGCCTGGTTGGACTTCTTTTGGTGGAGGGGATGGAGGGACAAAAAAACTCACCTTGAGATGGCCTGGAGAGAAAGAAATAAGTTGCTCTCTGTCAGGCACAAACTGTTATTGGCATACTACTAATGTAGCCCTGTCGATGTTTTTCAAAGGGCTAGGTCAGTGCTAGACACAATTGCAAAGCAGGGGAAACCCTCCCATTTCTTTTTCTTCTGCTCCTCTCTTCCCCCTCCAGCAAGCCTTCTTTTCAGCTCTTCATCCATAACAATTCTGAAGGACTTCTAAGTAAATTGAAGAGGGAATGCAATCTGACTCCAAAGGAAGGAGAACCACCTTGACGAAATCCTCCTTGAAACTCCGTTTTGCATTTGGAAAATATTTATTTGCATATTTGAGGGCCTTGACAACCTGGGACTCCTGCTCCTTTTATTTCACCTGAACATGCCTCCAGGCAAAGAACTAGGCTGGATTTGGGAGGGGCAGCATCGAAATAAATTGCTTGTAATGTAGTGTTCCTGCCCTTGTGCTGTTTCCCGTCTGGGAGAGTAATATGACACAAACACAAATAATTATAAAACATAATACAGCACAAAAGCACTTGAAAAAGAGGTAAAGAAGGAGGTAAGGCTCAAGAAAGGAAAAAGCAGCACCTGCTATCCACCCAACCTGCCACCAAGTCCTGTGCATTCTTCCTCCGCAGTTCCCTTTCTGTTCCCAGGATCCTTATCCCAGTGACCAACCTATTCCAGGCCATCCTTTCTTCTCTCTGAGATTATTGCAATTGCTTCCTAACTAGTTTTGCGTCTCCAGCCTCTTTCTCTCTAATCCACTCTGAGCTACACTGCCAGATAAATCTTCTCCCAAGCAGAACTCTGATCTTGTGACTGCCCTGCTCAAAGACCTTCAAAGGCTTCCCTGTGCCTATTTTAACAGAAGCCAAGTTGCTCAGTGTGTCATTCAAGGCCCTCCCCCATCTTCTCTCAACCCCCCACCCCCTTGCAGTCTTATTTCTCTGATCTCTGATTATTCTCTATTTCCCAAACAGCTTGCTGCTTTCTTGCCTTAGTCTTTCCCTTCCTCGGAATATTTTCTCCACTCCAAGCCACCCCCATCACTGATTATTGGCCAAGAGCAAACGTCACCTCCTTCATGATTGCTTGAGCTGTGAGTTATCTCTCTGTTTATTTACATCTTTATATTATAGGGTAGAAGTGTGCGTGCATGCGCGCGCGCGCGCGCGTGTGTGTGTGTGTGTGTGTATAGTAAGTTATTTCTCCTACCTAGTAAGTACCCTGAGGATAGAACCCCCTGTTTTTATTGCCTATGCATCATTTATGTGGATGTAGGAACAGCTCAGTGGTGCAGTGGATAGAGCACCAGGAATGGAGCCAGAAAGATTCATCTTCCTTCCTGAGTTCAAATCTGGCGGCAGACACTTATTAGTTATATGGCCCTGGGCAAATCGCTTAACCCTGTTTGCCTCAATTTACTCATCTGTAAAATGAGCTGGAGAAGGAAGTGGCAAAGCAGTCCAGTATCTCTGTCACTCCAAATGGGGTCACAAAGAGCTGGGCACAACTGAAAAAATGGCTGAATAACAATTATTTACGGAAGGAGCTAATTAACTAACTTCCTCTCTACTTCTCTTCACCTCTTCAAACTCCCAATACTTCCAGGTTTCTGTAGCATTATCTATTGAAAGTAATTCATGCTAAGTGATGAATGGACAGCTAATAAGCAAAAGGGGTTATTTGCATTTTAAAGAAAATCACTAACACCCCCCCCCCCCCATCTGGTGGTACAGTCGATAGAGTGAGTACTAGAATCAAATTCAGTCTCAGAGACTTACCGAGTGATCCTCAACAAGGCATTTAACCTTCGTTTGCCTCAGTTTCCTCAACTGTAAAATGTAAAAATAACACCTCACAGAATTGTGAGTATCAAATGAGACAATATTTGTAAAGCATTTAGTGTGGTGGCTGGTACTACACTCCATCTATGTAGTGAGTGTATATGGTGGGGAAGGTTAGAGAAGGGTTTGTGGACGCTGCCAGAGACCAAAGATCAATAATTTGGCTACTTAATGTTACTTAATATGAAATACCCATAAAGATGCTTCATACAGATGACTAATAAAGCAATCAGTGAGGTGATGAGAGCAGGGATCCCCCCTCCTATTGATCTTTGCTCTTTAGGAAGGAAAAAAAATAGAGTCCCTTTCACGAAAGGAAAATTCTGTCACTATCCCTACCCCATATCTTTTCAGTCTGTGAATAGTTGTACCTCTTGGGGATTCCCTAAGCATAACTCTTTGTCCTATCTTTTCCAGGGTAGAATACATTTTCAGAAAGAAGGAAAGCCAGTAAGATCCCATAATTGTTCTCTCTGTGATACTAATCAATGTCAAATGAGGAAAGATTAGAATTCCAGAGATTTGCAGATAAGATGTATTGAAGAAAATATTTTAAGGTAATTCCACCTACCCAACAACTGGAACATAAATATATACTTAGGATCCTAAAATAATGATTCCTCTTCAGATAACACTTAAGAACATCTTGTTCAAAGTTCAATAATTGTAAAAGCATTTACTAACCACCTACTGCATGCAACACACTATGATAAGTGCTAGTGAGAAAAACAAAAATAATATATGTGCTGTTACCTTCAGGAAGCTTCATTTCAACTGGAGGAGAACTAGAAGAGAGGATTGTCATTGAATATGACATGTGTTGCCTTCAGGGAGGATAGAAAATGCACACGAACAAGCAAAAGTGAGGGAATTAACAACTGGGGAGATCAGGAGGGACTTCCTGGAGGAGATGATACCTGAACTAAACCTTAAAGAAGGAGGATTCTGAGAAGTGGAGGTGAGGAGATAATGTATTCCATTTCCTTCCGTTAATTACATCCTCTTTATCCTGTATATAACTTGCTTTCATATATTTGTTTGCATGTTGTCTCCCCTGTTACACTGTAAGCACCTTGAGGCTAGGAACTATCTTTTTTTGGTTAAGCACAGTGCTTGGCACATTGTAGGTGCTTCCTAAATTTTGATCAATTAGTCCTTTCCAAGCATGGTCAGACAACTTGTATGGATGTGTAGAAACAGGAGGTGGAGTATCAAGGTTGGAGAAGAGCTCATAGTCCAGTGTAACTGCAATATAGAGACTTGGATTTTGGAGGGGAATAATATGAAATATGGCTAAGCAAGGAGGTAGAAGGCAGACAGTGGAGGGCTTTCAGAACCAGACTAAGGAGTTGGATTTTCTATGTCAATTGAGGAGCTACTGAACGTTTTTCAGGAGGGGAGGAACATAGTTGTACCTTAGAAAGTTTATTTTGGCAGTTGTGTAAAGGTTATATTAGAAAGGAAAGACCAGAAGCCAGGAGACCAATTCTGAAGCTATTACAGAGGTCTAGGGAGAGCTAAGAGCCTGAACTTAGATTTGGTGGATGTATAAGGAGGTGATAGAGTCTAGAAATGGAGAGAGAATTAATCATAATTAGAAACCATTAGGTAGTGCAGTATAGAGAGGACTGGCCCTGGAGTCAGGAGGACTTCAGTTCAAATCCAGCCTTAGACACTAGTTGTATCACCCAGGGCAAGTCAATTAACCGTGACTGCCTCCATTTAAAAAAAAAAAAAAGTTCTACTTAATAGACAAGAGGGAAGGTAGTATGACCCTGAAGTTATGAACATAAGTGATGGGAAAGGATGCTGTTGTATTTAATAGAAAAAGGGAAATTCAGAGGAAAGGGAGGCTTGAGAGAACCAGAGCCATGGGACAACTAGGAATTTGTTACAGGACACTGACTTTAAGGCTGCCAGATTTAGAGGCTGTCACCAATACTTGCAGTGTTTGTGTAGTATGAAAAAAGAAATCACATAGAACTTAGCACATGATTAGCAAGAATAATGAATTAAAATAAAATTAAATAAAATTAGTTTAAACACCACTACTAGATGGTAGTGTTGGGGTAAGTGCCTACCTTGCTCTCTCCTCTTTCCCTCAGACCCATTCCCCACTCCCATTACTATCCTAGGGGGCTCTACAGTATCCTCCCTAGCAGGGCACACAAACTGATATTCAAAGGTCTCTTCCATAGGTTGGTGTATACTTCCTCCTCTCCTGACTGAAGGTGCATTTAATGCCAAGGATAGTTTGTAGTCATTGCCTTGGGTGCCAAAAATCCTACCCATGGCTCAAGGAGAAAGGAAGATAATAAATTCCATTTTGGATATGTTAGGTTTGAGATATCTATAGATTTCCAATAGACATTTAGGGAAACATGACTGGAGCTATGGAGAGGCATGTGGGCTAAGAGTGGGAATCATCCAAGGCAGAAATGTTGCTTGACAGCTCTTTTTTTGGCGGCAAAAAATTGGAAATTGAGGGGACACCCATCAACTGGAGAATGGCTGAATAAGGTATATTATTGTAATAGAATACTATTGTGCTATAAGAAATGACAAGCAGGATGATTTCAGAGAAACCTGGAAAGACTGACATGAACTGATGAAAAGTGAAGTAAGCAGAACCAGGAGAACACTGTATATAGTGGCAGCTATATTGTAGGATGAAGAACTATGACTGACTTAGATTTTCTCAGCCATACAATGATCCAAGACAGTTCCAAAAGACACAATGGAAAATGTTATCTGTGTCCAGAGAGAGAACTGATAGAGTCTGAATGCAGATCAAAGTACTCTATTTTCACTTTATTTTTTGTGCTATTTCTTCTTTTACAACATGACTAATATGGAAATTGCTTACCATCTAAGTTGGTGAGAGTGGAGGGAGGGAGGGAAAAAAATTTGGAATTCAACATTTTATTGAAAAATGAATGTTAAAAATTGTCTTTATATTTAATTGTAAAAAATGAAATACTTTTTAAAAGAAAAAAAGAAATATTGTTTGAACCCAAAGTGATTGATGAACTCATCAAAGGAAAGAGTAAAGAAGGAAGAGAAGAGGGTCCAGGACAGAGGCAGATACTACTCATGCTATAGGCACAGGAGATAGCTAATGACCCAGGAAGGAAGAATGAGTAGTCAGGCTAGAGAAAAATGAGGAGAGAGGATAGTCACAGAATGCAAACTTATTTTGAGTAGTTATTATTTCATTCTCTGTATTTATATCCCCAGTGCCTAGCACAGTACCTAGAACAGGTCAAACACTTAAATACTTGTTGATTAATTGATTGGTTGGTTGGTTGAAGCCAATGGATGACCAAGGAGATGATCAACAGAATCGAGAGCCACAGAAGAGAAGCTTGGCTCCCCTGGGCAGTAACAATCTTTTCTGCCTTGGGTTTCACGTAACTTGCATCCAAGGTATTTATTGTAAATTGTCTTATAGTCTAATTATCAGCTTTATTTTCCTACTATCTCTTTTTTGATGAATTTTTGCTAATTTCATATGAAGTATGTTTTAATCCTTTAAAAACAGATTAAATCAACCAGTTCTTTCTTTATCTACCAATCTTATAAGAAAGCCCTTAGAATTCTGCCCATACCCCAGGTATATGACAACCACATTTCTGGGGAAGATAGCTTGCTGGGAGATTGCTTCCCACTCCATCCCCTAACCCTTGCCAATTTTTAAACTTACACTCTGAGTATCTAAGTTCAGGGAGTGGAAAGAGCAGTGGAATAAAGGTCTCTGTCTTGTCTCATCTTTAGTATGGGCATACCCATGTTCTCCTAGGGAAGATCCACTCAACCCTCTGCACTCCTCAGTTTTTTCACTTCTCACATGAGGATAATCCTTGATAAGACTTTGGGAGGCTTAATTAAATAATGCACTTTGGGATCCATCAAGAAAGGTACTCCTTTTTTTGTTGTTGCTTTTTGGAGGGGGGAAAGTAGGGCAATTGGGGTTAAGTGACTTGCCCAAGGTCACAAGGTTAGTTTGTTAAGTGTCTGAGGCCACATTTGAACTCAGGTCCTCCTGACTCCAGGGCTGGTGTTCTATTCACCACACCACCTAGCCACCTCCAGGAGTACTCTTTAAACACAAGGAATTTCTATGATTGGCAGCTAGGTGGTGCAGTGGATAGATCACCAACCCTGGAGTCAGAAAGACCTGAGTTCAAATTTGACCTCAGATACTAACTAGCTAGGTGACCTTGGGCAAGTCACTTCACCCTGTTTGCCTCAGTTTCCTCATCTATAAAATGAGCTGGAGAAGGAAATGGCAAACCACTCCAGGATCTTTGCCAAGAAACCCCAGATGAGGTCACAAAGAGTCACCCCTGAACAACAAAATGTATATGATTAGGCCTGGAAGTTTTAATTGTGATTATAGAAGGAAAATTCAATCAGTTCTTCTCTGTAATAGCAAAAACAGACACACACCCTCCCCCAACCACCACCAAAAACAAACACGGTGGAAAGAATCTCAAGTTAAAACAGAAAGCAGCTGGAAGCAGGCCCATCGTGTGTGATGATAATTATACAAATGTTTCTGAAGCTTGGAATGATGTTGTGGAGACAATGGTAAAAGACTTGGTAAGGGGAGTCTGACTAAGAGCTGAAGGATTCCTGCTGGTCTTCAAAAAAAAAAAAAAAACAGTATAGGAGGAAAAGCACTA
Organism: Pseudochirops corinnae; assembly: GCA_028646515.1. NCBI lineage: Eukaryota > Metazoa > Chordata > Mammalia > Diprotodontia > Pseudocheiridae > Pseudochirops > Pseudochirops corinnae. Next base: position 5,841,599 of record CM053587.1, read on the forward strand.
GATTTGGACCCTGAACACCTGGTTCCAAATTCTCTGAATGACCTGAAGCAAGTCTATTTATCTTTCTGGCCATGACAGGCACAAAGTAAGGAAGACCTGATTTCAGATACAGCCTCTGACACTGCGTGACCTTGAGCAAGTACTTCTCAGTTTCCTTGACTGTAAAAGAGAGATCATAATAGCACTGACTTTCCAGGATTGTTGTGAGGCTTTTCGGACAGTGCGACATGCAGTAGGCATTTATTATATGCTTGTTTCTTTTCTTTCTTCCTCTATGTGCTTCAGTTTCTTCCTATGGAAAACAAGGGGGTTGAACCAGAATGAAGGGTATCAAACTGAAAAAGAGACGGATCCCTGCAGGTAACATACTGGCTTAGAAAACCACAAATGAACATTATCTATGTTGTATTGTATCTTAAAATTCATTTTGGCTAAACCTCTCCCAATTACATTTTAATTTGGTTTCTGCTGTATTGCAGAGGTTTGTAGCCTGTGGAAGATGAGTTTGGATGAGAGGATCTCTAAGAACCAGCTCTGATGTGCTTGATGCTATGACAAAATCAAAGGATTTGAAGAGCCTTGGGATCAAGGCCTACATAGCTTTATCCTTTACTGTCTGGACCTTCCCCAGCATGGAGAAAGAGGCAGACTTACTCAGCATCTGGAAGTCTCTTAATCTCTCGGCTCTCTCCCAGTTGATTATAATCCTAAATGTAAGATTTATTCTGCACTGGTCAAAGTGACTATTTTGGTTTTTGCTTGAGTAGCACTGACCTCCTCTAAGTAGAATCCCCTAGGTGGTCACTCACATGACTATACAGGCAAAATTTGCCTTTTCTCCCAATTCAGCCCTACCTCAGGTAAATTTACTCTTGGAAAGGGTTCTGATACTAGTTATTTCTGCCTCAGTATGAATTTTTAATTCTTTATTGGGATGGAGGGGATAAGAGATTGGTATTTCAAGAGGGAAACATTTTGTTTCCATTACTGGAATCTGATGTTTCTTGAGCAAATGAGGTTGAGTTTTTTTTCTTTGTTTGATTTGGGGGGAGGGTGGTAAGGATGGTGGTGGTCTGGATGGGTAGTAAGGTCAAGGGAAAGTCCTGGAATCTCATCACGTATAATTGGCCTTCATCACCAGGAATCAACGTCTTTTCAGGTCTAGACTGGAAGAGAATAGCTTTTGCTGACCCCCAGCCTCTTATCCTATTTCAGTTATACTCAGATTTACTGAGGGAAAAGGAAAAACATATATTGAGTGAAATATTTTTTAAAATTTCCTTTGAAAAATTATATTTTCAAAAAATGCCTTCACATATCTAGCTGGTCATTTCTTGTAACAATGTTGTTGGTTTTTAAGAGGGAAGAAAAAAAGTAGCTCAGCAAAACCATTTAAGCCAGCCATCGGATTTGATCACATGCGCAATTCAGAGTAGAGCAACCTCTGGCAAGGGGGGTCTGGTGGCAAACTTTACTAGGACTTGTTCTTAATAATAATAATGATAATGATAGCTCCAATTTATGTAACTCCTACTATGCACCAAGGGTTCAATCCTCAAAACAACCCTGGAAGAGAGGTGCTATTGTCAGCCATATTTTAAAGGTGAAGAAACTGAGACAAACAGAAGTTACATAGCTTACCCAGGGTCATACAGCTAGTAAGTGTTGTCCAAAGCTGGATTTGAACTAAGGTTGTCCTGATTCAAGGCTCTCTGCTCTGTTCACTGTACCACCTGGCCCACCTCTAGCTCTGCCCAGTTTCCTTATGTCAATTCTAGATCAGATCACTCATGCAGAATTTGGATCTGCCCTGGCAAACAGTTAGCAGCTGCAGCCTTTGCAAAAAACGTGTTGGCATGCAAAGATTCTAGTACAGTGCTATAGGCTTTCACTGTCTGTCAGTGACCTCTGGGTATAATCCAAGACATAGATGGGAAACCTAAAAAGCCTTTTGTAACTGGGGTTCTGATCCCTAGCCTCCCTATTCTTATCCCTCCGCCCCTCCCTCCCTTTCTCTCACTCACCTTTCTTCTTCTCCTTCTCCTTCTCCTCCTTCTCTTCCTCCTCCTCCTCTTTCTCTTCCTCTTCCTCTTCCTCCTCCTTCTCCTTTCTTTTTTTCTCTCTCATCAATTGGAAATTTAAAAAGAAACCAGCTCCAAAGCCTTGAAGCAATATTTTTCTTGTGGAGACACCATCAATCTATCAGCCTTTCCTCCAGTTGAAAGTCCAAGGTGCTTGTTCCTGAGGGCTTGTTATTTAAATACTTGTTTGCTTAAGATTTTGTCCCCTTGAGCAATGCCTAAAAGATTTGTTTACTACCATTAGCAGCTGAGCTCTGCCTTCTCCAAGACAGGAGACTAGGACTAGAAGATCCAAGTACATAAGGTGTGTGTAAATATGGTTTGGATCAGCTATTCCACTGATACAGTTCCGCTAATTACTTTTACTTCTTACTTACTGGGATTTTACTGACCAACCACTCTGTGAAAACACCTAAAGCTCCAAAGTGAAATAGCTATTTGTTGGTGCTGTTGTCTAATAATAAAGAATCATAGATTTAGAGCTGAAAGGGACCTTGAAGTCCTCAAGTCCAAACTTCTCATTTTACAGATGGAGAAACTGAGGCCCAAAGAGGTTAAGTGACTTGCCTAGGGTCACAAAGAATTTCAGGAGGGATTTGAACCCAGATCTTCCTAATGCTATATTCACTGTACATGTATGTGTACTATGTTGAATCACCACAGCTAGTCAATGTTGGGCTACATACTGTCTGTCAAGCATAATAATGACAAGCATCACATACTACAACAATAGTGGGCATTCTTGTTAAAGACTACCTTACAAATGAAGCAAAAGCCCTTCCACTTTCATTTACTAAGTTCTACTATGTCTAAGACTCATATTCCCAAGTTCAAATCTGGCCTCAGACACTTACTAGCTGTATGACCCTGGGCAAGTCACATAACTCTGCCTTAGTTTCTTCATCTGTAAAATGAACTGGGGAAGGAAATAGAAAGCTGCTCCAGCATCTTTGCCAAGAAAATCTCAAACGGGGTCACAAAAAGTTGGATACAATTGAAAAGCAACTGAACAACAACAAATGTATAAGGTAGCATGGGATAGTGAATAAAGGATCAGCCCTTCAACCTAGGTTCAAAGCCTGCCCTCCAACATGCTGGTTCTGTGATTATAGCAAATCCCTGAAACTCTCAGTACCCAAGAGCAATTATCTCACACCATAAATTTCTGACAAGTTGCTGATTTGTATTGAGGAAAGCAGTTTGCCCACTAGGAGTTCCCTGCATGCATGGAATCACAGATGAGGACCTCCCTTCTCAGCAAAAAAGGAAAAGATGTTCTTTTTGTTGGGGAGAGGGTGGGCATAGAAATATTAAATGCTACATATGGATAAAGGTGATTAAACTTGGGATAGAGAAGAGACAACAACTACTTTTTGTCTCTGACTCAGCAGAGAAACGTCAGCAAGCTATTTGAGGCTTTTATAGACTAAATAATTTGCCCAAGCTAGCATATGTCAGGGGCAGAATCTGAACTCAGATCTTCTTGACTCGAGCTCTAGTTCTCTACAAGTCATGCCAATTTTACTTTTGGATCAATGCTTGAAAAAAAATCCCAATTTTTAGTGGTGTTGTTGTTCAGTTTTGTCCAATTCTTCATGACCCCATTTGGGATTTTCTTGGCAGAGATACTGGAGTGGTTAGCCATTTCCTTCTCCAGCTCATTTTATGGATGAAAAAATGGAGGCAAATAGGGTTAAGTGACTTGCCCAGGATCACATAGCTAGTAAGTGTCTGAGGCCAGATTTGAACCCAGGAAGAGGAGTCTTCTTGACTCCAGGTCCAGCACTCTATCCACCTAACTGCCTCAGACTAGCTTCTACATTTTATGTGTTGGAGGCAGAGCCTGTTTATAGCCAGGTCTTGAAGTTAGCTATTGTATTCCCATATGACTGCACTCCACCAGGTCCCAGGAACCTCTTCATCCTGGAAGGTCATCTCAGCCCTAGAATTCACCCTTAGAAGGACACTTCACCCTGGGACTCCCCTCTTTGATGAAACGGCTCCTCTAAGAATCTCCATTTAGGATGGGCACACAGACCAGCCATCTCTACATCTCTCCCAGGATTCACTCTGGATTCCTCCATCTTTCCCTGATGCTTCCCCCCTTCCCCCCTTCCTTTCATGTTGTGTCTTTCTCTTTAAAATGTAAGCTTCTTGAGGCCAGGAACTACATTTCTTTTTGCTTATATTTGTATCCTCAAGAGTGTCAGGAATATAATAAATGCTAAATGAATGTTTGTTGACTGACTGATTAACCAGAGGGACCTTCCAGCTCTAAACTGATGAGCCTGTGTGTACTACAATTTTTTCTAGTTCTCCTACTAGCTGTGTGAGTCTAGGCAAGTAACTTATCCTCTCTTTACCTATTCTCTGTAAAATGGGGAGAGCTTGCTCCACCTATGTCTCAGTAATGTTGGAGGGTTGAATATGTTACTATTCCTTGAAAGAGTAGGAATAGTTATACAGCTACAAGAATTATCATATAAGAAATGAGGGAGGATCATTGATGAGTTATAGACTATGTGTTTTTGCCATGCCCGGGAATACTTTCCAAATGGACTTCAGTTCACAAAAGTTTCTGATTTTTGACAGCTGTTTTATGACTGACAAAATAGGTTTGGTGACCCACTTTTTGCTTCCAGTAGACAAACATCTACAGGACTGAAAAGATTGCCATCATAGTTAATTCTGATTAGACATACAATGACTGAATTAAGTAATGACTGGATGGATCTGGAAACTAAACTGCTGAATCTCTCCACAGGTCAGAATGGCAAGACTAGAAAATTTTTCATGGTTCATGAGGTATACCTGTAGCATTTTTTTTCCCCTTTTGTTTCTTCTGATCAAAAAGAAATAAGCAATGCTGATACATTGTTGGTGGAACTGTTCATTGGTCCAGCCATTCTGAAAAGCAACTTGGAATTATGTGAGAAAAGATACTAAACTGTTCATACCCTTTGACTCAGGGGTTCTACCATGTGATGTTTAAAAAGTTCAAGAGACACAGTTTCTGGGTAATTAGTCATTTTATTAATAATGCTAGCATTTTAATAAAAGCGGTCAGCACTACTCTCAAATGTTAAAGACCCTCTTGGTGGCAGGCTTGTGACTTATATGCCCTTGTATACCAGAGAGGGGTACCAATCAACTCTGATTGGTTAAGTAATGTGAGTATGAATATTATAGTGAGTAGTGGGCTCACTCCAATGAGGGACTGAAAGAGTGACATCATGTCTCTCTTGGAGAAAGAGATTATCTCTACACCCAGACCATCCCCAGACTTTAGCAATCATCTAGCCATAGGTTCCCAAAGCTATACTGCCACCTTGGGGGCTGGGGAAGGCACCCACCCCACATAGAATGATCCAAAGGAGGCAGTAGTAGCCTCTGGTGCAATCGAGGGGCATTGAATAAAAATAAGGAGGTGGTGGAAGCATAAGGAAAGAAGAGAAGAAAATTTTGAAAAACCATTCAGACATGTTTCATCTGTTGTATAACAAGGTTAAACTCATAGTGATTATATTATTTTCCAAATAAACACACAAAATACAAGTTATAACTTGGTGGTCACATCTGCTGGCAGGTCTTAACCAGCAAGTGTTGGCAGGAGGATGTGTGTGTAATGACTTGTTTACAATACAATACTATAGGGCTATAGGAGACAATCTTGCATCATCAAAATTTCAACGCAGGAAAAAAACCCCGCCAATTTACAATAAATTATTAAATTTAAGATGTGTCATTCATATATATATTTGAAATGACACAAATTTAGAAAAGAAACTTGTTAAAATATTAAAGAAAGTAGATTTCCTGGGGGTGCTAAGTAATTTTTTTTTTTTGAAAGGTTAGGGTAGTAAGCCAAATAAGTTTGGTAAACTCTGTCATACCCAAACTTGTCTGAGTGGAACACAATAGGCTTCCCCATCTTAGATTAAATTCCTTGTAAAGTTGGGTAGGGTCTGACCACATTAAGGAGAAAGGTAATTCAACCTTCAGAGACTGAGTTTTGAAATGAAGATTTTAGAAAATGGGGAGAATTCTCAATCTCCCCAAGTCATTTATTATTAACAATCATTTCTCTCAACTACGACGTCATGAACTTGAAGGAAAAAAAAAAGTCCCATATGGGTCAAAACAGTGCTCTTTGTGGTAGCAAAAACAAGCAAATAAACCTAGAAATAAAGTGTGTTCATCGACTGAGAAATGAGTGAATAAGACATTGTAGATGACTCTATTAGAACAATTGTTCTACAGGAACCAGCAGATTTGAAGATTTCAGAGAACAATTGAAGACTGTACAGATTAATGAAGACTGAAGAAAGGGGAATCAGCAGAATAATATATATAGTGACTACAATCATGTAAACCTTTTCTGTTAAACTCCATGAGCAGTAGTGGTTCTATACCATCCTCCTCTTAAAAGAAAGATGAAGATGATGGATGCTGAGTGCTGCATGGAATTGAGAGAAAGGTCATGGCATCGCTTGGTTTTGCTTGCCTGTTTTCCTTTGTTACCATTGAGGATTCTCTCTGATTCTCCTCTATTATCCTTAGGGAAGTGAGGGAATGATATATGAGGAAATGATTGTACTATTAAAACAATAAATAAGTAAACCTTTTAAAATGGGAGTGTTTAACTATCGCCACCATGAGCTGGTACTTAAGAAAATTACTAACTTGTTATCTAAAACGAAAACAGCCAGTTTTTTCAAAGCAAGCACTGCTGTCAATACCCTGCTTCGGTCTGACTGTGAAGCCTTATTACAAAGTACTCACAGTACTATGCCCTTACCCATATTCAAAACTTTCAGATAAGCATTTTTTTCTTCCACTAATTCCTATTCCTATACAAACTATAGATTGAGCAGGTGGTGCCTTATACTCTACAGATCCCCTGCCATGGATTCACTGGCTGGATTCAGTTTGATTCCATCAGTCATGGCATTATGCAGCTCTCTAATTTACATTGTGGGGAGCTGCAAAAATATTTGATTATATTCCCCACTGCATTTAAGTTTTTCCTTTCCTTGCTTAAAGACGTTTCCCCAGTTTCACATGTGTGCACAGTTTTATTAGAAGCTTTGCCAACCTTCCTCTAAGAAATGGGATGGAATGCAAAGCCATTTTGCTTTAAAAAAAATCACTTCTAGGAAAATGCTGTTTCTTTTCACTTTAATCTGGATAGACATAGGGGCGGAGGATCCCTCACTGCCTTGTTTTCTAAGATCCATCATAGAAAAAGAGGATCTTATTCACTTTCAGGGCTTCAACTATCAGCTTTGCAGAAAGAGTCACCAAAATCTCCTCCATTCCAGCCTCAACCTCTTTCCTGAGCTTAGACCCACATCTCCACCTGCTTACTATATACATTCACCTGGATGTTTAGCCAACTCAGCCCCCATCCTGCTCAGTGCCTAACACAGTGTATTTTGCTTTAGTCCCTGCTTATTAAACATTTGTTGGCAATTGAAACTGAATGCTGGAAAAATGGGAATACAACAATACTGACTGTTGAAATTCTAATGACCTAGTATGACCCCAAAGAAGAGACAGAAGAAGATAACTCACCATGCTTCTTTGCAGAAGTGGGGGGGAGGGGGAAACACGGGTGGAGACTTGCATACAATGTCAGTCTTTTTCATTAAGTTCCATTTTGCTGAACTTTTTTTCTTCTTCTTTTAAAAAAATTCTTTGCCTTTTCTGGAAGGGAAAGAGGAAAGTGGTACAATGGGAAATGTAGGTGACATAAAAATAAAAGATCTAAATAAAATCAATTTTTAAAAAATTAATATTTGTTAATGAATGGAAGAGAATTGAACATAACTCAAACAAATTAATTATCTTACTCCCAAAATCAACTCCCCAGACCAGATGTCCTTCTTTTTCTCAGTGGTAAAAATTAAGGCTATTCACAGTAAGCTCCCACTTCTCTGCTTTTCCTTATCTCTTATGACTCCTTTGTTTTCTGTCACCTTCCTCTGCTATCTCTTCCTTGACTCCTGTCTCATATGAAGAGGTACCTTACTCCTTACCAAGACTAACCCCTCTGCCTGCTCAAGTGATCCCATTCCATCCCATCTCCTCCAACAGATTGTCCCCTCTGTCATCCCCAATCTATCACTTATTTTCAATATCTCCCTGTCTGCTGACTCATTCCCTGCTGCCTACACACATACCTACATCTCCTCCATCCTGAAAAAAAATCTCTACTGAGTCCTGCCATTCTTGAAAACTGTTGTCCTATGTTTCTTATGCCCTTTGTGAATAAATGCCTTGAAAAGACCATCTATAATAGGTACCTCTCCTTTATCTTCTCTCACTCTCTTCTTGACTCTTTATAATCCAACTCTCAACCTAGGTATCATCTTTGATTCCTCATTCTTCCTCTCCTATATCCTATCTGTGGCTAAGTCCTATCAATTCTATCTACCATTGCAACATCTCCTAAATCCCCTGCTCTCCTCTAACATTGCCACCATCTTGGTGTAGGACCTCATCACCTCATGCCTGGACTATTGCAATAACCTGATGGTGAGTGTGCCTGTCTCAAGTCTCTCCCCACTCCAATTTATCCTCCATTCGGTCTGACTTGTCGGTCCTACCCCTTACTCAATAAACTTCAATAGCTCCCTGTCTCTTCCAGGATCAAATAGAAAATCCTGTTTTGTGTTCAAAGCTATTTACAACATAGTCCCCTCCTACCTTTCCAGTCCTCTTATGCCTTACTCCCCACCACATACTCTCTGGTCTCCTTGCTCTTACACAAGACATTCCACCAATCGGCATTGGGCATTTTCTCTGGCTGTCCCTCATGCCTGGAATGCTCTCCTTCCTTGTCCCTGAAACTGACTTCCCTGACTGCCTTTAAGGACCAACTATACAACACTTCTTAATTCTAGTACTTTCCCTCTGTTAATTATTTCATGCACATACATACACATACAGATGGACACACATCTATATATATTTTTTGCTTGTTATTTTCTCACATTAGATTGTGAGTTCCTAATACTTAGCCCAGTATCTGGCACATTGTTGTTGTTCAGTAGTTTCAATTATTTCTGACTCTGTGACCCCATTTGGGGTTTTCTTGGCAAAGACCCTGGAGTGGTTTCCCATTTCCTTCTCCAGCTCATTTTACAGATAAGGAAACTGAGGCAAACAGAGTTAAGTGACTTGCCTGGAGTCATATAACTAGTTAAGTATCTGAGGCCAGATTTGAACTCAGGTCTCCTGACTCTAGGCCTCCAAAAGTGATTTGCCCAGCATCAAACAAACAGTAGGTAGCAGAGCCAAGTTTTGAATCCTGGTCCTCAGACTCCAGACCCAAAGCCTTTCCCACTCTGTCCCCACTTTGCCTCTACTTTGTTATCACCCTTGAAGATACAAAGGCAAATTCTCAAATTCTTTCCTTCTCTTAGTTTTGGAGGTTTTTTGTTTGTTTGTTTGTGTGTTTGGGCAAGGGTAGACATTAGGGGAAGATATATACTTCATCATATTTTAAGGTGACACTCTCCTTCTCTTCCCCCCAATATTGTAGTCAACACAGTAACTAATAGGGTAAAATTGTGACCTACATCATACCTTTATAACTCATCTGAGAGTGATCTTATATTCCCTTAAAGCCTGGTCAGACATGAAAGATTCCAGGGTCATATATTTCATCCTGGGCCATTGCCAGTCATCTTGACTTTTATCTTGCCACCAGACTTTGATGACTCAGGAAGACAGAGTGAGGTTGACAGTTTTGTACAACTCTGCCTCACTTAAATCCAATTCAGGTTCAAGTCAAGACATTATCTGTGATGTCATTGTTCTGCTTTTGACATCTCCTTTGTATGGCCTACAGTAGCCAAAATGGTCCTTATGCATAGTAGGCCCTCAACAAATAGTTGTTGATTTCATTTAGCTTTATTTGAAGAATCAGAAATCCAGGACTGGAAGGAAATCCTGAGGTCATCTGGTCTTGTGAGGGAGCAGAGACTTGGAAGATGAATTTGTTTGTTCAAAGCCCCATAGGTAGTAAATAGTAGGGAAAGTATTTGAATCCAAACTTTGGCTTCAAATCCATTGATCTTTCCATTGTACCTACTTTTGAGTACCTGCTATGTGGCAAAACATACCAGAAAGTCTTTTTGATAAAAAAAAAAAGACTTCATAGTCTTCTTAAGTGACAGTGTCAACCACACATAACTATCTGCTATGGGCCAGATGATTTTTCTATTTTGTAGCATGAATAACTAAGACATAGCAATCAGATAGTTTGACCAGGGTCACTTGGTGAGCCAGGAGAAAAGCCATGAACAAAACCAGGTTGCCTTAAATTTTGTTCTCTTTATTGAATAATCTATTCCTTTGAAAAGGTTTCTATTAGTGTTGACACTATCCCAGATTATGATCAGATTATTTATTTTTAAAGGAAAAAAGAAACAATGCAATCAACAAGTAGATTTTTTTTTAAAAATCTTTTTTTATGTAAGGAGTTCAAAACCCTCTGTAAATATTATGAATTATAAAAATTAGGACAAAATTTTCTTTTCCTTCTATCTCTCCCTTCTTTTCCAATGGTCTTAGGCACCCCTGTGACCCTGTACTGCCATGCACCAGTAGATTCCCAAAAGAATGCTACTGTGAACAGCTTTTAAGGTTTGGATTACACAGTATAGTGAACGCTCTGTTTATTCCATTACAAATCAAGGCAAACATTCACTACAAATCACAATATAATATTCACAACATTATATCTTATCACAGAAAATCACAATATAGTGTTCACAATAGCTTAACATTAGAATGGCCACACAGTTTTCACTACAGTGGCTACAATATTTAGAACAAAGCATTCAATCAATTCATAATATAGTAATCAATACTCAATCATTCAATCAATTCACAATACAATAATTAGTCTTCCACTCATGGTGCAATCATACAGCAACTCAATCAGTTAATCAATACAATCATTAGAAAACCCACACAAACCCTCCACCCCTTGGTGTCCAGCAAACCTCAATTTCATCCAAGGGTAGGCCTTTTCTTCATCTTGGCTTTGGGTGGTCTCTCAGATTCCCTGGATCCCCTTCCGTTGTCCCAGCTCCTACCTGAATTCACCAAACAGTCACCTGGATTCAGGGGCAGACAGCTCCCAGGTCCTTGTCCAGTCCTCCAGGCAGTCCCTGGCACACACCAAAGTTCACAAGGTCCAGCACATCTCAAACCCTTCACCACTTCTGTTGCCAGGAACTCAAAGATCAGCCAAGCCACTAACCAACAAAGGCTTATACCCATCATACTTCTTCAGTCCTCTAGCAGTTCAGCTGGCCCTAAGACCCAGGAGAATCTCAGCTGTCCAGGAGGCCTTCCAGGCAAGCCCTCTCAGACTTCAGGTGGCCTTCACCAGATTCTAGTCTCAGGAAAACTCCATCTCAGTTCTCAGTCAGCTTCCAGATGCTGGGAGAGAAACTATTTCTCTCTCTCTCTCTCTCTCTCTCTCTCTCTCTCTCTCTCTCTCTCTTTCTCTTTCTGTCTTTCTCAAGAAAACTCCAATTCAATTCTTCAGTCCAACAGCCCAGCTCCCAGATGCTGGCACAATCCTGCTTCCTCCAATGGGAGCCACCAGGAGGAATATTCCCAATTCTGTCTCTCTGTCTCCAGAACTATCACTTTTATACACACACTGGCCTCCTGTCTCAGCCAATCCCCTTCTTCCACATCAAGAGGGGAGTTCATGCCTTCTCAACAGGGGACAGAGTTCACACCTTCCATACTGAGCTCACACCTTCCATACTTAGCCCTAAGTTACTAAGGGCTAAGTATCTGCTAAATTGATTGCTGTTACAGACCCCTGTGAACTGTTCCACCCCCAAAGGGGTCATGACCCACAGATTGAGAACCGCTGCTCTACCTCTTCCTCTCCAACCTTCCATCTCAGCTTTTGTACTCTTGGCCTAGGTAATTCAGACTGCAGGAGTAAGGAGAATAAAGGTTTTAGGACTTATGAGATATGGAGACTCCACTCTCTCCTTTCCCCTGCCACTTTCCCTCCACCCCAATTCAGTGGTCCATTCAAATGGATGAGGAGGAACCAAATAAATGCTGGTGTCTCTTAATGAATGCTCAATGACCTACCTGCACAAAATAACTTGTTGGTCTAGGTTTTAATCCTTGGTGTCTAGGCAAAACAAAAATGCACAAAATCTTACCATTATATCCAAGTCTAATTGGTGCCCTCAAATTTCAGCCCCTCAAAATGGAATGGTGCTGGACAGTCACATGTTCCCTATCCTGAGAGTCCTCATTCCAACTCAGGAAACTAAGCTTTCCAGTGGCAGGAGGCTGAAAGAAATCACTGGGAAAGTGTCCAGTATCATTACCCCAGATAAGGCCCTTTTTTCTGTGGGATGCAGAACGGGTCTCAAGCTATTGCTTGGCTGTCACTCAGTCTCTTTGGGCAAGCATTAAATTCTCTCTCTAGAGCTTACAGCAGCTCTATAAGCTATTTTAGGTAGCTAGGTGGTACAATGGGTAGAGTGCCAGACTTGGAGTCAGGAAGACTCAGCCTCTGGAGTTCAAATCTGGCCTCAGAAACTTACTAGCTGTGTGACCCTGGGCAAGTCACTTAGCCCAGTTTGCCTCAGTTTCCTCATCTGTAAAATGAACTGGAGAAGGAAACAGGAAACATTCCATTATCTCTGACAAGACAACCCCAAAGGGAGTCATGAAGAGTCAGACACAAGCCAAACAATGGAACAACAATACACTGTTTTAGTGAGGAACATTTGAGTTTGGTCATTAGTTTGGAAAACTAATCATCTAAATCCAATTCATTGCTCTTGTGAAAAGTGAAATCCTATTCTTGACTAGATTCAAAACCTGAAAAGACAAAGTGTATGCAAGTGACGAGAGAAAGGTTTGTTGGGCTGTGGGGGAGCAGGGGTGATGCTCTTGTTGTGATTCCTCAATAGAATATAAGCTCCCTGAGGCGTGAACATTGCATCTCTAGAGACTACCACATTGCCTGGGATGTAGCAGACACTCAAGAAATGCTTGCTAATTGATTGAGTGCCTGCAATGCTCTGTTTCCACTCTAATCCTACACAACCTGCAACTTTTTTTAGGCAATTGGGGTTAAGTGACTTGCCCAGGGTCACACAGCTAGTAAGTGTCTGAGGCCAGATTTGATCTCAGACAGCCTTCAATTTCCTAGCTATGCTTCTTCCATAAAGTCTTCTTTGACTGCTATACCCCTGGCTTAGCTTTCCTTTGAACTCCTATAGAACTCATTTAACACTTAGTGTCACAAGATTTAATGCTGGAGAAACCTTAGAAATGTCTGGTTAGTCAGCAAACATTTGCTAAGTACTTTCTGTATGTCAGACCTTACGTTAAATTCTAGAGATTAAAAAAAAGCAAAAACAGTCCCTAGCAGCAAGTAGCTTAAATTCTAATGAAGGAGACAATGGGTGCCCGTGCATGCGTGCATGCACACACACATATCACACACACACACTCACACACACACACAGATATACCGAGGGGATGGAAAGTAATCTGAAAGCATTTCAGGAAAGACCTCCTACCTATGGTGAAAGGCGTTGTCCATCTCCAGAGAAAGAACTGGTGGAGCCTGAATGCAAACTGAAGATACTTAATCTTTACTTTCTTTATTTGGAGAGAGGGGAGGTTGTGTTTTCTTTCACAGCATGACTTACCTGGAAATGTGTTTTGCATGACTACACATGTATAACCTATGTCAAATTGCTTGCCTTCTCAATGGGGGGGAGGAAGGAAGAAAAATTTGGAACTCAAAATTCAAACAAAAGAATGTTAAAATTATTTTTACATGCAACTGGGGAAATAAAATATTAAAATATTAAATAAATATATTCAAAGTAAAAAAAATAGATTTCCTGCAGAAGGTGGGATTTGACCTGAGTCTTAAAAAAAGCCCTCCCTAAAATCTGTAAAATTAGGATTTTACAGCTAAGGAAATTGAGTCCCAGAGAGCTAATGTGACTTGCCCATAGTCACCCCTATAATAAATCTCAGAGTTGGCTTTGAACCTAAGTTCTCTCATTGCAAATCTAGGACTCTTACCACTATCCCATAATGCCTTTCTTTATCACATTTGGCCCCTAATTACCATTTAACTTTTCATGCATTTTTAAGGGCATGGCCTAGACTAAGATGTCTTAACCTCTTCTGCATCATGAACTGCTTTGGCATTCTGACAAAACTTATGGGTCCTTCCTCAAGCTAATTTTTTTAAATACATAAAATAAAATATATAAGATGACAAAGGAAACCTAAGGTTAGTGACAATAAAGTTGCATTCCCATCCAAGTTCACAGGACCCTGAAATCCATGCACCTCCTGGGTATGGTTGGATCAGACCAGGAATCCCTGCTCTAATCTTCTAGACACGGCAGAAATTGGACAAGCGTTTGCTTATGGGTTGAACGGTCCCTCAACAAATATTGCCCATTTACCAGCAAATAAACCCGATTGTATTAGGTGAGCCAGTGCCTAGGTCCCCTGACCTAGAGGTTCCCCTGACCTAGAGGGCCCCCTGACCTAGGAGGCCCCCTGACCTAGAGGGCCCCCTGACCTAGAGGGTCCCCTGACCCAGAGGACCCCCTGACCTAGGGGGCCCCCTGACTTACAGGGCCCCCTGACCTAGAGGACCCCCTGACCTAGGGGGCCCCCTGACCTACAGGGCCCCCTGACCTAGAGGGCCCCCTGACCTAGAGGGCCCCCTGACCTAGAGGGCCTCAGGGCTCCATAGAACTTCTTATAAGTCTGTGACATTCCCCGGCCAAGAGTAGAATGAGCTTGCCCTTTTTGGGGAAGCGGCATGATTTATTTTGGGGGGGATAGGGTGGGTTAGGCAGGTGTATTCTTTTCATTCATGCCTTCCTTAATACTTCATCATGATAGTAAGATGTCCTTGGATTCCCAAAAGGCTATGACAATGAAAGGCTAGCTCTGGTCTGACAAGTGCTGGCCACTTTAAAGGCCTTTGAGTCCAGCCCTGTCCACTACAGACTGTGGTGTCTTCCTGTTAAAATTTAGAGAGGATGACTGATACTTCAAGTTGGCCTCAAGATAATGGAATGGGGACCATGGCAACTCTTACAGACTGTTTTCTACTACAGAAAAGGGTTATGATCTGCCCTGAGAGACGGGATCCCCACGCCAACAAAACTATAGACTGGTTAACTGACTGGCAAATCCTAGAAGGTTTGAAGTGAGCAAGTATACATATATATACATACATATGCACACATATATACACACACATATGTATGTATTTGTGTATGTATATATATGTGTGTGTGTTTTATATTACAGACGTATTAGAGAAAGGTATGTACATAGAGACAGAGAGAGAGGAATAAAGGTAGAGAGAAAGACAGAGGAGAAAGAAAGAAAGAGGAGGGAGGGACAGAAACAGAGAGTACAAAAGTGTTGTTTTTTAGACAACGGTAGGTTGTTAATAGAGACTAGAAGGCCTTCCTTAAAGTCAGGAATCCCTATGCTCAGATCTTGCCTCTGGTACATACTGGTTAGGTCACTGTGGGTAAGTCATGTGAATTCAGTTGCTTTAATCCCAAAACTCTTTAAGACTATAAAAATGATTACAAAAGAATTGTTAGCAATAGAGGGAGTTTTTTGCCACGGTGAAATCACAAGTGTATACACACACACACACACACAACCATCTGTATCCTTTAATTCATCAGTAGCCACAACTCTGTAATGAGACTTTTCTGATATCTCAATAACCTGACTACAAATCTTCAATCTAGTATCAGAATGCCTGAAGTTAATTGTGTTGAGATGATCTCAGGGTGCCTTGTATTCCATTTTACTTTGAAACTTCTTGGTGGGGAGAATTAAGGGCAGAGGCAGGGGTAGGAGGCTATTTGCTTTTCTTAATTATGTCAATAACTATTTGATCACCATAGAAGAAAGTAACCGATTAGCTGATTCTAGAGCCTTCAACCTCCAAGACAGTGGCTGGGTTTCTGAGGCTTTAGCATAATTTAATCTCCCTCATCTCTCCCATGGCTTTCACCCCTACAATTCCTCCTTACATCCAATTCACATGATTTATGCCGGGTTAGCAGAAAAGGATGCTGATTTTGGTCATTTTCTGACACATGTCCCCTGTGGGGAAGACAGGCTGGAGAAACACAGGTGGGAAAGTCTATCTTTATTGTTTGTTTTAAAAGGGCACTGCCAATCAAGAGGCTGTTGGTATAACTGCTACTCAACATGTGTCAGTTCTTGGCAACTCATTTACACAACCCCCAAAATAGCATCTCAGGACACACACACACACACACACACACACAGAATGACTAGACAGCTGCGTGTCTGACTTTCAAGGAGTGTGTGTGTGTGTGTGTGTGTGTGTGTGATGTTGTTGTTCAGTCATGTCAGTTGTTCCCACCCTCTACAGGGAGCTGGTTGTATCCCTATGCCTCCAGTGGCTGTGGTCTGGATGCTTCCTCGCCCCATTCCTCAGGATCCTGGCTATCTCAGATGGGAGTTAGAATACATCAAATAAAGACCTATTTCTTTTAGTACTTACTGGCTGCTCTATGAACATCTCCAAAGTAGCAACAATGGACTTGTACACTCCAGAGAACAGTCAACTGAATCCTTCTATATAGGGTTACTGTATAGATATGGTTCCAAAAGATATTTTTAATGTTTTCAAAAATCAAATCATTCCTCAAAAGATAAGGACTTAGCTGAGAAGAAAATATATCATATATAAAACAGTCATTTTGAGAGGGGGAGATTCAGAAATGTTGGAAAAAATGGCAGTATGCAACCAGAATAAGTGACTGATAGTTTTGAGATGGGGGAGGGGCTGGGAGAGAGTAAGAAGAGTTAAAGAGCCCCTTTTAATAACAATACTCATTTGTGTGTGTGTACACACACACACATATACACACACATACACATTTTCTGGCATGTTGTGGGTTTATTTTTAGCAGCCTACAGCAGTTTTATTATTTTATACTTACACATCTCATTTGGATAATTAACCACCCAACTCTCAGTGGTGTGTCTGTGTTAGCTGATTTGATTCAATTGCAGCAAGCAACATTTTAAAAAAAATTATGTACTCGATGAGAAGCAGTATGGCATATGAGTATGTGTGTATTCAATATTCCTTTGCTTTTCTTGGCAGGAATCTTGTTACTAAAGAGATAGCAAAGTCAATGACCAACTAATTTATCACACCAAAGAGCATGGAAGCTCTTCATACACTTGAGGACAATTATCATTCCCTCCAATTCAGCCCCAGCCTTCTCTTCTCCAAGTCAAACAACCCTAGGTCCTTCATCTAATTCACCATCTTGGTCACTTTCCTCTAGACTCCAGCTTGTTAATATCCTTTGTAAAATGTGGTGCCCAGAACATAACACAATGCTCCAAGTGTGTTCTGATCAGCATAGAGTACAATGGGATTATCATGTCCTTCATTCTGAATAAAATGCATCTCTTAAGGGAGCCCAGGATGGCAACAATCGTTTGGTGCCCATACTGGAAATAAGGTTGTGTATGGTCACTCAGTACCAAGCACAGAGATCTACACAGTAGGGATTTAACAAATGATTGCTAAAAGAGATAGAAAAGAAGGAAAGAAGGAAGGAAGGAAGGAAGGAAGGAAGGAAGGAAGGAAGGAAGGAAGGAGAGAGGAAGGGGGAAGAAAAAGGATAGATATGGAATAAGCTAGTTATACAATAATTTTCTTTCTGATATACAGAAAAGTCACACCACAAAGAGAGAAAATTGTATGAGAAGTTTCCTTCAACATGCTGCCACCATGCCTTCAGTTTGAATACTAAGGCATTCATTCAACAGAGACTAAGAGAAGCAAGACTCTTTTATATTACCAAAGCAACAATACAGGACTTATTGTTAAAATGCTCTGTGTTCTTCTCTTTCCCAGCCCTTCCCCGATACTATATGTAACACTGCAACAGCACCAGCAGTGCTTGACTGGTCTGGGAATGGGGTAAGGGAATTGAGGAGTGAACGGTATGGTTGGTGACAAATGCCAGTATTTCCCAATCTCTCTGTCTCTCTGTCTCTCTCTCTCTCTCTGTCTCTCTGTGTCTCTGTGTGTCTCTGTCTCTCTCTCTCTCTCTGTGTCTCTCTCTGTATCTCTCTCTCTCTGTCTCTCTCTGTGTATGTCTCTCTCCCCCTTCCTCCTTCTATGAGACTCCTGTAACCTTAGCTGGGCACAGTTGGGCAGCTTGTCAGGAAAGAAATATTCCCTCTACTTCCCTGGCCATGTATGAATCCAGACAGCTTTCTTATCTTTTTACCTAATTTCTCTGAAAACATTTTATGTCCATATATATATGTATATATGTATATATATATATATATATATATATATATATACACACACATATACATACATACCCTAGTATAAACATATACATACATACATCTATCTATCTATCTATCTATCTATCTATCTGTCTGTACACACACACACACACACACACACACACACACACACACACATAAACACACACAGAGGAAAAGAGATCATATATACAAAATTTGGGTTTGGTCTCAAGCTATAATTTCTTTGCTATAGGGAACTCCAAGTGGTAAAATCCCCTCCAATGGTGCAAACTGGCAATTTACGTGTAACTAAAAATCTTAGGGCATTGCCTGGAGCACTGAGAGGTTGAACAGCTTTCCTGGGGTCGCAAGCTAGAGTAGATAAATAGCAGGACTTGAACCCGGGGACCTTGACTCCCCACCTGGCTCTCTACCCAATGATCCCCACTTCCATATACACAAACATACTAATGGCATAAGAAAGTCAATTTGAGGTACAAATATTTGCTATGTACCCCCAACCAAGACAGTCAATGCTGCTAACCCTTGTCCACAGGCTACTATGCTCTTTTGCTATCCCATTGTAGTTTGGAGTCAGATTAATTCAGCCAAGACGCATCCTTGCTCTCATCCCTCTTGTTAACAGGGTGGTCACATTCATTCTCCAAAATATATCAGCTCTTCTCCATACTCAAAATGTAAACTCCCAACTCTGCACCTTCACAGAACCCATTCCTCCTACCTGGAATTCTTTCCCTCCTTATCTCTACTTCCCAGAATTCTTTTCTTCCTTTATTACTCAGCTCAGATGACACTTCCTACAGGAAGCCTTCCATAGGTGTTGGATCACCCTGTATGTATTTTTCTGTTAACCTGCTGCACTGGCCTTTCCTCAAGTAGAATGTAAGTTCCTTGAGGGTAGGAACTGTTTTGGTTTTTCTTCCTGTATCCTTAGCATCTTGTACTTAATAAATGTTTGTTGAATTGAATAGGACTGAATGAGATGGCATAGCACTGAGCTGAATCCTTTGAAGTCTGGCCCCTAACAGAGTTTTTCATCCCCTGCCCCAGGCGCAGCACAGTAAGGACAATCGTGTTGTATTCTGTGGACTCCGGAGCAGATCGCCTCTGCCTGGGGGAAGATCTCTTTTTACACACAGTTGCACAAAAGTTTATAACATGTGCAAGTTATGTAGCTGTCACTGTTGTTCAGCTGTTTTCACTCGTGTCTGATTTTTCATGACCCCATTTGGTGTTTTCTTGGTAAAGATACTGGCATGGTTTGCCATTTCTCTCCATCTTCCTGACTCAACCTGGCACTCTATCCTCTTCACACCCAGCTGCCACTTACCATGTGCATATGTGTGTGTGTGTGTGTGTATACTTACACACATGTTTGATAGTGACATATGTAATATATAGTGATATTTATGAGTATATATAATTATGAGCATATATATATATATATACACACACACATATTCATGAGTTGTTATGGCTTGACCTTTGTCCTCCAATAGTACCAATGACATCACGAGGACGCTCTCTTGCCTTGCTCATGAATTAGATTTAAGTGGAGTGGAGCTGGTAGTCTGTGAGTATATGCTCCTAAACATCACTACTTCTTTGCTCAGTCCTTCTCCCTAGTCTCCCTTTTGGATAAAAGAGAAGAGACCAAAGACAAAGCAGCGCTTTTTTTTCAGAACTTTTTTTTTTGAAGTGCATCAAAAAAAAAAAGGTGGTGCATTTGGGTAGCTTTGGTCCAGAGTACATAAAGTCAGAGGGGCTTCATAACATTTTCCTGGAAGCCCCTCCTTTTCTTTCTGGTGTATGGAAGTCGTTGGCCCTTCCTTTCCTTCTAGGCTCTGCCCACAGCAGTAGGACTTGTCAGGGGGTATCAGCCTCTGACTGTGTGTGGGAGGGTCTTCTGAGGATGGTCCCATGCATTCAGATGGGTCCAATTGCAGGTGAGCTTCCCTCACCACTGCCCCAAGTGACAATATTACTGGTTAGAGCCCCACGTGGAAGTGTCACAACACTCTCTTTAGGCCACAACGCTTTAGTTCACAGTGGCTGGACAGTTTTAATAGTAGCTGAGGAGACACAAACCGTGTTCTGTTTCATTTCTCCCTTCCCTCTCTTTCCCCTTCTCTTTCCCCTATATATTTTCCTCCTATGGCAGTGAAAAGTCAAGCTAGCAGTGCTGGCTGTGGCTGCCAACATACATCCTACACTTTCTGCGTTTGCTCGGAGGAAAGTTTTGCCTGAGGAATAGCCTTTGTCAATCCAGGCATCTTGGTCTTGTCTTAGGAAATCATAGTCTCCCTGTCTCTCAGATCTCCTCCTCATGTCCCAGCAGCCTTGTCCTTGTCTTTCCGGGAGGGGTGGAGGTCCAACTGGCTCTTCTCAGGATGGGCTCAGTGGCCACCTTGCCTACTTACTGCAGCTGATCTCTTGGCCACTCGATGACAGCCTGACTCAGCTCTGCACGTGAGAAGTGATGAGATCACAATCCAAGGTGGAAAGCTAATCACAGACATGACTGGCCTTTGTTTCTTAATTCCTAAAAATAGAGGCCTAGTTCCTGATCTCTGCTGGAGAGGGAGGGAGGGCCCCACTGTGTGTACAGGAAATCACATGGAGGGGCAGGCAATGACCCCAGTTATTTATGACTGTGTCAGAGCTGTTACCTGAGTCTTGACAGTACAAGACTAATATAGCACTTTATAGCAAGAAATCCAGTTAATCAGGAAAGAGAACACACTCTCTCCACCCCCTCCCTGACCTCAGGCAAATTCTGCCCAGTGTTTTGAGAGTGCTAGCTGGATCGCCCTGTTCCAGCCCAGCTCTAACCACCATCTACTTTTTCCACTTCTGTTCTGCCTGCTACCCAACATCTCCTTCTCACCCAAACCTTAAGTAGTCCCTGAT
Organism: Pseudochirops corinnae; assembly: GCA_028646515.1. Classification (NCBI taxonomy): domain Eukaryota; kingdom Metazoa; phylum Chordata; class Mammalia; order Diprotodontia; family Pseudocheiridae; genus Pseudochirops; species Pseudochirops corinnae. Next base: position 5,862,994 of record CM053587.1, read on the forward strand.
AGAGAATAGGTCTGGGACCTGAGCCCTGCCCTCTGGCCTATATTTGGCCTCGGCATCTCACCTCTCCCGCTTTCTCCTAGGACTAGAAGGACAGTTCATGCACAACACCCACCCCAAAGCAAACCAATACCATCCACACAAGACCTGAAGCCCAACCAAGAATCCCTTCCCATTCCCAGCCCTGGGCTGGAATGTCCCCACATCCCACACACTCAGCTTCTCTGACATTCCTGCAGCTCCTACTATTAGCTACTTCTTTCATCACTCAGCTTTCCCAGGGTCAGGTCTATCTACATATTCCAGTGTTTGCACATCTATGGATTCTGGCCCTCTGGTAACTTTGCCCCCCTTCTCCCCCCAACCCTCTGTGCCATTTTCAGGTTTGATAAATGCCTCCACTTTTCTTTGATGCTGACTTGACTTGGCAGGCATTTACTGAATGGTATCCTTGGCCCAGAATCATACCATCACTGAATATTTTCTTCCCTTAGTTCCTTTCCACCTCCTGAATCCTGTCTGGAAATGATGCTGTTTCTAGCAGTCTTTGACAAAGAAAATACCTCCATTTCACCAGAGGAAAGTAAACACCACCAAAATCTTAGGAAGCCAAATTTCATTAAGTAGCCCCAAACCTGCAGAAGCAATAGTTGTATTCTTCTTTTTAGTGAAAGATCCAAAGTTACTACATGTTACTAATTAATCTGAAAATTGAGTGGCTGACTTTATAGGTCATTGAGCAAGCCTGTGAGCGTTCACAAAATTCCATTCGGCTCGGGGTTTGAATGTCACATCTATTTATGTAGGAAAAGGAGTTTGAATTTTTCTCTTGCCCAGAGGGAGTCTCATCTGGGAAGCAGACACTAGGGAGTGCTAGAGCCAATAATGTTTCTTTCTATTAAAATTTAGAGCAAGAGAATCTGGCCCCAGAAGACAAAACAAACCGGACTTTGGCAGCTCCATCACGGCGGGAAGAACTCGGCAAGGGGGTGGGATCTGTCTAGATGACAGTGAGAGGAAGAAGACCAAGGAGAGAGTTAAGGGTTGCATGAGGAAAAATACATAAGAAAAACAGTCAAGAGGTTGTTTTCTGGGCTAACCAAGAGTTCTGCTCCAGGGAAGAGTCAAGATAACTCGTGCAACCAGACACCGCAATATATACTTTAAACCTGCACAAACACACACTGAAGGTTATACACACATACATATACCCCTGAAAGTCAAAATCACTTGTTATCAACAAAGCAAACAGACATCTGGGCAAATGAAATGGAAGAATACACACACACACACACACACACACACACACACACACACTCACCTGACACAAGGATAAACAAACAGGTTGTCAAATCCTGTCTCTTCTATCTGTAACCAGGCAGCAGGAAGCTTTCTTCCCAGGCCCTGCTGATGTCTTTAGAAACTCATTGTTTTCTCCGGCTTCTGCCTTTACTTTTAACACAATTAAATCCATACATATACAGACCCTGTGAAGCCCGTTGAGTTAGGGCTTAAGTCAGAGGCTCTGATTTTTGTTAACTCGTTTGGAGTGAGTTCAGGAAAAGGGGAATATCAGACCATGGGCAAAAACAATTGTATAGGTTAGGGGAAGAACATGAGGAAGGAGGAGAGGGTACAAGGCATAGACCTGAATGTTGGCACCCTAGTACAAAGCTATGATTGCTCCACCCTAGTTACAGCTCTTGAGATGTGTGTGTATCCAGTTATATGGTACTGGATCCCCTGAAAGGAGAGTGGTAGAAGAGGGATAACTTGATAATTGGAGGGATAAGAACTACTCTTTTATTTTTTAAGGGCTGTAAAATTTAGTTTCACCTCCTTTGAGCTGGAAATGCTCCAACTGGGGAGCCAAATGTACAGAAATATCATGCAAAAGTGGCAGAGTCCTGCCCCTGTCCATGCTGGTTCTGGGCTGTTCCTTCCCCCCTTCCCCACCTCCACCTCCAGGCTTTTCTGATGAATCCCACCATGCTATTCGTGGTGGTGGGAGGCCCAGCAGTTGCAAAAATTGAGTTCCCTGAAGCCTGGGTACGAGATGCTCGAGGTCATGAAGCATCCTTCAGCGCATGGGCCTGGATATTGGTCCTTGTGGTCAAGCTGACTGCCAGCCCGAGTCATCACACCTGCCTACCCAGAGTCCTCCAGAGAGCTCTGCAGGCACAGAGAGTTCTGCACTGTCTGTCTGAGGCACAGGCGTGTTCTACTCCATCTGGCACCTGATACACTCTGCCCCGGTGGCCAGCCCCTCTTAGACGAGTGTCTCCTGCCTTACAGAGACAGACCCCATTCCCCTGATACTGATTCCAGTGAAAAGTCAGCCTTTTAACTCCAAAGCATTAGTAAGAAGGACAGGTTTTTGAATTCAGAAAATGGAAAATTCTTGTGTGATTACGTGGAATTTCAATGGATTTCTCCATGAATGTGCTCTTCAGATCATGATAGAATCAGAGGCCCTGCCTTCAAATTTGAGATCCTGCTAGTTGGTAGCTGTGTGGCCTTGGGAAGGCCAGTTGACCTCTTTGGGCCTCAGATTCTTTATCTGCAAAAAAAGGAAGTAGGGCTAGATGGCCTCTGAGGTTCTTTCTAGCCCTAAGTCCCACAATCCTAACCTTATTCTTCAGTCACACAGGTAAACAAGCCTTATGAAAGTCAACTGGGGTGGGGCAGAGCCAAGATGGTGGCATAGCAGCAGCAACATATCACAGCTCTCACATAGCCACCCCAAAATACCCATAAAATAGGACCCTAAACCAATCCTAGAACTCCAAAACCCACACAAAGATACTTCCCACTAAAGTCAGCTTGGCTACAAGGAACCATATCAGCACTGTGAACTGAAACCAGCCTGGCCTGAAGCCTTGGCTGTGCCCCGGGGGCAGCTGGATGAGAGGAGCAGTGAGCAGATTAGCGGCAGCTGCTAGCAGCGTTCAGAACTAGGTCAGTGGAGCTTGCAATTGGGGGAAAAAAGCGTCTGGCCGAAAGGCCTCTAGAGCAGAAAAGTGAAAGGCAGAGGTTTTGCACCTGCCTCCGCATTGCAGCTTCCCGCCCACGGCCTGCAGACAGCAGGGGGACTAAGCGATTGTTCTGAGACCAGTGCTCTCACGTTGAGTGGCCTGGATCCGGATTGCCATCTTGGGCCTCGGTCTTGGAGTCCTTATTATCCAGTAAGCCAGAAGTAAGTAGGAAGGGTCCCAGCACCTTCCTCAGAGCTACGGCAACTGGAGGACCCCAGCAATTTGGGACAAAGCTTTCCCTTCTGGAAGCAGAGCCCTACAGAGATTAAAAAAAAAATCACGGACTGAACAACCATGAGTAAGAATAAGCATAAGAAGCAAAGTAAGAACAGCTCCCAAACCC
>CM053587.1:5866868-5895327 GCA_028646515.1 Pseudochirops corinnae
AACTCAAAATCTTGTGCAAATGAATGATGCAAACTAAAATAAAATTTAAAAAAAAAAAAAGAAGTTCTTGCTCACATTAAGCCTAAATTTTCTTTTATCTATCCTAACTTAGTGATCTTGAAAACCTGAATTCCATAATTCTAATGGGACCATGTATAATTACATAATGTTCCTTCATTTGATATTTATGGCAATATTAAAAGTGTCCCAGTAAGAAGCATGTACAACATTATTGCACTATTGCAGGAAATGTGAATTAAGTCGACCATTCAGTAAACCAGTTTGGAATTGTGCCCCCAAAAGGGAGAAAAGTTGTTCAAATCTGACCCAGAGGTCAGGTCTATTGCTAGGCATGTCCCCCAAGGAGGTGAATGAGAAAATGAGAAGCTCTAAGTTTGCAAAAGTAATTATAGAACCAGAAAAATTAGATGTCTCTTGATTGGGGAAGTTGTGATTCACGAAAATAATGTAGTATTTCTTTGCTATGAGAAATTATAAAAACTTTGAGAATAGGGAAGCACTGAAAGACTCACATGAACTGATGCAGTGACATAAGCAGAACCAGGAAAACAACATATACAATAATTACAGCAACATAAATGGAAAGAATAATAACAAAAGAAATGAAACTGAATGTTATGAGTCATAATGACCAAACTTGGCCATCTCTCTCCCTTCTTTGAGGAGATAGAAGGACTATGATGGTGGAATTCTACAGAGGTCAGACTTCTTAGTTATTTTGGTGGTGAAATGGATAGAACACTGAGCCTGGAGTCAGGAAAACCTGAACTCAAATCCAGCCTCAGATACTGACTAGCTGTGTGACCTGGGGCAAGGTATTTAACCTCTATTTACTTCCGTTTCCTCATCTGTAAAATGGGGGTGATAAAAGCATCTACTTCCCAGGGCTGTTAAAAGGATCAAATGATATGATAAATGTAAAGTGCTTAGCACAGTGCCCATCACACAGTAATCAATATGTAAAGGTTAACCATTACTATTACTACTAAAATATTTCCCCATCTTTGTATTTGTTGTTATAAGGGGCAACTTTCTGGTAGGGGAGAGGAGAGAATCAACTTGAAAATGTAGGCAATATAAAAATAAAAGATATCAATTTAAATATATATACTTTTAAAAAAGAGGTCTATGTGAGATCCTAACTTAGATAGAATACTGCTTAATTACCTCTTTGACATAGTGTGTATGTTTTGTTTTGCCTTGTTTTTAGAAGTTTTCCATTTAATCCTGATGATCCAATACTATTAGTCTTTCTAGACTGGTGAGACTCTATGATGAAGATTTTTATTAGAATTATGTGCATTTCAGCCAATATATTTTGAGTAATTGTAAAAATGTAGAAGAATGTCTCATACACAACTGGGAAAGTAGAGATACAACTGTGTTTCTATGAGGGATTACTTGTGCAAAGAGAAACAATTCTGCTTACCTGCTCCAGCAAAGGATTAGAATTCTTATCCCCTCTCCCTTTGGTCCCCATCTCTAAAGTGTGGGTACAGGTAGCCTTTTCTAACCAGTCTCTTCCCATTGGGAGTGATCTTCTGTCTAGTCACCACCCTCTCTAACTAGGAGGTCTTCAGTATGCAGAACTGGGAAGTCCATGGAGCTATTACAGCAGCTTAGCCAACTCTCCACCAAACAGAAATTACTTCTGAGTTCATTTTTTTGCCTAGCGGAAAATTGGATTCACACTTTTATTCTGCTTTGGGAATTTATGGAATGTATATATAGGGGCTAAGTAGAGGGCCCCACCTGTGGTTAGGATGCTATCCCTGTGTGTGGCTCAAAGGGAGGTAGAATAGACATCTCCAGCCTCTTTTCTTCCTATCCTTCTCCAAGGCAGACTTTCATTCCTGCCAGGAGAAGTAGGAGTTTGGGGCCAGAGGCTACTCTGCTTGACTCAGAGAGAAGGGGTACTGGTAGAAATATATCTATCTGCTCCCTTAAACATTATTGGTCTAGGGGATATAATGTGGTTTCATCTAACTCTTGATCATTTTGTCATTTGGATAGGAAAGAAGACCCCAAGTTCTATATCCAAGGCTTGATATATCTACCCACCTAATTCCATTTCCACCACAAATACACATAGAAAAGGGCAAAGAAATCAATTTATCCAAATCACTAACACAGAATGATAGAACTCTCCCATTGGGATTGAGGCAACACAATTCAACCAAGAGAAGGTGTTGCTCTTAAGCTAGGAAAAGACTCCCTTAAATCTGCAGAGCAGCAGACTGGGAGTAGGGACATGATAGAGGTTACCTGCTCCTCTCATGTCTCCCAAGAATCTCTTCCTTTAGCAACCTGAGGTGGGGTTGGCCTCTTCCATCTTCCCTCTTGAAGCTTGAAGAAGACTCTTGTTTGGAGAATCCTGAAGGGGGGAGTCCCCACCTGAAAAATCCCCAAAGTGGGGGGATTAACAAAGACTGAAGCTCTTGCCTCTTGCCACTTCTACCTTGCCCTCTCATGCAGGCCATGACCTTCATCTCCCCCGATATGGAAAGAGTCCCACACCAATGGGCTTTAAGACAAGGGGTACATCTGAAAATCAATAACGACTATTTTCCATCTAGCTCCAGAGCCCCCAGTCAGGAATATCTCTGGCAATCTCAGACCAAGAATCAATTTCTTTTATTTAATTTTTTTTTCTCTCTATTAACTTCCCTTCCATTTGGCATCCTCTTCCAAGAAATGACACACATAAATACCAGAAACTGTGATGACTGAGCACATTTTATTATGATGCTATCTTTCAATAATAATTGAGCATGTGAGTTTTAGACTGGACACGTGCTCTCCTGGTGGGGAGGAGAAGAAGGGGAGAGAAAGGACAGGGAAATCATGTATCTGTTATCAATTCTTCCTATGGAAAGTCCAGCAACAACCAATCCATCCAATCAGGTTTCCTATCTCAGGCTCAGGCCTTGTCTCACTTGTGGTGGGTCAACGTAGGTCCAGTTATCCTTTCCACATCGGGGAGGTTGAGGCACAGTGCCCCTGCTATCTGGAAAATCCGTGTAAAATGCTTTGGCCCTCCCTCTGTGCTAGAGAAGAAGTCTGGATTTTTTCTTTTTCTTTTTAGGGGTGTTTACAGTACTTTATTGTAAAATTTGGGATAAGTATTTGGTCATGGGCTCTGTGTCATCTGCCAGCCTTCAAGTGTCATCTGAGGCTTCCCCAAACTCCCCCAAAATTCCCATTTGATTTCTTATGCCAATCCATAATATTTCGAAACCATGACATGGAAAGTCACAATGTGGAGGGGATAACTGTACAGCACCAGTCCACACTCAGGTTAACTCCTCTTCTAGTTTCTCTTCCAACTGGCAATCAGATTTGTGAGCTCCTCCCTATTGCCCACATCTTACCTCTCGTGAGATTTCTCCACAGAGACATATTCCCTCTTTAGACAGTGGCTCAAAGCAAACTGAGGAGGTCTGTCCTAACCAACAGGCTACATCTCAGCTCTGCTGAAGCCTTTGGCACAAGGGGTGCTATCGACCCCTCTACTGAAGTGACAACAGAAAAGTCATTCTATCTGGGAGAGCAGCCAGCTGACATCAGGAAGGGAGAGGAGCTGAGAAGCTTGCTCTATGACGCTCAGCCATGTTGATGGCGACAGGGCTGTGCATGAGAACCTGGAGCAGACCTCCTGAGAAAGTCAAGGTGACAGGTGACAAATGCCATCTGCTAGGGCTGGAAAGTCCAAGAAATTGAATCTGTGCGTGGATGATAGAGATGCAAATGCCAGGAGGAAGCCAGTTCAGAGCTAATAGCCATCTGGAACCATCTGAGCAGCCTGACCACAGAGCTGCATCTCCGGAGGAGAACGTGCTGCCTTTACCAGAAAATGGAGCTGAACAGAAATACCTTGTAATTCATAGTCTCCTCTCTCCCCAGTTCCTTAATTGTAGTCAATAGATTTGAAGGCAATTTCTAAGCATGTCTCTAGACAAGGGGTGTCAAACTCAGTTAGAAACAGGGGCCCATCCATAAGAATCCCTGGTCATTTACCTAGAAAATCACCTACAAAATCACATCTGTCTTCTACTGTGTTTTTATTTATTGCATTAGATATTTCCCAGTTACGTTTTAATCTGATCGGGCCTCCCCCTCCCCACCTGGGAGTGTTTTGGCCAACAGGCCCCATGTCTAACATCTGTATTTTAGACTATGAAAATTGCAGGCCAGAGAGATGGGAAGAAAAGCTGATAACTATGTACCTAGAAATTCAGTATGGGGCTGGGATGAAACTCCGGGATTGAAGGTTCTTAGTCTGAGAAGAAAAGGCCTCGGGGCAAGCCTGCGTTTACCACTGCCCACTCCAGTCTGCGTTCAGTCACAGGCTCCTACAGTGGATAAAATGAAACAAGAAAATCATAGTTACAGAGCAAAATTTTATGTTAAAAGGATGAAAACTAGCAGAAAAACAAAAGGCCTTGACAAAATGCCCCAATCTATTAGAATAGGTGATATTTGGACTGTGTGATTAGAAAGGGGCCTAAAAGTTTTAAGGTGAGGGCAGAGTGTAGAAAGCTCTTGTGTGATAAAAAGTCAATTTTCTTTTTACATTTGTTGCAAAGTAGAAGAAACCTAATTCAATGAACCACAGATCATCCTATTTATCTTTACAATTTTCTATTCATTCCCACAAGATTTCTTTCTATTGATAAAAGAGATGCCATAACATTCACTTTAATGTTACAATTTTAAAAGACAATATAGTAGCTGAACACCACCTCCCAGAATCCCAGAATTTGTTCCTTCTTCTCCTTCTCCTTCTCCTTCTCCTTCTCCTTCTCCTCCTTCTTTTTCATCACTGTGCTGGTCAGTAAAGACCTAGTGGTTTTAAATTTGCTATTAAAGCCCTGGCCTGAGTGTCTTGAAAGAAGCAAACAGCTGTCCTCCAGTCCAAAGAGCTGTGTGTTGTGGGTTTGGTTGAGGGGAAATCATATGACTCATTCATATAAACTTACTCAAATATTTTCTTTCTTTCATAATTCAGCCACAAGCATTAATTAAAGCATCAAAGAATATGTATTTGGACACATAAACTCATTATGGCCAGCCAAGCCAAAGGGGACGAGCTATTGGACATTTGAAGAATTTTTTAAAAAATGAACCTTACTGGGATGGGAATATTTTCGTCAGTAGCATTGGACTTTTAAGAAGAAAGATAAAGGCTAAAAGAGATTAATAAGTGCACGTTGACTGAGTGAAGACAGAGATATTTCTCTTAGGAATCATCTTGTAGTAAGGTGGTTTTTAAAATAAACTTTTAAGGAGTCAATAGAGTTGGCCTTTATGTGTAATATGCAGATACAAACAACAAATACATGGATATAAACATGAGCTTATGAATACCTAATTCACATACTAAGTGGCACGGGAAGTCCCTGACTTATCATTAGATTGGGCCCTTGGAGGTCATTTGTAAGCCGATTGCTTGGAGACTGGAGCAGGCCCTCCTGCGGCACACCGCTTTAATAGATAATATTATGACAATAACTAAGTTTATACAGCACCTACTGGGCGCCAAGCACTCTGTACAAGTATTATTTCATCGGCTCCTCACAACAGCCTTGCAAGACAAGTGCCACTATTACCCCATGTTACAGATGAGGAAAGCGAGGTAAACCCATCGTCCTGCCCAGGATCATGCAATTAGTAAGTGTTTGCGTCTGGATATGAACTCAGATCCTCCTGACCACATCTATTCTGTCCACTGTGCTATCTAGCTACCCCTTCTCTATAGGGTGACTAGTTTCCAAGTCGGCCTATTTAAACTTTCTGTGGCTGAATTTTCAGAATCAGCACGAGCCTGACTTCTAAGTCCAGGGAGAAAGTGACCACATAGTGCAATGAGGAGCAGAGAGAAGAGAGCCGCCTTTCCCTATGTACAGGTCTGACCATACGCCACATCGTGAAATAGAAAAGGCCATCTCTCTGCTGTGTCACTGGATGCTTCTGGGGGCACTCCCCCTCACCTCCAAGCACTGCACGCTTCATGTAGTCCCAAGTCCCCCATGATGGTATCTCTGGGGCATATCCCCGATAGGACAAGGCTTATATTTCTAGCTGAACTCTATGTCACCCTCCTGATTTTTCCTACAAAGTCTCCAAAATGGGATTTGAACCTGATTCCCAGTTGAGTGCCTTAGTTATCATTCCATGATACCTGTCCTCTAGCATCCTGAGCATTCTAGATCCTAGCCCAGTGGTGGGGACCTGCAGCCTCAAGGCCATGAGTGGCCTTCTAGGTCCTTGGACGTGGTCTTTTGACTGAGTCCAAGTTTTACAAAACAAATCCTTTTTTAAGGGGATTTTTTTCTGAGAAGTTTGGATTCAGTCAAAGGGCTGCATTTGAGGACCTAGAGAGCCACATGTGGCCTGGAGGTCACAGCTTCCCCATCCCTGTCCAAGCCTGTCATCTCGAGGTGTTTGTGTTACCAACACACCCAACCCCCTTGGGAAGCCTTCTTATTCGGCTTCTGTACGCAGCTTGTCTGTACACAGTTGTTTGCATGTTAGAGTGTGAGTCCCTTGAGGGCAAGGACTGTCTTTCAGTACATAGAGAGGCATTTAAAATGCTTGCTGATTGGACTTGAGTTACCTCACTGAGGTGTAGCTGCTGTAGTGGGAGACAGAGGACAGAGGGTTCAGTGCTTCCCCCTCCCGGCCCAGTCCCCCCATCACCAAAGGCCTACTCTTGCCTCTGTGTCTCCAATAATCTGTCTGGAGTATACTCACTGACTCATTATTAAGGCTGATTCTACCATTGTCAGGGTTCCATGACTTCTAACTGCAAGCCTATAAAATGTCTGTGCGAAAACGTCTAAGAAAATATGGGAGGGCTCCAGGATGCCTTTATTGCTGACGTTACGATGAATCATCAATTATTATTCAGTCCTTTGGCATATGTGCACATGTGCATACATACATGTGCACGCATGCATACACATTTACACATGTGTTTGTGTCTATACACATACTATATTGTGTGTTGTGTGTGTTCACACATGTATACAGATATATACACATGCACAGATACATACATATATACAGAGATACACACATAGACATACATATACCTCTGGGTGTGTGTATAGTGGTGTGTATACACATATGCATATTCACATACATGTACGTGTGCACATACGTGTACATGTGCATATCTATATCCATTTAAAATTAAAACCTCTGAGAGTTTGCAGTACAGTCCTTAGGAACACACACAGAACAAGAGAACACAGACACACAGGGGAAACCACTCAGGTAATCTGACCTCCAGAGACATACTGCTTTGCCACAACAGAGGCAGATTCTCTTTCCCAGAGACAGTCAGTTCTACAACATAAAAACCTCTATAGACTCAGTTTAGAAATCCTGGCCCAGAAGCCTGGGCTTTGCCAGCAAGGTCAGTCCAAGAGGAGGAGGGAAGGCCATTCTGACCTCACTGAAGTTATTGATGACAGCTTCTACCTTCCTTCCAGAGACTGATCATCCTACCTTTCCGACTGTGGTTAACACCGTAGGTGAAACAAGACCTTGTTGTCGTGTCCTCTAAGTGCCATCTGGGCCTAGACTCCTCACTGTTCTTTAGCGATCCTCAGTAAAGAGTCCTTGACTCTAACCAGGGCTATTCTCTGACATAGCCGCCTTTTTAAAAAAATGTATATTCTAACTTTGGACCTCCTGCTCTGAGGATCCTCAGCTCATTGGCACTGCTGGGATGATCGACATGTCCCCAATCCAATGAATGTTCACACCCTTCAGGTCCCAGGTTACTAGTCCTACCAAATTCCCAAGTTAACTTTTAATAACTCATCACTCATGTCCTCCCAGAAGAATGATTCTCCAAGATCTTATTTTAATCATGTTACAATAAGATATATCCAGATCATTTCTGTTCTTCCATAAGCGGTACTATGGCATGATGAATATGGGCCATTGGACCCAGAATTAGGAAGACTTGGGTTCAAATATTGCCTTGGACCCCTACTAGCTGTGTGGCCCTGGGTAAATCACTGAACGGCTCTCAGTCTTAGTTTTATTACCTGTAATATGGCACTTATCTCAGGGTTGTTGTGAGGATCAAATGAGACAATCTATGCAGGTGCTATATGAGTGTGAACTCTAATAATTATATTGAAATATATGTATTCAGTATAAATTATATTGAGAATTCTGTGTTCTAGCCTCTAGAGCCTATACCTCACGTGGTAAATATTCAAGGAGGGAGAGAGAAAAGGGAAAACAGAGAGTAAGAGCGATGTGAATAGGGCATGGGCTCTATAATCAGGAAAACTTGCACTCAATTCCTATCTAACAAACTTACTAGCTCTGTGACCTTGAGAAAGTTCTTTATTTTTCTTTATTTATTTCTTGCTTTTTGTAGGGTAGAAGGCTGGGCAATTGGGGTTAAGTGACTTGCCCAAGGTCACACAGCTAGTAACTGTTAAGTGTTTGAGACAGAATTTGAACTCAGGTCCTCCTGACTCCAGGGCTGGCGCACCATTCACTGTGCCACCTAGCTGCCCCAGGGAAAGTTCTTTAAACTTTTGTGCTTATTTCTTCATATGTAAAATGAAGAAGTTAGACTCTGAGGTCTCTTCCACCTCTAACATGTCCTTATCACAGACACCCATCCAGACCTTCACTATGCCCCCGTCACCTAAAGCTTCCATTCTTCAGAATTACTTTCCTTCCCTCCCTTCAGTCAAAACTCTCCCACTCTCAGTGAAAGCTCTGTCTGCATGAAGGAGGAGAAGCAGCAGAACCCAGAACCACAGCTGAGGGAGGTGCCTGGCTGGGCACTTGACTCACTGTGCCACCTACCTGCCCTATACCCTTCTTGGTAAATGGTAATTATTTGAAGGTGGGACTGATCTCTGCAGGTTCTGAGCACTATCTCCACCCTCTGCTACCATATGTGACACCCTCTTTGCTCCCTCATACCATGTCAATTGATGTTAAAGGGAAACCAATCTGTGAAATCTTGATAGATACTTAACTTCCCCAAAGGTGTTTTCACTTTTTAGGATTTAATATATTTTGTTTTTCTCCAATGACATGTTAAAACAATATTTTAATGTTTGTGGGTTTTAAAAAAGTTTATTATTTTATCTATATTTATTAATTCTTATTATCGAATAATTATAATATATTATATATTATTATTTATTTGATTTCAATTTTATCTCTCTCTTCCTCCTTCCCTCCTTGAGACAGTAAAGATTCAGATACAGGATATACATATTTCTTTTGTTTTTAAACAATATTCCCGTTAGCCCAAATGAAGCACTGATCACATTTCAAGCAGTATTTCAAAGCCTAGAATTCTAGAATTTTGGAATCAGAAGGGGCTTTGAAGGTCATTTAGTATAATCTTTAGTTCAGTGTGATGAAGTAAAACTTTCCAGGCAGTGTATGGGGAGCCTAAAGGTGAAGAGGGAAGGTAGGATGGGGTCACTCATTGTCAGGCAGGCTGGCTTTGCCTGAGAAGTTCAGTCCCCTAAACATTTCCTATCTTTCACAGTTTTTAGCTCTCTCTTTTTCTACTTCTGACTCCCAGGATTCTAGAAAAGCTACAAATTTTAGGGTGTGGCTTTTTCCACAGTCTGTTCCAGAACAGAAACAGTAAGAGGTTTGGTGGTGGGAAGAGAACAGAGCTAAACAAAAGCCTCAGATGGGCTACTCATATGTGGCATGCGTTTGTAAATGGAGTATGTCGAGGTCCTGGCTGCCTGGAGATCAGATCACGTAACAGTGAATGGAGGGTCGACCTTGGAGACCAAGACGCTCCTCTGACACATTCTGGCTGGGTCAACCCTGGATGGTTCTTAACCCTCAGTGTCCCAGACAAATCTCTACTGTTTGAAGTCATGTGATGTTTTACAGTGGCCAAAGCCCTTTCCTCACAATAATACCAGGAGACACGAGGTAGTACAAGTACGTTCATCTTTTCATAGCCAGGCAAACCAAGGTTCAGAGGAGTTCATTGATTTGCCAACTGTCAGACTGCCAATAAATGATGAAAGTGGAACCTGAACCCAGGTATTGAGATTCCAAATTAAGGGTTTTTTCCAATTGATCACTTCAGCTTTATGTTACTGACTTTTGGCGACAAGTTCATATACGCGTGGGGGAGGGATGGTCCTAACTGAAGGGAGAAAACTACTCGTCTTGTATGACCCCTGACGAGGAAAGAGGAAGGATCTGCCATGCTTGGGAGAGTGAGTTGGTGATGTCACCAACCATCACATCCCCAGGACCCCGGAGCAAACACTCAGAGGCCTCAAAGACCATACATATAAGAAACATATAAAGGTATGAACCTCTAGCAGATTATATGTACAAGCATCTTGTATATGTGCACCTATGTGTTAATATATACATATATTTATGCATCTGTATCCATATGTATGTGTATGTATACACATTTACATACATGTGTACCTCTATGTACAGTCACTCTGCAGAGCGGAGAGTTTTCTCCCTTCTAGACCCCCCCACACGACATATATAAATTAGTGCAATATATAGTCATGTAAAATACATAATATGCACACACAGAACATCCTAGAAGAGAGACTGTACTAACACTTTTGGACAAATGTGTGCATACATATATGTGTGTGCATATATGTATACATGTACATGCACGTGGGTGCACATGTACCCACACATTTACATACATATGTTTGCATGCATGTGGAGAGAGAGAGAGATAGTCACTATGCAGAAGGGAGAGTTTTCTCCCTTCAGTTGTACACCCCCCCCCCCCACACACACACGTCATATCTAAATTAGTGTGACATATAGTAATATAAAATATATAATACACACACAGGATATCCCAGAAGTAAAACTACACTAACGTTTTTGGACAAATATATATATACATACATATGTGTGCACATGCATGTGTGTATGTATACCTATGTGTGTGTACACGTATATTACCTTGGATGTATGATTTCCTCTTCTGTACAGAACTCCCAGTGTGGAAACTCCTTCTATTGGTACAGATAGCAGCCTTCCGGAACTTACAGGCTTTAGAGATTTGCCTGAGACACCAAGAAGTTCAGGTTCACAAAGCTAGGACATATCGAAGGGAAGACTTGAAGAAGATGCATCTCCCTGACTTGAACCCACATAGACTTGTGTGTGTACTTACCCATTCTGGGAGCAGAGCAGCCGTAAGGGTATCATAGGACCTGAGGGTACACTAGTAAGAATTAAAACCACTTAGCTTATCCACACACGCACACACATATAAAATGTATATATGATCTATATGACATATATATGGACTTGGGTTTTAAGCTCTTTAGATTTTAAATCAGGAAATATTAATTGCAATAACAGAAGCATTTTATTTGCAAATTCTCTTTTATGTCTGTCTTCATCTTTCCTTCTACTTTGCCAGTATTTCTTTACTTTGGAGGGTATCCACTCCTATCAGAGTTCAATGAGAAAATGTAAAACAGTTTATGCCTTTTGAATTTTATTTCCTTTCTACACTTGTTAAAACCCACGAGCGAAAGAGAAGTTTTCCAGAGCGTGATAGATCCGCTTCCAGCTCTGTAACTGGTTCAATTTAGGGTCTTCACATAACGATCTGCCACCAGATGTTGGTTATAACTTGAGGTTTCCATAAAAATGTGCCTTAGATTAACTGAATGTGCGGTGGTTCAGTGGAACCAGCTATGGGCTGTGTGCTTTTCCAAGTTGCTCCGCCCAGCTCGGGTTTGATGCAATTAATAGAGCTTTCCTATCAGGGCAAATAAAGCAGCCAGTTAGGGCGGTGCCTCCGGTGTGGTCTCTCTGAATGAAGGTTCTGTGCCCCCTTCCCAGCTCAGGAAGATTTTCTACAAGGGGTGGGAGGGACCCTGTAAGGCCTTAGAAAGCTATTATCTTATTTAAGCCTACACTTGTCTGTGCAGCTGAGGTCAGCCACAAACCTTTTGGAAAGAATGAGTTGTCTGGGACAGAAGGCAGTTTCTTTGGGGGGTGGCACAGGAAGGGGGTGTTCAGGGAGACTAACTTTGCTTGTGAATTGGGTCACCTCTTGAGACCAGGAGCTAGCAAAAGATTAAACACAGTGTAAACCTCAGGACTCGGGCCCCCACTCTCCCTTCAAACCTCACCAATTTCAAAATGAAAACAAAAACAAACTACTTCTTTCACTGGACCTTCTGAAACTGCTGAAACCAAATGCCTACTTGGATCTTTTCTGTTTGGGTTGTGTTTGTGTTACCAAAGGCTCCAGGGCCCTGGCCTTCTCTGTGTGTTTGTTAAGTGAGGTATACAATCACAAGTCCCTGGAAACTACAGTCCTAGGATCCCTGGTGAAAATGGCAGTTCCAGATTCATAGCTCTTCTGAACTAGGGCTATGCCAAGCAATCCGTGTGGACTCTTTTTACAGAGCAATGCTGAAGACAGACTAGTCCCACAGACTAAATCAAGGCTCCATTAGTGGTGTAGACAACAGCCGCCAGTCATGCTGGCCCAAAGCAGCTGCCACTTGCCTTGCGAGCTTGAGCTCGGAAGCGGCCTTAACGAGTTGCTTCTTTGTGGTTGGTATAAAAGAGAGCACATCCTTTCCAGCCAGTGGGCTTCCCAATGATTTCATGACAGTGATGGCTGAATTTAGACTTCATGCCGCCTTTACTGCTTTTCCTTGCCAAGCTCCTGGAGATGTGGTGGCTCTTCAGGCATGACAGTTTTCATCTTGTGACATCTCTCTGGCTGTGCCCACAGCACAGAAAAGGGAGCCCACCCTGAGAAAGATACAGGAATGTGAGTGACTGTGCTTCACTCAGAGGCAAAGTGAGATTGGGTCTCCAATTTTAATATCAATTTGAGGCGATTTCGAGCCAAATCCAATTAGGCGCCCCGGCCTTGCCAAGTTTTCTGATGAGTTATTCCGACCTTCTGCCTCACTTTGGTTGGAGAGGTAATTTTCCCAAGGAAATAGAAACAGCTTTCAGTTTTTAAGAGAAATGTTTCATTGGTGCCATCTTTTCCCATTGATAGTACATCCCCATAACCATTTTCTCTGCCAGTCAAACCTCCCTGTGACAAAGAAGTGGAGTTAAGTAAAACAAATCAGTCTATTGGACATTTGCATAACACATGTGGCATTCTGCACCTGTAATTCACCACCTGTCAGCTGGGCGGGGGGCAGTTTGTTTTACCATCTTCGCCTTGTTGAGTTTGGGGATGGTCTGAGTTGGGATACCTTTAACATTGTCTTCCTTTACATTGCTGTGATCCTTTAGGATGCCATTCTTGCAAGATGATTAGTCGATCGATTGGTTTGAATAGCTCACATTGCATCGATTCATACAAATTTTCCAAATTTCTCATAAGTCTTTACATTCATTGTTTCTAATGGTATAATCCTATTGCATTATATTCATAAACAGTCCAGTTAAATTCAACTGATCATTTATTAAATGATTCCTGCCAAGTACTGTGTTAAACACTGGGGATATAAAAATCATAAATGAAAATGGGCCCTATCCTCAAGGAGTTTATGTTATTTTTTTTTTAAATAGATGCCTTTCCACTGTGGTAGGGAGATCCATTCTGCCCCACCAGAAAGTCACAGGGGGAGGGGGAGGACATAGGAGAGAGCAGATTGAGGGAGGGGTTATACAGTGGGATGGCTGTTTTGAGGTGTCTGGTAGGGGAAAGATGGGGAGAAAATTTGTAACTCAAAACCTCATGGAAATGAATGATGTAAACAAGAAAATAAATAAATTTATTAAAAAAAATAAAACACAGCAATAATTAGCAAAGTAGACATGTGCACAAATAATTATTAATAACTTTACATAGATTTCAGAAAGGTAATCCTGAAATAATGTTTTCCAGCCATTCCAAACTAATTTTCAGTCACCTTCCCCCCCCAAAAAAAAATAATAAAAAATTTTTAAAAATAGATGACTTTTGTCTCTCTCCTCCATCCAATGGGCTGTCCCATACAACATAGATTGAAAAAGAAAGAGGACAAAAAATAGCTCAGCAAAATCTGCTGACATAGCAACTGCCTTGGACAGTCATCATTCTACACTCTAATTCCTTGCTTTTGCAATTAAAGGAGGAATGTACATTAAAAAAAATTAATTATCTTTTGGGGCCAAGGTGGACCTTCATAATTACACAGCATTTAGTTTGACATTTGTGTTCGTTCCATTTTAATTGTTGCAAATACTGTATATATAATTTTCTTGGTTCTGCTTTCTTCACTTTGCATCAGTTCATGCAAATCTTACCACATTTCTCTGAATTCTTCATATTGTTGTTTACTATAGTTCAGTAATCTTCCGTTATGTCCACATGCCCAAAGTTGCTTAGTTTTTCTCCGGTTGAATGGGCTTCTACTTTGTTTCCAGTTCTTTGCTACCACAACAAAAGAAGGAGTTTTTTCTTAAAGAGATTTGTTCAGGAATTCCCCATTCAGTGGGTACCCACTTTGATTTCATTTTTTTCATTTCCATAAAAGTAATAGTATAGATATGTTTGTATGTCTGAGACCTCTGGGAACAACTTTTAAAAGCACACTTGAAGCCCCAAAACCACAAATTCAGACTTAACTCAGGTGGCCTGGGTTATTTGAACTCAATAGAAGCTGGAGCAGTTGGCCAGTTAAGCAGCCTTAAAGTAATAGAGGATGATTGTATTAAAGCCCAGGAGCAATCCTAAGCAATTCAGTTGTAAATTCCTGACTAAATATGCTTTAAAGGGCTATGTTACAATTTCAGGCTCATCTTGAGAAAAATCATCCTTATTTCTACTGCTCTCTGAAGAGTAGGTGCCAAAATCAACGGAGAACTCTGCAAACAGGTCCTGGCAGCAACAGAATCACTTGGCTTATTAAGGAGGCTAGCACAGCCCCCTGGAGAAATGACATAACCAGGTCATTTAGTGGGACCAGGATTAATGACCCAGGAAGATAAGGCTGTTGATGTTGTTGTAGTTGTTTGTCCTTTCTCAAAGAAGACCATGACATCAGGGAGGTGATGCCATGACATGCGAGTGAATTGGATTTAAGTGAGGCACTTTCTCCTCCAGAGCCATCTGGGTCCAGTGACAAGAAACAGATCAGGAGACTGGAGATGGCCCTGGATGCTGTGAGGGACTTTGGGCTTTTTAAGCTAAGGTCTTTAATAGGTCTCAGTTTGTCTGAGGCAATGCCCATTTGATGATTAAGGCTAGGTAAGAAACCGGGCAGAAAATGACCTCTTTCACCTAGTGTTTTTTAATCAGTCTGGGAGGGGAAGACTATCAGGTTTTCTGACCAAAACAGAAGCAATTACTATTTATATTCACTCTGCCCAAACAATGAGAGCCAAGTGATTTGGGTTGAAGGTATGGTCCTTAAGAAAGAAATCTAGCCAGGAAGGAAGGAAGAGAGGGAGGGAGGGAAGAAGGAAGGAAGGAAGGAAAGAAGGAAGGAAGGAAGGAAGGAAGGAAGGAAGGAAGGAAGGAAGGAAGGAAGGAGGAAAGGAAGGAAGGAAGGAAAGGAGAGAAGGAGGAAGGGAGGGAGAGAGGAAGGGAGGAAGGAAGATGTGTTGCCCAACTGGACAGTTTCAGTTGGGTCCCCAGTGGGGCAGCCCCTACTACTACTCTCAGAGGTTTTTGCAGGAAGATGAGATCAACAGAACACCAGACTAAATCAGGCCACACTAAGCTTGCTATCTCTTTCTGGATACTCCTAGGCACAACTGGAAAAGAAAATCTCTTATTTCGTGCTTTCATTTTGGGACTCTGGCTAAAACAGGAAGTAAATGCCACAAAATCCCACTTGGCAATCCATTTTCAAATCTCATCACAGATTTGCTTCCAAGTCTACATCTGCGTGACGGTAAAGAGTTGTAATATAATTTTTTTTAACAATGGTTACTATTATAAGAGAGGCTTGTCTCTCAAGAACATTGTTCATTGTATAGTCTAGATTTTGTGACTAATAATAAGCAGATAAAAAACTGACTGCAGATGTTAATTTATAAGAGAACACAGAAAACAATATAGACTGAAAATAGCATAGGATGTGTACGAAAACACATTAAAAAGCTGCCTATATACCCCCTTCAAAATGGTTTCTTAATTGCTGCCATGTCTTGACTTGGCAACTTTTGAAGATGATTGGAGTCCTGCTCTGTACAGCACAAGGGTCTGAGTGTTCCTGGTCTGTCACTCTCTTTTGCAAGCACCATGAATTTCAAGTTAACATACCGTATCATGTCCTGTAATGGACCTGGAGTCCATGATTTGCCTCATCTGGAAAATGAGCTAGAGAAGGAAGTGGCCAACCAGTCCAGAATTTTTGCCAAGAAAACTCCAAATGGGGTCACAAAGTGTTGGATATGACTCAAACAATTTAACAACAATAACACCATTCCATCTCCCTTTGCCTCAGAAGAAATATGTGCCTTCTAGGCATACCTATGCCAATTGCACTCAGGGATGTGCTACTACATATTTAACAACCAGCTCCCTCCACTTTTAAATTTAATCTGCATTATTAACACTTTCTCAAATCTAGGAAGTTCAACACTATAGTAAGGCAGATTGAAGCACTTGCTGATTTCTGAGGTGTAAATATTTGGCCTGAAAATTTAACAATGGCCTCCCAGCTAGCCATTTGAGCTATCTCTAGCCCACCCTTGGCTATACTAATAGTGTGTACAACATATGGTCATCTCATCCTGAGACTTTTGTCCACATGGAGGACACCAAGAAGAGAAAGGAATGCAAGTGTTAGCTTTTACCCTCCACCAAATTTTCATGAGCTTCAATTGAATTGATATTCAATTTAACAAGCTTTTATTAGGCACCTACTAGGCTCTAGAGAGCCAAGGTAAAAAAAAAAGAACTGGTCTTTGCCTTAAAGGAATTCATATTGGGACTTAGGAAAAAGCAACACTTATTCAGATAATCCTGTCTCTGGTGCTTATCTTCATAACTTTGGGCAAGTCACTTCCTTCCCAAGTCTCAGTAGGGGGAAGGGGGAAGGAACAAACATTTATTAAGATCCTACCAAGTGTTAGACATTTTACAAATATTATTTAATTTGATCCTCACAACAACCCTATGAGGTAGATGCTATTATGATACCCATTTTACAGCTGGGAAAACTGAAGCAAATAGGGGTCAAGTGACTTGCTCAAGGTAATATAGCCAGGAAGTGTCTGAGGCTGTATTTGAATTCACATCTTCTTGACTCCAGGCTCAGTGCTCTCTATTCATTGCATCATCTCCTTGAGGATGCTGAAGTATATGAGCTCAGACATCCTTTTCAGGTCTAGACCTGAGATCCTAAAGTAAATACAAAATACAGGATGTCCCCAAAGTCTTACAGCATCTTTAAGCAACTTAAAACTTGTAGGAGAGAGAGAGAGAGAGAGAGAGAGAGAGAGAGAGAGAGAGAGAGAGAGAGAGCTTGATCTGCATCGTGAAGAGGTTAGGAATTCCTAGAGGTGACGGTGAGGAGGGACAGCATTCTGGGCATGGGATACTGCCTATACAGGGAGATGGAGAGTCACAGCTGGAGATTTGTGACTAGGCCAATTTGGTGAGACCCAGATATTTTTCTGTTTATGTGTTTCTTTCCTCTACCCACCTCAAGCATTAACTTATTGAGGGCAGATTTCTATGTCTTTGCTATCCTACACAGTATTATGCACACAGTAGGCATTTAATGAATGACTGTTAGATTGGATGTAGTTAAAGGGAGATCTTTGCATCCCCAGCATCTAGAGCATTGCCTGGTATGCATCAGGAGCTTAATAAATGCTTGCTGATTGACTAAAGAATGGACACATCTGAAAATCTTAAAAGATTAAAGTCTTTGTAGAGGTTCTAATGGTAAAAAATGCAAGATTCAATGACAAAAAGTCAACCTATTGCCTTTCCATTGGCTCATTCCCAAGATCGATGTCTTAGTAGGGGCAGTCAAGAGGGACCTGTTCTCTGGGGACAAACCAGGGCAAAATTGAATGTCTAAGTTCTTCCATGAAAAGCAATGTGGCCTGTCAGGTATACTGATAGATGTTCAGAGGGTCCTGAGGGCCCAGACCCTACCTCGGAAATACACTGACATCATGACCACAGACAAACCACTTAGGTCTTCAATGACTCTGCAACAAGTGATAAGTTGCAGAACAGTTGCAAAAAAATAAGAGTGATAACAATGTTGCAGCTAACAGTTACATAGGGCTTCAAGATTTGCAATGCGCTTCACAAATATTATCTCATTCGATCCTCACAACAACCCTGGGAGGCAGGTGCTATTGTTATACCTATTTCACGAATGAGGAAACTGAGGCCGAAAGCAGTTAGGTGGCTTGCCCAGAGTCACAGATAGTAAGTGTCTGAAGCTAGATTTGGATTCAGGTTTTCCAGACTCCAGGTCTAGCTCTCTCCACTGTGGCACCTTGCTGCTGACTGGTAGAGGGATCTGCATGGGTAGAAGGAGGTTCCTCACTGGGAGTTCCTCATGTCAAGGAAATCATGGGTCTGGCTTAAAAAAACAATCCTTCCCACTTGCTATACATGTAACGGGTTTAATATCATACTTTCATTCAGAGCGCTTGAAATCTTAACAGAAATGACATGTCCATTTCCCTTAACAGATCGGTTTTCTCCTTACACTGCCAAGAGGGAAGGAGACAAGATCAAAGAGTCATTGATAAGGTCACATACAGAAAGTCATCAAGGTCAACCTCCCTCATTGTACAGATAAGGAAACTGAGATACATGACGTTGTACTAAAAAAGTGGTGGGATCATATTCTGTCTCTTTGATGCTCAATCATTTCAGTCATGTCTGACTGGGTTTCCTTAGTCAAAGATACTAAAGTGTGCTTTGCTGTTTCCCTCTCCAGCTCATGACTTGCTAAGGTCACACAGCTAGTAAGTGTCTGAGGCCAATTTTGAAATCAGGAAGAGGAGTCTTCCTGATTCCAGGACCAGCGTTCTATCTACTGTGCTGTCATAAAGTCCACTGGGGCAAGTAGGTGGCTCGGTGAATAGAGCACCAGCCCTGGAATCAGGAGGACTTGAGTTCAAATTTGGCCTCAGACACTTAACACTTACTAGCTGTGTGACCTTGGGCAAGTCACTTAACCCCAATTGCCCTGCCTTCCCACCTCCAAAAAGCAAAAAAAAAAAAATGAATGAATGAAGTAATCACATCTATCTCACAGGGCTCTCCTGAGAATCAAGAGATAATCTACATAAAGTACTAAATAAATGTGAATTATTACCATTATTAATATCTTTACTATCACTGTGGGAAATCAGTCAATAAACATTTGGTGAGAACCTACTATGTGCCAGGCATTGTGTCAAGTCCTGAGGATACAAATAGAGGCAAAGGGCAGCCTCTGCCTCCAGGAGCTCCCCACATCACGGCCCTTCTGAGCTGGCACCTCTTGGACTCTGACAGCTTGAAAGGTTAGTTCTCCATGACAGGCAACATGGTGTAGTCAACAGGGTTTAGGACTTGTAGTCTAGAAGACCTGTGTTCAAGTCCTACCTCAAATGCCCACCTGTTTGGCTCTTCATGACCCCATTTGGGGTTTTATTGGCAAAGATACTGGAGTACTTTGCCAGTTCCTTCTTTAGCCCATCTTACAGATGAGGAAACTGAAGTGAAGAGTTAAGGGACTTGCCCAGGGTCACACAGCTAGTCTGTGTCTGAGGCTAGAATGAACTCAGGAAGATGTCTTCCTACCTCCAGGCCCAGCACTATCCACAGCACCTCCTAGCTGTCTACCTACTTCTGGCAAATCAATTAAGTCCTCTGAGCCTCTGTTTCCTCAGTTACAATAGAAATGGCCTCTAAGGTCGTTCTAGCTGTAAAGTCTGTTTTAGCTCTAAATCTATGCCTCTCCAAGACCAAATATGATCTCACAGAACTCTTAGAGCAGTCCTATGTGACTAGAGGGGTCAATTGACCACTAATTCCCAATGACATTATTTCTCAAGAACTTGCTCTGACAGTGCATAAATAATGCCCTTTACAACAACAGTTCTCAACCTGTGGGTTATGCTCAATTTGTAACAATGAAAATACATCCTGCATATCAGATATTTACATTACAATTCATAACAGTAGCAAAATTACAGTTATGAAGCAGCAACAAAAATAATTTTATGGTTGGGAGGGTCACCACAACATGAGGAGCTGTGTTAAAGGGTCGCAGCATCAGGAAGGTTGAGAACCACTGCTTTACAAGCACCACTTCCCCTCATGTGACAGGAAATTATGCCTCCATACCCAAAAGAGACTACAGGAACAATGATCTTTCCCAGGATTTGGGGCTTTAGGAGAGCTACATGTGGGTGGATAGCACCCTCGTAGAGTGGGAATTTCCTCATTCAGGGTGAGTCTTCTTTATGTTTTGGTTATTAACGTTACATAGAAAAAGGACTTACACTTCTAATTTTTTTCAAAGCGCTGTTTTCTATTTCCTCTAAGCAATAGACAAAAGAAACATACATTAGGTTCTTGTTTAGGTCTTGTCTTAGCTTTAATCCTTCTCTTTCGGTTTGGATTATTCTGTCCATGACCTTACCTAAGTATCCCTCAATCTCGTTGAAAAACAGTAGATTTTCGATTCAATTCAACAAACATTTGTTAGGTTGCTGCTAAGCACTGGGCACTGTGGCTAAAGCTGGGCAACATACAAAGATAAATAAGACAAGAGCCAGCTCTACCTTCATAGAGCTTACAATCCAGTAGATATACTAACATGTTTTCTTAATGCCATCCATATTAATAGATTGCGTTGAGAAAGAGACCGAGACTGAGACCAATAGAGACAGAGAGACAGAGAAACAGAGACACAGAGAGATAGACAGAAAGAGACAGAGACAGAGAGAGACAAGACAGGGAATACTAGATTTGGAGTCAGCAATACCTGCTTTTGAATCCAGAGCTCAATTTGTACTAGCTATGTGACCCTGATTGGCCAAGCCACTAAACATCTCCAATCGTGATTTTCTCATCTGTTAAATCACAGTGATTGTACAATTGTTGTGAGGATCTGATGAGATGACCAATGACAGACACTTCAAGCACTATGCAGCTAAGTCCTGATTAGTGTGCATAATGAATCTTGTAGAGTCATCACATGCATTTGAATTTGCCCTATTCAAAGTTCTAATTGTATAAAATACGGTGACTGGTTCCTGCCCCATGGAAGCACACAGCACAAATTCAGATAATGCCACTATTTCCTGAGATTCACAATGAACACTAATTGGAACCTAGCTGTACTGAGTTATCACCATCAGCATCATCCTAATAGTTCATTAGCTGACACAGGAATAGAGATCATTTTGATGTAAATACACACACATCTATATCTGGTATTTTGTAGCCAACTGTCATATTCAATAAATCATCCAGTGATTTAAAGAAGAACAAGTCTAGTAAAAGGGACTGAACTTACTAAGCAAGTGATGATTGAAAATATTCGGGCAAAGAGAGGAAAAGATATGGAAGTAAAACATGTAGACACACGGGGCTGCAAATATGCAAGTGCAAGGGCATTGTTTAGTGACACCCAGAAGTAGCCCGCAGTCATGTAGGAGATTTGACCAGTCACACGTCAGCGTTGCTGACATGAAGATTTACCTTTGAACTTCAGCATGGCTGCAATCGTCCATAGTGAGAACCTAACGTGTGTCGAGTAAGTGCTGGCAGGGCACCAGCTAAGGCTAGGAGGAGCCATCTAGCCATCGTGCTTAGGGCATTTTGTCCTTGGTCTCTTCCCTTGTGCTGTGGTTGCTGCACATAGCCAGGCTGGTGCTGCAGCCGAGCCAGAACCCGGGGACATCAGAGGGAGGGGAGCTGCTGGGTGATCATTGGCATTTTGGAAATTCTTCCTAGAAGTCTCCTATCGGACCCCAAGGGGCAGGAGTCTTCTGTGTCACATCATACACACGTGACGTTCTGCCATCCCGCGCTATGTGCAGTTTGCATTTGGCATTCCATCCTCTAAGAGTGAATCACCAGCACTCTGCGTTGCCCTCAGGAAATTACAAAACACAGACTAGACTCTTCCTGTCACTTGCCTATCTGTTTGATGATGTTTACCCATGTCTCATTTGGTTATCACACAAAGGATGCAAATGCAGTTCAATTTGTTGTGTGTGTTGTTGAGCTGTTTCAGTTGTGTCCGACTCTATGTGACCCCATTTGGGTCTGTTTGTTGTTGTACTGGGCTTTTTGAGCAAAGATACTGGAGTGGTTTGCCATTTCCTTCTCCAGTTCATTTTACAGTTGAGGAAACTGAGGCAAGCAGGGTTAAGTGACCTGCCCAGGGTCATATAGTTAGTGTCTGAGACCAGATTTGAACTCAGAAAATGAGTCTTCCTGTCTCCAGGCCAGGTACTCTATCCACTGTGCCACATGACATGCTATAAAACAGGGATTCTGAGCTTTTCTGTGTCTAAGACTCATTGGGCAGTCTTGCAAAGCTCACGGATCCCTTCTTAGACTAATGTTTTTAAATTAATAAAATAAAATACACAGGATTACAAAGGAAACTGACTGCATTGAAATAGTTATCAAAATATTTTTTTTTAAAACAAGCTTACTGACCTCCTAAAATCTCCTGGTTAAGAATTTGTGCCATAAAGCATGATTAAGGCATAAATTTTCCCTGGGCTTGGAAGAAATATGCTCTAAAGCAAAGATAAATCTCCTTTAATGCAACAGAGATCACAGATCTCAGGCCAGAAGGGATTTCAGAGGCCATCTAGTCATATGCCCTTATATTACAGGTGAAGAAACGGAGGCATGGCGAGATTCAATGGCCTGCCGTAACATTCACAGGTAGACTTGGTGAGGGTGGGATCTGAACCTATGCTATCAGGCTCCACAAGGTGCTATTTCCACTACACCATCCTTCCTTTTGTCCACTAAGTCTGGACTTCTTTCTATTTTTGTGGATAACTGAGCATTTGGCTACATTGAATGTTCTTTTTTAGACAAAATCTAAAAGCTTTTCTTTCACTTTGGGGTTTGAACAAGGACAAGATTCTAGGTCATGGGTTCTTAGGGTTTTTTGTGCAACAGAACACTTTGGCCCCCTGGTGAAAGTCTATGAATTCCTTCTTGGATGAGTGTGAGTAAAAGGAAGTGCATAGAATTGCAAAGGAAACTTGTTAGAATGAAGTACAATTATCAAATTGCTTTTTAAACCCAGTTTCCAGATCCCAGTTTAAGAACCCCAGTTCTAGAGACATAGGATCAGAGCTCACATTAATGTCAAAGCTGCTTCATCATGAAGGTAAAATGAGTAAAATGTACTTCAAATGAAGAATAAGGTCTCCACACCCAGTCACAAAGGCCACTGTGTGACCCCGGACAAGGGCCAAGCTCTCCCTTTCCTCACTTGTAAAATGAAGGCGTAGGATTCGTTGGCTCTTAGGCCCCCTCAGCCTTGGTAGTCTACGGCTAATGACCGCTGATGGGACTATTTCGAGTTGTGCGTTAGCCCCCTTTAGGAGGGGCCGCTAATATGTCTACATCCGATGGACTTACTGACCAAGAATCGTATGTCTCAGAGCTGGTTCTACTTGGAGTTATTCTATTCAGAGATACACACACCCCATACCCATTGGGCTCACATAAAAGGGAGAAAATACGCAATAGGGGTTTACCTCAGTGGGGTGAGGCTTGATATTTTCCAGATGGTGACACCACAAGTTAGTTCAATGGAAATATCTTTAGAAGGAGATGTTCGAATATTAAGTAAGCAATGCATATACATCCAAGGAGGATCTGCAACATCTCTTTCCATCTGGGCTGGGAGTATTTCTAGCCCCTAGCTACAGATGGGGTGGGTGGTCTCCTCTGTCAGTGGGAGGCCCCGGGAGATTTCCCACTAGGAAGAAGATTCTGGCAAGGCTAGGTTCTAGAACTGGAACACGCTGTCCACAAATAAGCCCAGGGCTTCTAGTGGTGAGAAGAGGAAGGGGGTGGGGAGAGAGGAAAGGGGGGGGGAGGGACACATCCCTCGCGGAGAGAGCAACAAAGGAGAAATTTTTCTTGGATGCAGAAGTTGTTTCTTCTGCATTTCAAATACAAACTGTATCAGGCATGTCTGTACTTATGTTTTATGCGTCCTGGAAAAGGCCATCAGGCACCACCAACAAAAAGCAGGCACCCCAAGTTACACTGGAACTGAGGGAAAATTGATTAGGCAATTATAGAGTTCAAAATGGAATCAGCCAAGGCCCTAGAGACAAATCCGTGAGACCTTTTAAAATACAAAAGAAAATCACAAGGGAAACCGCCCTCGGGGCAGAGGGAATCAAGGCGGCGTAAACAGTCTCGCTGGATTAGATCTATGTTCTATGTCGTGAATTTTTTTCTTTTTTGACTGCTCTATTTAGACCCTAAAGAGATCTCAGAGACCCTATATTTTTTAGATGAGGAAACTCAGGTCTGGAGTTAAATGACCAGACCAAGGGTGAATAGTTTAGCACCAGAGGAGTTAGGTGGTGCAATGGACAGAGCTCTGGATCAGGAGTCGGAAAGGCTTGAGTTCAAATTCAGCCTCAGAAATTTCCTAGCTATGTGAGCCTGAGCAAAGACAAGCCACCATTTTGCCA
Organism: Pseudochirops corinnae; assembly: GCA_028646515.1. Taxonomy (NCBI): domain Eukaryota; kingdom Metazoa; phylum Chordata; class Mammalia; order Diprotodontia; family Pseudocheiridae; genus Pseudochirops; species Pseudochirops corinnae. The sequence continues at coordinate 5,891,538 of CM053587.1, forward strand.
TATTGGTAGCTCTGATGAACTGGATTGCTACCAAGCTGGTTACTTGTCAGTCCACTCTCAAAGGCAGCCTGTGTTTCTTCCGCATCCACTTCATTAAAACAGCTTGTGAGAGTTAAGCAAACGAAGTTTCTTTTTCAGAGAGTTCAATTTGTAGGAGTGTTAGTGAAACAATTGTGATAGGAAAAAAAAGATGCCAATTAAATGCTTTTTGTGAAAGAAGAAAAGCAGAACATTTTTCCGAAATATCTATGGGGATTTTTAAATTAGGAGAAACTTTTGAAATTATGAAAATGAATTTAAGGTTAGATAGGTCGGTTTCTTCATCTGAAACCTGTCTGTTCATATCCTTTGACCGTTTATCAGTTGGGTAGTGACTTGGATTACTTTTTGCTCTGTTTTCTTTTCGCTCTATATTAATTTATTTATTTTTAGTTTTCAACATTCATTTCCATAAGATTTTGAGTTTTAAATTTTCTCCCCCTCTCCCTTCCCCTCCCCAAGAGGGCATGCAATCTGATATAGGCTCTATAAATACATTTCTACTAAACGTATTTTCACATTAGTCACGTTTTAAAGTTGCCCTATACCAGGATTCATCTTTCCCTGAAGAACTTTAAAAGTTTCAGCTCTTTAGATGAAATAGTTTTTCTGCACCCCAAGGCATATCTATACAACAATTAATTATAATTTCTTATAAACAAGATATTTTATTTTAAAATTTTTCATAAGGAGTTCCTAAGATGATTGTAGCTTGCTAAGTTTTATAGAGTTTGCATCTTGCTTCTGTGTTCAGAATTATTTATACCCAGAAAACACAGGAGAGTCAGATCTTTTGAATTAGTGAGGTACCATACAGCTGTGATGAATATTCTCTCCAAATATTCTATCATTCATGCATAATCTCCCTTCTCCCTCTCAGGAAGAAGACAAAATAATGAACATTCTTTAGGCAACTTAGAAACAACAGGATCTCTTTAACACAACTAAGTGAAGGAATATTTCCTTTGAATTTTAAGTCTTCAGACTCTGAGGTGTTCATCCTTCCAAACAGATATATCCTCCTTTTAACTCACAACTGTAGGGGTGGAAAAAGGAAAGTTGTATTTTTTTTCAGAGTAGGGGGTGAGTTTACCCTGGATAGCTAAGGCAAAGCCCCCAAGATTATGAAACTGAATCTTGGGAGTTGATATATTATTTTTGGATTAGACACTAGAGATTTTTACCTGGAGAAAGCCTCCCTGCTTCTATTCACACATCTATCAAGGGGGAAGGATAATATTTCCCATGTACACAATTATTTCCTACAGTATTGTGGACATCTGCTCATTTACTATTAATAATCATGATGGCATTTATATAGCTTGTTAGGGTTTGCAAACTGCTTTATAAATATTATCTCATTTTATTATCTTCTCTTAGGAGGTTCCTATTTTTTTTTTCAATTACATGCAAAAAAGTGAGTTCCAAATTCTCTTCCTTACTCCCTCCCATCCACTCTTATTGAGAAGACAAGCAATTTGATATAGGTTACACATGTGCAACCATGCAAAACAGATTTCCAATTAGCTATGTGGTAAAAGAAAACACAGACCAAAAAAAAAAACCACTCCAAAATGAATAAAGCAACAACAAAAGCAAAAACACATTGGTCTGCATTCAGACTCCATTGTTCTAGAAAGGTATAGCATTTTTCATCATGAGTTCTTCAGCATTGTCTTGGGTATTTCTGAGAATAGCTAAGTCATTCACAATCCTTCATCATAAATATTGCTGTTACTAAATACAATGTTCTCCTGGTTCTACTCACTTCACTTTGCATCAGTTCATGTAAGTCATTCCAGGTTTTCCTGAAAGGATCCTGCTCACCATTTCTTATAACACAATAGTATTCTATCACAGTCATATACCACAATTTGATAAGTCATTCCCCAATTGATGGGCATCCCCTCCATTTCCAATTCTTAGGCACCACAAAAAAGAGCTGTTATAAATTTTTGTACATATAGGACCTTCTCTCTTTTTGAAAAAAAATCTCTTTGGGATACAGACCTAGTAGTGATATTGTTGAATCAAAGTATATGCACAGTTTTGTAGCCCTTTGGGTAAAGTTCCAAATTGCTCTCTAGAATGATTGGATCAGTTCACAACTCCACCAACAGCGCTTTAGTGTCCCAATTCTCCCCATCCCCTCTAACATTTGTCATTTTCCTTTTCTGTCATGTTAGCCAATCTGATAGGTGTGAAGTGGCACCTCAGAGTTGTTTTAATTTGCATTTCTTTAGTCAATAGTGATTTAGAGAATTTTTTCCATATGATTATAGATAAGTTTTATTTCTTCATCTGAAATCTGTCTATTCATATCCTTTGACCATTTATCAATTGGGTAGTGACTTGTATTACTTTTTGTTTTTTCTTTTTGCTTTATATTAATTTATTTATTTTTAGTTTTCAACATCCATTTCCATAAGATTTTGAGTTTTAAATTTTCTCCGCCTCTCTCAACTCCCACTCTCCAAGACGGCATGCAATCTGACATAGGCTCTACATATACATTCATATTAAACATATTTTCATATTAGTCATGTTGTAAAAAAGAATTAGAACCAGTGAGAGGGGCCATGAGAAAGAAGAAACAAAACAACAAAAGAAAAGAAAAGCAAATAGTATGTTTTCATCTGCATTCACACTCCAGAGTTCTTTCTCTGGATATAAATAGTATTTGCCATCATGAGTTTTTTGGAGTTGTCTTAGATCTTTGCATTGCTGAGAAGAGCCAAGTCTACCAAAGTTAGTCATTGCACAATGTGGCTTTTACTGCGTACAATGTTCTTCTGGTTCTGCTCACTTCACTCAGCATCAGTTCATGTAAGTCTTTCCAGGCTTTTCTGAAGTTCATCTGCTCCTCATTTCTTATAGCACAACAGTATTCCATTACATTTGTATACCACAACTTGTTGAGCCATTCCCTAATTGATGGGCATCTCCTCAATTTCCAGTTCTTGGCCACCACAAAAAGAGCTGCTATAAATATTTTTGTACATGTGGGTCCTCTTCCCATTTTTATCATCTCTCTGGGATACAGACCTAAAAGTTATATTGCTGGATCAAAGGGTATGCACAGTTTTATAACACTTTGGGTATAGTTCCAAATTGCTCTCCAGAATGGCTGGATCAGTTCACAACTTCACCAACAATGCATTGGTGTTCCAATTTTCTCACATCTTCTCCAACCTTCATCATTCTTCTCTTTTGTCATGCTAGCCAATCTGACAGGTGTGATGTGGTACCTCAGAGTTGTATTGATTTGCATTTCTATAATCAATAGTGATTTAGAGCACTTTTTCATGTGACTATAGATAGCTTTAGTTGTGTTAGTTGAAAAGTGACTGTTCATATTTTTTGATATGATATGGGGAATGACTTATATTCTTACAAATTTGATCCACTTCTCTATGTATTTTGGAAAGAAGGCCTCTATTGGAGACACTGGCTGTAAAAATTATTCCCCAGGATGCCCATCAATTGGGGAATGGCTGAACAAGCTATGGTATATGAATGTAATGGAATACTATTGTGCTATAAGAAATGGGAAGGAGATGGACTTCATAATTACCTGGAGAGGTTTATACGGATTGATGCTGAGTGAGAAGAGCAGAACCAGGCAAAACCTGTACACAACTACATACACATCGTACATATGATGACCAACCCTGATAAAATGGACTATCCTCAACAACGCACAGCTAAAGACAACTCTACAAACCTCAAGATGGAAGGAGTTACCTAAACT